>CM024669.1:15380681-15933181 GCA_014182725.1 Eucalyptus brandiana
CGCACGATTCTTTCACGGTTCCTTGTGCTATGACTTCCAATAGAAGTCTATCTTGAGAGTCGTTAAGGTTGAACGGGAGTGAGTTGTGGCTAAAGAGAAGCTCTTCCCAAGAAAAAGACTGGGGGGCGATGAAGGAATTTGGTGGTGATGGGAGTTTTGGTTTCTGGTCGTGGGAGAAATGAGATTCCATTTTTTAAGGTGAAAGGGAACAACGTGGGAAGATAGTTGGTGATAGATTCAGTGGATTAGTGTCAGAGAAGATGACTTATATACACGAGAGAGGAAATTTGATTTGATGGGAGATTAATCGAATATGGGAAGAGTCAAATATGGTGGGATGTTGGAGATAAAAATATTCTAAACTACATTATTGTAGATGTGGGGAGAGGTTATAATACATTGGATTGGACAATCAAAATAGTCACTAGAGAATTTTATATTTGGATACCCACCTCTTGAGGGCCACATAGCAGTTGAGCACGTGAGTGAAATGCAAGCATGGCGGCTGGTTGTTGGACCAAAATCAAGTCTAGAATGATTGGTATCGATTTTATTTTGCTCACTAATTTCTTAAAATTTAATGAACGAAATGAAGGATTTGATTCCGTTCCTTGATGTCCAAGGAGACATTGCACTCCCCTCTTTTTCCTTCCCTTTGTTCATGGCGAGACAAATAGTCTGCCTTGTGGGAGCACGAGACCGAGGGAAAAGTCAGCTAGTTCAGTGCCATCCAATCCACAGAGTATTTTGCTTTTCGTTTTTATTAGCAAAAGGGTGAGGGGCGCAATAGCGACCCTTTCTTAGCATTATCCCACACTTTGATACGAAATATTCGAAATTAGCTATGTTCTTATAACATTTGATTTAGATAAGAATGCTAGTGTAATTTACAAATAATTAAACTTGAATGAACTTAGATAAAAACTATGGTTGATTTCTATTTGTGGGGGCTCAAAGTAGACCTAGTCTCCTACAGCTTCAACTGATGCAACCGATGTCTTGCTTATTCCAAAGCAAGCCTTGTAAGGTCAACGAGACAAGCGACATTTGTATCGTCACAAAGAGAGAACTGGTACTAAACTAATTGATCACAATTCACAATCCATTTTCTTTTCGAGTGTATGTTAGATTTATTTTTTGCTTCATCTAGAACTTATGCTACAGTTCATATGTATTGCAGTTGCAACAGAGATAGGAATGATTAGACATATCTATGTTAACCCAAGGGACACGGTATGCCCATGTCCAAAGACTTACCTAACATGGGGAAAAGTGCTAAAAAAGTCCTAAACCTTTTGTCATTGTGCCGATTTAGTCCTAAACCTTTTTTTGGTGCCGATTTAGTCTTAAACCTTTTTAAGTTGTGCCAATTCAGTCCTTTCCGGCCAATTTGGCCGGATTTTGCCGACCGTCGCCCGGTGGGCGACGTGGACAACTTTTTACTAATATTTTAATATTTTTGAATTTTTATTTATTTATTTTTATTTATTTTTATTCTGCTCTTTTTCCTCCAGTCGCCGGACCTCGGCGACCGGCCGGGCGGCGACGGCCGGTGAGGTCAAGGTCGACCTCGCCGGCCACCTCGCCGGTGGCCGCGGGGCAACCTCGCGCGGGCGGCGAGGCTCACCCTCGCCGGATCCGGTGAGGGTCGAGCCTTGCCCATGGCCGGTGAGGCTCGACCTCGCCGCATCCGGCGAGGGCGAGCCTCGCCCGCCTCGCGCGAGGCCGCCCTCGAGGCCCGGGCGGCGAGCCTCGCCCTCGTCGGATCCGGCGAGGGTCGGCCTCGCCCATGGCCGGCGAGGGCGAGCCCCGCCAGCTTGCCGGATCTGGCGAGTGAGGGGGTTTGAGCAGGGGGAGAGAGTCGGAGGTGGTAGACTACCGGCCACCGCACCTGAGCCGCGGCCGTCGGCCTACGGCCGCGCCGGTTTCAAGCGCCGAAGCTCTGGTAGGCCTTGGTCTTTTTTTGTGCCTTGCGTTGGTCGGACCAGGCCGGAGCTCGCGGTCTTCAAGGATTCGGTTCGAGATCTGAGGGCGTTCGATCTGGGCGGGACTTGAGAGAGAGAGAGAGAGAGAGAGAGTCCTCTCCCGGCCAAGCCGAGGAAACCCCGGCCACGTGAGACCACCGCCGCAATGTTGCCGCCCGATGTTGTCCACCGCCGCTTGCCGACCCGTCGCCATATCCGGCGAGCCGGCGTGGCTCGCCCTTGCCGCCCCGCCTCGAGGGCGGCCACGCGGGCAGGTGGCCGGCGAGGTCGACCTCGACCTCGCTGTCCGTCCGCCTTTGGCCGGTCGCCGAGGTCCGGCGACCGGGGGAGGAAGAAGAGCATAATAAAAAGAAAAATTCAAAAATATTAAAATATTAGTAAAAAGTTGTCCACGTCGCCCGGCCGGCGACCAATCAGCAAAAATCCGACCAAATTGGCCGGAAATGATTGAATTGACACAACTTAAAAAGGTTTAGGACTAAATCGGCACCAAAAAAAGGTTTATGACTAAATCGGCAATGACAAAAGGTTTATGACTTTTTTTGGCACTTTTCCCCTAACATGTCCAAAAACTAATCTATGACTAATGCCAAAAAACTGCCTTAAGGAATCTAACCTTGCAACGCCTTAATTGAAATGGTAACAATCCATACAAAATCCAAATTATTTCTTAATCTTAGTCAACATTGATAGTCAAAACAGTTCCACGTTCGTAGACTCGGCACTCCCTAAACAAAACGCAAAGAAAACAAGGAGCGTTCTTCGCGTTTTGATTCTCGACAGTAATCAGTCAAGAACAATCAAACCCATAAAGCTGGTGCACTTCAATAAAGAATGTGGAATTTTTCAATGATTATGACAATTTGGAATATATTTGTTTCTCATGTAAACGTATGTGCTGATTCTAATGATGTGAAAGCTAGGAAAGACCCGTCCATATTTTAATAAATTCCTAACCACTCGATCCTACGATCCTCCCGCGAAGCTTCACTCGGTGAAAAAGTTCAAATTGACATTTCCGTCGATAGTGGGGAGAGCCACGACCAAAGCGCTTCATGCGACTAGACAAAATAGAAAATCCACAGCCACCATGGCATCGTCACCTTATGCTCAGATACCTGGAAAATCACATAAAAGGAAATCCTAAAGGAAAATATTTATCGATGTATTGAAAGTGCAAGAAGTAAACATTTAAGTATTGAAAATGCTTGAAGTGCGAGAAATAAAACCCAATACTTGTCGGGCAAAAAATATACATGACTTCGTTCTATGTCCTGGGATAGCAACCCTCATGTGCTAAGTTCAAATCAAGTGCAATTTCTTACCTAAAGAGATTAATCTATGAAGACCAAACTCATATTAAAGGTACACACTAAAATATCTAAACTAATATATGTACTAATCAAAAAGAAACTAAGCTTCATCTAATTCCTAACCCACACAACTAGGTAAGGAACTATTTCTAAGTTATTTTCTATTTTTTAATTATTTCCTATTTTTAATTTTTAATTTTTTGCAATTTTTTTTTTTTTCGAAAATGGGTGACACTTAGGCCTTATGGGTCAGGGCCCTTCACACAATTGGGCTCTGATTTCTAGCCTGTTCAAAGCAAACGTCCAATCTGACTTAACGAAACAAGCCCAATGTGGCCTAAACCAAATCTCGTCCCCAAAATAACCTTTGATCTAGCAGGTCCAAATCCTCTAAAGCCCAAACAAAATCCAAACCCATCAAGGTCTAATTTAGCCATAACTGTAAACCCAAATTTAGCCGAAAGCCTATCTGAGCCCATACTAAACCAAAGAGACAATTAACGCCCTTATTATCCTCTCCACGTGGCCATTAGCAACGTTAGCAGTTCTCGGCCATAACGCCTCCGTTCATCAACCCAAAAACTTCAGCATCCCATATTGATTTCAGAATAAAAAGAATTTAACGATAACGCCCACATCATCTCATCTTAAACCAAGAACAACATATTTCATCGCCAGACATTTTTAAACGCCCAACCTTTAGCATCAGCGAATACTATCACCACTGCAATTCGCTGGACACTACCACTGGACCACCGGCCACGACTCACAAGAACGTGATATCAACTCCCAACCTTCCCTTCCGGCAACCGCTTCCAAACACCGGCACCAACTTTCAGCCACCATTATTAGCCAGACCTTAACTTAAAACAATGACTTTACGAATACAAGCTGGGGATGAGAATATGCCACGAAACCATCACAAGAAAAAGCATACTTGAACCCTCTCAGAGAACCTACATACCTAATGTCATACCCTGGATCCGATAGAAATAGGGGTAATGACACAACTATCCTTCCATCCGAAAAATATAACCTCAAACCATACCCAAAGTTCAACTCCCAAAAGTTTTTGCAATAGCATTCTTACTTTACTGAACTTGTTAATTAAGAGAGAGTAGTTGATAATATTAGACCGGCACTACTTAAGAATATCATAAGGCTATTGAGCTCTCATTTTAAGTTCAAAATTCATCATTTTTTTTTTCTAGAAAGGCAATTGGCCTGTTGATATGCTTGTCAATATTGGCATAGCGACACATTGGGATATTACATTCTACTTGCGGCTTCCTAGAGAATTATCTCACGTTTTGTTTAGTGATAAAGTTGGGATTGTAGATTTCAGACGTTAATTTTTCTTAGTTTTGTACTGTATATTTACCAAAAAAATAATAATTTGGGTCTGTGAAAATTAGTCAAACCTCTTATGCCTCATCCTATATAAGGAGTTCATGGGGGATTTAATCTATTAAAAGTCAAATTTCACATGATAAACAATGAGAATTTGAAAGAAAAGGACATTCAAAATCCTCAATAATCAAAAAGCACATATTCGCACAAGGAATCTCCCGAGTGTCACATCATCAGTGTCGAGCGCTTACATCATAGGTTTTACTAGTAAAGCCATTCTCTTTGTGGTAACGTCAATGTATTTTTCTATTCCCTAGAATTTATTAGTGGCCAAGAAATATATCTAAAACAAAAATAAAAAGTAAAAATATCTACTTTTTTGCTCCTAGAACTAAAAGAGAAATAATATCATTTTAGAGAAAAATGCTCAACGTAAGCTCGCGCTTCATGGATTTTTGACAAAATTTGTTTGAAGATTTGATAAGTTTGTGCAAATAACGGCACCAACTTTAGGATTGCCTCCATCATTAGTTGTTCTTGCCTATACCACCAAGCAACATTTGCTCTTATTCTTGTAGCTAAAAAAGCTCAAAAGATGCACCTATTTATTGTAATGTCCAAAAATTTACTGTCAGTCTCCTCATATTATGAGTTATTAACTAGTGGGACTCTCCTCATATTATGAGTTATTAACTAGTGGGACTCTCTACTATCATTTCCAGCCATCTTTCTTTGACTAACTATTATGTTAGATTTTTTTAGGCCATCTTAGAATATCTTAATTAATTAAAACCTCCTCAAAAAAGTCTAATTTTATCTAAACATGTATTTTAAGTGTCCACTTACATTTTTATAATTAAATGAAAAAATTCGGAATATAAATCTCAAGGTCGTATCAAATGCATTTATGTTCTTTTTCTATTCTAGGAATATAAATTTTATATCGTTATTAAACGTATTCTTCTGCTTAAGAACTCATACTGGGAATAGAGATAAAAAAAACTATTTCTACACAAAAATTATTCTTGAGAATAGAAATATCATCTCCCTATAGTAGTAGCTTTTTAATTTTTAATTTTTGATATTGAAACATCGAAAGAGAGAGAGAGAGAGAGAGAGAGAGAGAGAGAGAGAGAGTAGATGTGACATCCCGATTTTCTAATTCTATTTTCAATAAATTGAGACGGGCATTTCGTAGAGAGAGAGAGAGAGAGAGTGTAGATGTGACATCCCGATTTTCTAATTCTATTTCCAATAAATTGAGATGGGCATTTCATTGGCACGCATATAGTTCCTTTCCTTGAGTCGGCCACTCATGTGAAAACTAGTCTATCGGGTGATGCCGTTAAGAGTTTCTAATGCATCAGACTCGAGAATTTGACCAGGAAGCGATCTTTCAACCGAGCTAATCTGGAAGGGTCATTACGGCACAATTAAAAATCGATTAGAGATTAGAGATAGGTCGACTCGACAGAGGCATGTGATCAGATGTGGGTGATTCCACCAGATTGCACAATTCTTGTCGATCGGCATTGGACCGGCTTGTCAGTCGATTGGGTACCCTATATTCGTATTTGAAACCTTGAGATTACCCCGACAACCGAAAGTCGCCAATGTTTCAAAGATGTACATTGTGGCTTGAGATGATCAACCACATGTCAAATGCGTGAAAATTTCTAAAGGCTACCTGGTAGGTTGGGCCGCGCTAATATCGTGCCAAAGTGAAATTAACCGTGAAATTGAGATCGAATTCAGAAATTGGAAGTCATAGTGTGTCACAAATCATCTTAGGATCATTGACTCATCTTCGGAAGATTTTTCGTGCAAGCCAAGTTTTTCAGCAAAATAATCAAAGAATGGCTAATTTGGCTCGAGAAATTAGTAGGCCTGCCTTTGGTCGCGCTTTTGGAACTTAAGTGGGTTCTACGGACAAGTGAAGATGTGAATTGAAGTGCGGTGGCATTGGATTAATTTTATGGACTTCAATTGGACTCAATTAGAAGAGAATTGATGGGAATTGAAGAAATTGGATGTACAAGAATTGGACCCCGGCGGAAAATGAAAGTGCAACCATTGAAGATGTTGTGGAGGATTTGAGTTAGTGGAGTGTGACATCATGTGATGTCATGGTGGGGCCAAAGAGAGAGAGAAAGAGAGAGAGAATGTGAGGGAAATGGGTCTTCTTCTTCCTCCCTTCCTCTCCTGTCGATGCTCTCTCCCCCATCTTCTTCTTGGTCTTCTTCGAGCACCAGCAGCAAGGGAGAACGTCGAGCAAGCCGCTCGGAGCCACCCGTCACCGCCTCACGCCGGAACACCAGCAAACCACCGGAGATGCTCGTGCGCACCCAAGCCCGTTGCCGTGTGTTCTCGCTGTTCCACAGTCCCAGCTCCCTGTTTCGAGCTGCTCGAGATGCATCCTAGCCCTGCCGAGCTCCTTCTATCTCCATCCAGTCGTCCCCCGACCCCGCTTGGACTGCCGTTGCTGCTCGCTGCCGCTCTGCATGTCTCCACCTCCCTCTTGCTTGTCCTCGTGTCGCAGCTGCTGCATCAGCCATGCCGGAGCCGTTCGGCCACCTTCGGCCACCGTTCAGGCCTCGCCTAGGTCCGATTCAACCCCTCAACCTTCCCCGATCCTTCTCCATCTCATCCAAGCACCGGATCTACCCTTTCTCGGCCTCAAACCGCAGTGGACAGCAACAATCAAAAATGGGTATGGCAGCGGACGTTTGGCCTGTTTTGGCCAGCTTCCCGGCCCCGGATGCTCGGCCCGCCTTGAGAAAAATCGATCCCCTCGACGTCCTTGTCATTTTGGTTTGCTCGGCTAGCTAATCGAGTGAGTTTAGCTCACTAAACCTTGATTAAAGGGTTAATGATGCTTTAGGTATGCTTAGTTTATGTTAAGTGTTATTAGGTGGTTAGTTTAATTTACTTAAGTGTAGATGATATTAATGTGTTTAATTAACTTAAAGTGTGTTTAATTTAAGGTTAAGTGAATGTCTATATTAATATAAACCTTGATGTGACATAAAGGAATTTACTTTTGATTTATTTAAATATCTCGAAATTATTAAATAATTTAATAATATATTATTATTCGAAATTATTAACATATTATTATTTAATTATTTTCAAAATAAATTTAATTATTTAATAAATTCCGAAAATTATTTTGGGACCCTAAATTCTCGAATTTCGTGCTTTGGTCGCTTCTTTGTGTAGTCAAATTTTGAAATTGATGATTGGATATTATAAATTGAGTGTGGATTGTGAAAAATATGGATATTATTATTTAATTAATTTTCGGAATAAATTTAACTATTTAATAAATTTCGAAAATTATTTTGGGACCCTAAATTCTCGAATTTCGTGCTTTGATCATTGTTGTGCATTTATAATTTGAATTTGATGAATGGATGTGGCAAATTGAGTGTTGATTGTGATAAATATGGATTTTATTCATAAAAACCCAAGTGTCAGGTTTTAATGCATAAATTGGATTTTCAATATTATATTAAATAGTGGGGTTTGAAAAAGTGAGATATTGGCTTTCTAGTTCGAAATTAGCGTGCCCCCACACACGTGAGTAATTTCTGGAATATTTTTAATATGAAAAAAAATGGCCGGAATCACTATTTTAAGTGGAAGCGTTGAGTGAAATGCAAAGTGTCCTGGGGCCGAGTATGATTTGGCTGTGTGTTAATTAAGAGGAATCGTCTTGGGCTGTTGAGCTGGATTTGCCCCTATATGGGATGCCCACGCGGTGGTTGCGGGTCGCAGTAGATTCTGGGCCCATGCTCCTTTGGGAATGCCGTCGACGTACTGATGAAGCCGCGCTCCAAGGTGGGGAGGCGATGCCTGGTTATATGCCAGTAGATAGCCGAATTGCGAGTAGGCTATGCCCTTATGTGGCAGTGAATAACAATTTGAATGTATGTTGAGTGTTGTTGATGTGTTGGATTATGGGACGGAATTGTGTGGCATGGAATGAGACGTATCATAACGATTTACTCTTATAATCAGGACCCCCGCGGTTGTTGGTTATATGAAAGTGAATGCATTCCGGTTGTTTAAGTTCTTATTACTGCATATGATTGAGTGATATGAACTATGCTAACTTGCAGGAAGGAACTGATGCGAGGTAAGTTTTCTGTGTGATGTGGCTAGACTACCCTTGGGCGTATTTTCTTTCTAATAGGGGTTTAGGGGGTTGAACTTGCCGATACAACGTCTCATCCCGGTTTGGGGATTAAAATTTCAGGTCCCTGGTAGACGGAGCGGCTAGATATCTTTGATTGGCCTTGAGGAGTTGCAGAGGTGAAGTCATAAGGATTGGAGAACATATCCGACTTGTAGGTCGTAGGACAATTCCTTTTTAAGAGCCGGTCTTTTGTAGGCTTTTGGCTGTAGGCTTTCGTTCGTAACTCCGTTGAATTATGAATGTGTTATGTTGTGGTTTTGCTTCCTGCTTTTCTATCTCGTATTTCATTGTCAATGGTTTTATAGTACGTTCCGCTTGCATAATAATAAATGAATGGGGTCGGCGACACTACCTGAGAATGTCGCATTTGCTTGACTATGGTGGGATGTTGGCGCGCTCGAGGTTTGGGGCGTGATAGTAGAGCTATGTCCTTCCATCTAAGTCGCCTAGGAAACTAGAGATTTATCCTAGCTTGGCTAAAATGATCATGAGCAATAGAGAGCAAAGCTATGTCCCTCTATTTAAGGGTTTGTTTGGTAATACTTTTATTCTATGGAATAATTTCTTTCCGTAACTAATTTTTCTTTATTTCTATTTTCTAGAACAATTTTTTAGTAAAAGAGTGTGTTTGATAATTATACCAAATTTTTATTCTCAAAATGGAAAAAGAATAAGAATGTGTTTGATACGATTTACAAAATTTTTATAACATAGAATTTCTTTTAATTTTAAAATATTTTTTTTAAAGTTTTTTTCCCTTTTTTTATTTTCTTATTCTTCTTTGCCACCGTTAGCTGTCGGTTGCACCGGCCATTGGCTGTCGGCTGCCGCCGAGGGGTGGTGGTGGGGGTGATGAGCGGCAAGAAAGAAGAAAAGAAAAAATAACTTGTTTCTAAAAATTGTTCTCAAGAATAAGAAGCTACTTTTTTCTGCTTCTTGTTTCTATTCCACATATATTCTTTGGTCACCTTTCTATTCCCCAGTTGACGTACCAAATAGACTTTTATTCTTTTTTTTTTTTTTTTTTCAGAGAATAAAAGAATAGAAGTTGGGAGAAATAGAGAAATTACCAAATGGAGGCTAATCCATTTAAGAAACCAGAGATTTGTCCTAGCCGTGAAATCTACTCATAACAGTGCTAGGGAATAATAATAAAGAAACCTTTTTGACTTTTCTAGCTCTTTGGCTCATTTTTACTGAGACCAGCGGAAAATGTTGCTGTAACATTTGTGGTTGAACATTTGGGAGCACCTGAGACTGTATATTTGGAACCCGTGGGTATTAAATCCACCTAAATGAGGTACTTAGGGTTGAATATTCGGAATTCCTATCTGAAGTTGAGTGTTCAATTGTGGCAGTTGATCCTGCCCTGTGGCTAAAGTCATTACTACTCCAAGAACCTCTATTGTGACAAGGAATGCGCTCGCCTAAGGTACCAACATGGGACCTGGCAAAGCCAGACCCAATCCAAAGGCATTTTCCAATAATGTATTTTGTTAAGATGCTACCGGCACGAATACTGCTGGATCGTGACTAGCATTTGTAATGATATGCGCATTGGTTGACCCATTTGCTTGCGCAATCACTAGAACCTCTTCCCTTTAAAGGATTCTCAAAGGGGGGCCAGTTGACGGAGTTTGTCTTGCATGGTCAATGCTATTTGTGAAATTGATGATACAGGAACATACCCGATCGAAATAGAGGCCTGTTTGATTAGAGGTTGAATTGAGTTTGTTAGAACTCCCTATTGCCCTTGTGCGTGCTGGTGATTAGAGGTGTTAAATGGGTCAATGACCCATTTATGGACTCATTTATATTTAAATGGGTCGTTAATTGGTCAAGCATTATTTTCTAAAGCACCCATAATGGGTTTTAAAATTAAAGAGAGTGAGATATATGTGTCTTAAATGGGTCGACTCTGCACCCATTTAAGACCCATTTATCAACCCATTTATTTTCACCCAAAGCCAAAACCTCACAATCTCTCTCTTCTCTCTTTAACTTTACAATTTTTTTAAATCGAAATTATAATTATTTTTTTATTTTTCTTTCTTATTTTTTTTCTTCTTCCTTCGGTCGCCGGCACTGCGATGGCCGGGCGACAGCCAAGCGAGCCTCGAGTTCGGCGACGTCGGGCGAGCTCAAGCTCGCCGGATTTGGCAAGGCCACGACACCGGAGAGCTCGAGGCTCACCGGATCCGGTGAGCTCGAGCTTGCCCGACGCCCGCGAGCTCGAAGCTTGTCGGATTGGCGAGGCTCGAGCCTCGCTTGACGCCGATGAGCCTCGAGCTCGCCCCGATTTGGAGAGGTGGAGGCCTCACTTGACGCCGGCGAGCCTCGAGCTCGCCGGATCCGGCGAGGTGAAGGCCTCGAGCTCGCCCCGGATTTGGAGAGGCGGAGGCCTCGCTTGACGCCGGCGAGCCTCGAGCTCGCCGGATCTGGCGAGGTGAAGGCCTCGAGCTCGCCAAATCGGTGAGGCGAAGGCCTCGAGCTCGCCACATTTGGTGAGGCGGAGGCCTCGAGCTCACCGGATCTGGGAGGTGGAGGCCTCGCCGACGTCCAACAAGGCTCGAGCCTTGCGATCCGGTGAGACTCAAGCTCATCGGCGTCGGGCAAGGCTCGAGCCTCGCCGGCATTGGGCGAGCTCAAGCTCACCGGATCCGGCGAGCCTCGAGCTCGCCGGCGTCGGCGAGTTGGGCGAGCTCGAGGCTCACCCGTGGCTGGTCGCCCGCCGTCGTCATGGCCGGCGGCCAGCCAAAGAAGAAGAAGAAGAAAAAAAAAAAAAAAAGAAAAAAAAAAAATTATATTAAAAAATAAAAAAATAATTAAAAATTTATTTTAAAAAAATAAAAGATAATTAAAATTTGATTTTTTAAAATAATTATTTTTAAAATTATAAAAATTGTCCATTAAATTTGTGTTGTATAAAATTATTTTAGCAATACCATTTTAAAATATATATATATAATAAATTAAGTTTAGTTAAATGGGTTAGGTATGAGTTTGGTATGGGTCGAGTCGGGTATGGGTCAAAATTTTTGCATTGCAATAAACGAGTCATAAACAAGTTAAATGGGTCAATTTGGGTCGAACCATTTATGACCCGACCCAAACTCGATCCGATTCACCCGTTTAACGGGTCTACTCGTTATACATGTTGATGATTAATGGCCTGACTACATCAATCATTTGCCTGACCATATAATCAACTAATTCGTTCTAAGTTTCCTCCATGGTTCGCCTCATAGTGGCAAGCATGACTGGTATGAGGTTTGCCTATCTTCTTTCTTCTGTACGATGCCTAAAACATGAACGCCTTTCTATTAGACTTGATTTGCAACCACATTTCGAGGATGTTGGGCTGATGATGACTTAGCTTGTGCATTGTTCTTAGCCATTATAGCACTTGCTTGTCAGTGGTATTATTCAAGTTGATTTGGCTTCGAGTCTATGGCATAGCACTCTCTTGACTCAACATAGTGGGTCCTGCCGAGCGTGCCAAAAAGATATTTCACTAGTTTTTATCCCCATGAAAATCTTTTACCAAAAGTTGCATTTTGGTTTATTATGAGAGACTCAAATTCTGTGTTGAGTTTGGATAGAGAATATCAAATATATGGAAGAGTTTTATTCATTAATTTGTATATATAGAACCCCGACAATTGATACTTAAGTGACTCGATGACTAACTACTCTTGGGCATAAATTACACCTGAATTTAATCAATGATGCAATTTGGACATCAACAGTCGACTAATCTACACTTCAAACTTAAACTATGCCGGAATTTAATCTACGGCATATCTTCTTTTAGGTGTAAAGCTAGAATTTAATCAATAGCAATACTCCTAGTTAATAAACACAACGCTAGAATTTAATCAATGACGTTGAGCTTGTGGAACAACATCGGAATTCAATCGACGATGCTGGATCGGATAAAGATACATGCCAGAATTTAATTAACGATGGGAATTTAGGAAACTACGGCTAAAATGCGATAAAGTAAAGATAAAACAAAGATAGTTGTTGTGTGTTGTTCGGTGTCCTCGATGGAGAGGCTGCGGTATTTATAGGGAATTGATATTCCTTGGTCGGTTGCTCTTCTTTGAGCATTACTCTTCACAATCTCCATGTGTTTCATCTCTTCAAGATGACGTTATCCTTTAACAACCATTTCCTTACCCTGTCAATGATATCGAACATCTTGCTCCTCAAGCAAATAACCGTTTCCTATTTTTACGCATGTTTCTCGCAATAGTTGTTCTTGCTCGAGTTCTAATGCTAATTTCACTTAGTCTTCAAATCTGGTACACTATTTTCATAGCTTGACATGTGGTCACTAATTACCTGGCCATCGACTCTAGATTTGGCTTCTAGAATCCCATTGAGGCTCGGCTTAGGTAAACTCCGCAAAAGCTATTTCCCTATGATTTTGTGAACTAAAACAGGACATTTTCATCCAAAATTCCCTCATGATCAGCACGTGGTTCCAAGGGTAAATTTGGGTGTCAACAGCTCCCAAATCAATCACTTCCAAACTATACGGAGGGCCTTCGTTGAAAAAGGATAATTAGCAATCACATTAATTTTCAGAAAAGACCAAGCAATACACTTTGGTTGCGTATTTCTTGCGTAACTTAGGATAGAATTAAAATCTCTATAATTCATGGTCATTATAAAAGCAAGCTTATCCTTCCTCAAGCTCGCGATTGTCTTGATCCAATCTCGCACTCAACTACCAAACCTCGACAACCCTTAAATCTAGCTACCCAAAAACCCCAACCTTAATCCCACCTCCTTGAAATCCACAATCAACCACACCTCCCCACCTGTAGACGAAATTCAGCCCTCAGAAGAAGTTGCTAGAACTCGCGAACAATGCTCCAACGGCGCAAACGAAAGTGATGGATTGGTTGAAATTCACGATAGTTACGCAAGGATCGGAGGGATGGAATTACCTCAATTTGCAAGTTCAAAATTTGTTCAATCTTTTTTTCTCCTTTTAGTTCCACTTCTCTCTCTGATTTTCGATCGGAACAAAATGCAAAGAAGGTGCCGTGCCTATTTTTCATTTTGTTAAGTTATCTTTTTAACTTTTTCTATTTGATCCAGATATATCCCATCATCTATTTCGGGTTTATCTGGTTCGTAACGCAACGCTAAACATCGGATATGATAATTTGGTATCTAAATGTAAATCCAGACTGCCAAACATAAACAATACTCTTTCGTGAACCTAGAATCGGTTGGAGGTCTTTTTTTTATTCTATTTTGCCCTTAATTAGAAATTAAAGCAATTGCTGTGCTGAAAGCTTCAACTAGAGAAAAGTCCGGTCAAAACGAAGAAATGAATTTAATGCCAGGTTTAAGGGCACTATGGACGTTTCATCAAACCATAGGAGATTATTAATGCCAGGACTAAGCAATGAACTAAACGCCGGGCATTTATATTTATACGTGCCACAGAAAATCTTTGCAGCAAATGCAACTTTTTTGCAGCGTACCTTGCTTTCTCTGAGAAAACATTGGGTGGTCCGGGACCGCCACGTCAGCGTGGTCCCGGACCACTCATAGGGCGCCACATATGAGGGGAGGGGACAAAAGAGAGAGAGAGGAGAGAGAGCGTCAGAGAAGTGGGCCCGGTTTTCGTCCTTTGTCTGCGCTCCCCATACACGTGGCGCCGTGTGAGTGGTCCGGGACCACGCTGACGTGGCGGTCCCGGACCACCCAATATTTTTCCTGCTTTCTCTGGCGCTCGAACCTACTTCCACGCAAATTCAGCCTTCTTCCCTTGTTCCCTCTCTTCTCAAGTACAACAAGAGGAGCCATTTCCTCCCTCCCCACAAGCAAAGTCAAGTCTTTTTCCCTTGTCCTCTCTCTTCTTCAGTACAACAAGAAGGAAAAGACAACGGGCTCTCCTCCCTCCCTCCCCACCCCCGCGATTCTGCGCAAGCAACAGGAGCGCGCACCGAGCTCCTTTTCGCAACCAGAGCGAAGAAGAATGTACAAATCGAAGCTGCAAGAGCTGTGCCACCGATGATCATGGAGCTTGCCGAACTACGCCGGTTTTAAAGAAGGCCCCAACTACGTGCCTCGCTTCACCGGCACCATCTCCGTGCACGGCCTTTCTTTCCAGACTCCGAACTCCAGCAAATCCTCCAAAGAAGCCCAGAACAAGGCCGCCAGGCTCCCCTTCGACCACTCATCCGCGCCTTCTAGGGAACCGCCCCGAGCCGCGCCTCCTCCTCCTTCTGGCGGCACGCCTAAGTGTAATAAATTGTGTTTCTGAAATGCATACTGTGTTCTGTGTCTTTGTTGCAAGTGGATGAAGTAAGTGACTTGCTCCGTCTCATTATATCGATGCTTGTCGAGTGTTGATATATTCTTTCCTTTTATGTATTCCAATGTTCGGAAACGATTCGTTCCAAGTGTTTTAACTTGATAGGAAACGGGCAAGCCTATAGTGTATATCAAAACATTTCTTAATTGCATCTAAGCCAAACATTATCTATGAACAAGAGATAAGAGATATTGACATAAGCCCGACCAAATAAACAAGAGGAGAGGATAATTTGCAAGTTGTAATTTTTGACACGTGCCATGATACGGCCTTTTCAAAATAGTATAATTTGCTAGGAAATGGGCTAACAACATATATCATGCATATTCTTTAGCGGTTGTCCACCATATGTTGAAGTTATATATTTTTGGGGAAATTCTGATCCAGTTATTGGGTATACATATTTTTTATGCTTCTTCGGGAGGTAGCTCAGCTGGTTAGAGTGTTACTTCATTTTACACATTCCTGTTGCTAGATTCATCATGTGTGTATGTCTCTGATGTTGCCTAAATTCTCCTAAAACTAGAGAGATTTGTTCTTTGAGTGTCGGCTATTATCATCACTGCTTAGGTTTAAAGATAATAATATAGTTAAGTTGAAATGGATGCAATAATAATGAGTTGATGTGTTGTGGTTGGTAAAGGATGTAATGTTCATAGATTAAAATGTCAAAGAAGTCTGGAAGAAAAACTGATAAATATCGGTGCTTTGATTGAATGGTTCTGAGGAAAGTCGCAAGTGGAATGAAGGACAGGGTATTGACAAGCACTTTTATCTCGTCAATTGTATACTTCTCTCATCGGGTTCACATACGCAGGCGGTTCGAGTGAAAATACAATGTTACACCATATTCTTGGCAGTAGGGAGACAGTGCAGCCAAAACTTCCGGAGAGAAATGAAATTTCAAGAGTTGCCGAGAAGCATCCACTTGCCAATTTGGAGAAAGAGCAGCCAGAACTACCAGAGAGCAATGAAAATTCTAAAGTCACGGAGGGCAGCTCAATCGCCAACAATAATACCACGGTAAAAGGTCGGTCGCAAGATGAATGAGTGTTGATGCCATAAGCAAGATAATCGGTCCCTGTCTATTCCAAATGATAATGTTGAAGCCAACATAATCTTTTTTTTTTTGAGTAGATTGCAAGTTGCTTTCCTTAAAAGGCAAACCTTCGATAGTTAAGATCAGGTACCGGATCAATGAAGAGATTTTTTTTGCTGATTTTGTTTCACAAAGTAGGCAAGGAGTCAACTGCAAAAAACCTTTGAGAGGTGAAAGATAATGGCTCCCTTCTCCTGAAGGTGACATTTTTTGTTGCCCTTTAGGAAATTATAAATCTATAAGGGTTTGGATTGTTCGAACCTTTCCTTTACCTTAGTTACCTCCTCGGAAGGATTGTATAGAATGTGCTCAAACTGTGTTGCCCTTTAGCTACATTTAAGAATACAGTGATTTATTGCATTGCCTGTTTAAAGCATACTTGGGTTTCTGTGGTGAGGAAGTCTAACTTCCTAACTTGTGAACTTGACATGCAGCATTTGTACAAACACCAACTGCAAACATTTGCCCATAAGAGGAATCTTGCTCCTCCTACATATTGTTTGAAGCTTGAGGGTCCGCCACACAGCAGTGCGGTGCAAAGTTTCAATAGATGGAAGAACCTATGAAACTATGGAGTTTTATAATACGTTGAAAGTAGCCGAAAATGCTGCTTCCATGATTGCTTTGATGTCGTTGTCGTCTGATATGTTTCAGGAGGTAATTAAAAAATGCAATTGTTGCCAATTATGTTTGTATTCATAAGCATGCAGAATATCTTCAAATTTTTTGATCCGTCTGTCACTTGTTCCTTATTTATTTTCCAGGTAGATTGTGGTTGCCTTTTGCAAGAATGTACTCAGAAACAAGGTCATTGCCTACCAGTTTATTTTACAGTCAGATATGGTGAAAGTCATATACCATATTTTGTTTCAACTGTGGAGATAGAAGGAGAGCGTTTTACAGGGCAAGAAGCCAAAACAAAAAAAGATGGCAGAGACTACTGCTGCAAAAGTTGCTTACACCATTCTCAAAGAGCGTAAATCCGGTAAGTTACTCATTTCTCAAGGCCAGAACAAAAAATGTCACCTTAAGGCCATTCTTGTTGTTATCTACATCACGGCATGTTGTGGTGTCTTTATGAAGTGTGAAATCTATTTGGTAATTACTATTTGCTTCTTTTCCAAACTGTTATGTAAAGTAATTGTCTTCAAAAATGAGCAATTTGCCCTCAGTTGCTCTTATAGCAAAAAAAATAGCTGACGTTTAAGTAATAGAATAGATTAATAGCAGGCCTTTTCACGGTTTAGAAAAATAGTTATCTTGAAAGTATTATTTCACAGTTTTCTTTCTTGCATTATCTGATTTAAGTAATTGAAAAATAGCTGACGTTTTGGAGTCTACCATTGATGCTAAATTGTGTAATGCTAATTGATGTAAGAGGCTAATTTGATTAGTTGCATGACAGCAAAACCTGAAAAAGATTATGCCATTCTAATGTCCTTTTTTTTTCTTTTCCGAATGTAGATATCATTTTCATGTTCTAGTTGTGGCTAACATTAAATGTATACATGCTTTGAGGCTGTGTGCGCTATGAGGTTTAAGCCAGATCTAGCTTCATCTTTTCTTTATGGCCTTTTCAACAACGAATTATTTTTGTTTCAGCATTTATCTGAATGTTAGAGAAATATTGGGGATAATGGAAAGATGACATTAAGCCATGATTTTGGTTTGCTCTAGATAAACAATTGAAAACATTTTGTGTATGAAAAATGCCGCAGTACCAGGTTTTTGCTATAAGCTAAAGGTTGCTTTTGTTTCTTGACAGTGTAATTCATCTTTTAGATCGGTAGGATGTGTGCAAGACCAAATCCTTTTTACTGGAGTGTTTAGCTATTGAGTTCTTTTGGACCTACACTGTTCGCTACTTTTTGTGGAAAAGGTTCTCAACCTATAGGAATTTTCTAAGATGTTTGGAAGACGGTGGTAATGTGAAATTCCAGATCCTTTCAATTGATTATTATTTGTTACTTGGACAGAATTATGCTTTTAGAATCAAATTTAATATTTGGGGACATTTATATTCACATTCAAATGAAATTACTTTATTTATTTATTTTCTATAACTGAGTGTTTATAAATATATTATTAAAATGACTCCTTTGCTACTGATTTGTTTATGGAAAATAAGTGTAAGCTCTACTTCTCAATCCCCAGAGCTTCAAAGAGAAAAGGTGGCTTTGTCATCATGTGACAATACTGGGTACCAGCAGACGGTCCCAACTGGATCTACTCTCCACATGATCTCAAATCATAGTGGCTCCGATGGAAAACAGATTGATGATAATGGTAATTTTCTTAGTGTTTTAGTGTTGTCTCATCTTTTACAGTTATCTCAATTGACATTATCAAATCGGCATGCTATTAGCTCGTCATTGCTCTTGAACGGCATAATCATGGGCCTGGATAGCGTGATAAAAGAAGATGACTTTGACATTACCACATAGTGAATTGGTAGGCTACTTACTGCCTTTTCTTTCGGTCAATTTGTTTTTTTCTGGATTTCTATAAAGCGAGTTTAAAGAAAAATTCTAGACTGTCTCCTGAGTTTTTGCTGGCATTATGAAATCCTTGTGGCTGTTCATAACCCCTTGTTTCTACAGTTCTCTGAACCGTGGAAAGGAAATGGAAGATGATGCACTTGCAATTTAAGTTGAGGTTTGTGAAGGTCCATAAACATGGATTATTCTATTTGACTGTTGAATTGTTGAGGTTTGACAAAGCGTAGAAAAAAGACAATCGGTAATAGTATTATTTACCTAGAAAGTCGAGAAAGTTTCTATTGTTTAACTTTAAAAATACACGTGACTTGAGTGAAACAGTGTTTCAATTGCTCATTGAGGTAATGATATTATGGTGCTGAAAGTAATGACGTGTGAAAGATATTATCTGCATGCATATTGTGACTCTTTACCTCAAATGTTGAAGGTAACAATGGCTCTTCAATCATCAAGATAACACTCATTATAAGTAGGAGAATATTCGATTTAGAAAAAGTAGAGTTGATGCTACCAGGAAGTGTCTGGACTCAGCCCAAGTATCTGTGATTTGGAGACCTTGACCTTTTAAAGTGACTTATATTGATGTGTAGCCATGCACTTTCTTAATAAGTAGAGAGATGATTAAGCCAATCAAGATGATTAGGTTTTCTAGAAGCTAGTTGCTTTCATGTGCGGGGATGTTGCCTGGTATTGTCAATGCCAATGCTATGTACTAGCAAACGTTCATATTACGTCTCTCTGAGTATTAGACAAAGTCATTATCTCTCTGATCTAAATTTAATGACAGAGAATGTTGAAGCTAGCAACCACCGGAAACAGCAGAGGCAAATCCAGAGGACTTGCAAGCGCTGCCACTGTCGCCAGCACCATCATGAACTTCTGTGGAGCCCAAAATGGATGCAGCTTCTCCGGGGGGGCCTCTGCCACCACCACCACCGGAGCTGATGGCCGCTGAGACCGCTTTTGTCTCAGCATCATTCCTGCAAGTAAAAATTCGCGGGGATCGGTGGTCCTCATCCTCCAATGGCTTTGTCTGTTATGCTCCCCCTTTCGTTGATACTTTTTTATGCGCTCCTTTCGTTGTTAATCATGATCACAATTCATGAGACTTCTTTATGTTGATCTGATGTTCGAATGAAAATGAGTTGATACTTATTTTCGTCTCTCTCTCTCAGACAAGTCCTTTTGCCTCGAGTTCGCTTATATCAACATCGCGTTCTCTCTTTTGGCCATTGTTTCAACCCTCCCGACGTCCCCAAAACTCATCATTTCTACATGATTCCAAACGCTTGCTTCGTTTTAGCTGGATGGTCAACGTATCTTCAAGAACTCCACAAGAACTCAATCCGTGATTGAACTCACTTCTTGCTCGACTAAGAAGCTTGATTCGATCATGAACTAGTAGTCCAAAAATTTTATATGAACCAGCTGGGAAGCAAAAGCAAGCATTACAAGTCCAACATCACAGGTTCATGTTGGATCTCCAAACCAGCTATGAAATCTCACTTTCCTGCTCAATTCGATCTCTCACAAAGCAAATCGATTCTGAAGCTTGATTCGGTTGTTCAAAGTTACCACATACAGATTCGTCTCGGAGCTCTTGACAATCTGTGAGTATTGATGGAGGGTGGGGGATTCAGAGGTGGGACCATGGGGATTTATAAATTTAAGGCGCCCGTTCGTTTCGCGGAAAATATCATGTTTTCAGAAAATATTTTTTAGAAGTCATTTTCCAAGAAAATGACTCTATTTTACGGTATTCGGCCGAAACCTAAACTTCCAGTGAAAAATATTTCCCACCGTTCATTAGCTAATTTAATTATTTGGGAAAAATGATCAAAAATTAAATTTTAATATTTTTAATTGACCAAAAAATTAGTTTTATTTTTTTATATTTTTTAAACTGAATTTTTAATTATTTGTATTTTTAAAAAATCGAAAATTTTATTATTTTTATTAATTCTTTCTTTTTTTTTTTCCTTTTTCTTCCTCCTTCCTCCTCCTTCCTCCGCCGCCACATGCCCGACAATGGTTGGCTGCGCCCGGCGGTCGACCAAGACCCGATCGTCAAATTTGACAAGCTCGAGGCTCGACGATCTCGCTCAAGCTCGCTAGAGTTTCGCCGGGCTCTAGCAAGTAGCGAGCTTCTTTGGATCCGGCGGCGGCTCGGGCTCGCTTGGATCGAGAGCCCGAGCTCCGTCGCCGGATTCGACGAGCTCGCGGTTCGCGAGAGCCCGGCAAACCTCTAGCGAGCTCGGGCAAGGCCGGAGCCTTGCCTAGCTCACTGGATCCGGCGAGGCCCAAGCTCGCCGAGCTCGGCGAGCCGGGCTTCGCCCGGATCGGGCTAGGCGGAGCCTCGTCGGCTGGGCCAAGGCTCGAGCGGCTCGCGGCCGGTGACCGGCCGTCGCCATGGCCGGCGACCGGCCACCAAGGAAGAAGATGAAATGGAAAAAAATAAAAGGAAAAAAATTAAAAACTTGATTTTTTATAAAAAGAAAAAGAAAGCATAGATGTGTTGGTGAAAAGAAATAAGGTGGAAGAAGTTATGGAAAATGATTTCCTCTTCTCAAAAGGAGAAATCATTTTCCACAATCTTAGGAGGAGATTTTCTATTGACCGGAAAACATTTTCTTCGACCGTCTATTTTCCGCCATCCGAACACCGGAAATTTCGGAAAATGTTTTCCCAGAAGTTATTTTCCGTGAAATGAATGGACCCTTAGATGAAGTTACAGAGAATGAATTTGATTGGTAATGAACCATTACTACTACACCAATGACACTTTGTATCAGGCATGAAACTACTTAATGGAGGAGATTGACTCGATTATGTGAAAACAGAAATTGGTGAGTCTGAATTGTATTCATGAACCCGGCGGGAAATCTATGCAAACCGTTGTTTTAATGTTTATGTAGGCTAGTACTGTCCGCCCTCTAATGTTGTGCCTACTGAAGTACAATGACATGATTCTTACAGAATGCTCATACCTACCAAATAGCTTTAATAGAGACATTGTTAGAAAGTGAAACGACTCAACAGAAAGAAATTACAACTAAGACCTTGTCACTCGCTCCTCAAGTCTCACACATTTTCCAAAGTAGGGATATTTCGGCCTATTCTTAGATGAGTCCATAAAACCAACGGGCAATTACCAATTCCAATTTTCCGGTACCTATCCTTAGTGGGTTGATTCCAGAGTGGAATCATCCACCCTAGAACCGATCACCCCTAAATGGCACAAGATGAGGACAACCACATTATGTGGCTGGAGAAGACTTTGTTTGTACTGTCCTTGTGCTAATGTTTTTGCGTCATGATAGAACAATTATCACACATAGCAAATGAGATTTGATTAAAAAAAAATAAAATTTGGGCATCGTGATACATAAAATCCTGAACTTTTTTCTTTGATTCAATATAATCTTCGAACTTGTTCAACATAATCTCTACATTTTCAAAAGTTGGCTCAATGTCATTGTTCATTAAAAAAATTCGACAATTGTTTCGCCGATTTTGATTCTCGTAAAAAATCTTTCACTAAATGTTGCGTTTTGGTTTTATTATAGGAGACTTTGGTTCTATATCAAGCTTGGACAGAGAATGTCAAATGCAAAAAGAGTTTTATTTTCAACTTGTATATACAACCCTTGACAATTGATGCCTAAATGACTCAAAGGCTAACACTACTAAGAACAAATTACACCAAAATTCAATCAATGATGTAATCTGGACACTATTAATTGGATAGCCTAAACTTTGAATACAAATTATGCCAGAATTCAATCTACGGCGCAACTTGTTTTAGGTGTAAAATTGGAATTTAATTAGCAACAATACTCCTGGATAAATAATACAACACCTAAATTGAATCAATGATGCTAAACTTGTGGAACAACACTGGAATCTAATTGACGATGCTGGACTAGATAAAGATACATGTTGGAAGTTTATCAACGAAGGGAATCTTGAAAACTACGATGGAGGTGCGATAAAATATAGAGTAAAAAGGCAATTGATGTGTTGTTCGAGGGGGCCTTCTCTTTGGAGAAGCTGCGGTATTTATAGGGTGGACTGATATTCCTCAGTTGGTTACTCTTGCTTGATGCCTACTCTTTGCAATCTCCACGTTTTTCATTCCTTTTGGATGACCTTATCCTTTAACAACCACTTCTTGACCCGTCGACGATGCTCATGCAACTTGCTCATCAAGCAAACAACTATTCCTTACTTTCGCGCACCTTTTTTGCAGCAATTATTTTCGCTTGAGGTCTAGTGCTAATCCCATTTAATCTTTAAATTTGGTGCACTATCGTCATAGCTTGACATGTGGCCATCAATTACCTGATTGTTGACTCTAGAGCTAGCTTCTAGAATTCCATCGAGGCTTAGCTTAAGTAGCCTCCACGAAAGCTGTTTTTCTTTAATTTTGTGAACCAAATGGGATGTTTCATTCAACCAAAACGAGGCGTTTCATCCAATATTCTCTCATGGCCATCACATGATCCTAGGGGCAATTTTCGGTGTCAACATATGTCCATTTTAAAAAGAAATAAATTTGAATCTTTTTCTTTTAAAGAAATACCTAGTTTTTATGCGACCTCCCAAGGTGATCATGCCTTTTTGTCTTTTGACATCTTTTCTCTTATATGGATTTTCTCTCTCGATATTATCTAGACATGCCTCCTCTAATTTCATTGGTAACTTTCCTTTTTTCTTCCGAAGCATCGTCTTCTACCAGTATTTCCTCAAGGATTCTATCTCTGTATTCCGTCTTCCTTCTTTGCCCTATTTCCAGGTTCTCTTTACGATTCTCTTTGTCTTTACTTCATCATCCATCGTGGCACCCAAGAAAGCTTCCACTTTTGACTCATCAAGCTACCTCGGCAATTTGGTTGCTCTTCAGATAGGGGAATGTGCCAAAGATTGTCGCTTTAATCTGTTGAATGCCGTCGAAGGCGAATCTGGTTGCTTCATTCTAGGTCCCAATGGTCACACCTCCACTCAAGGCATGCTTTACCTCCAAGTGTGAGACCTTAGCCTTTTAACATCATTCCTTTTGAGATATTTGGTCTTTAGCTTCTCCCCAATTTCGAGGGTTTCCTTCGTTTGAAGCAAATTTTCACAATTGGTACCTTCGGCTAAAAAATGATAATCCCATGCAACTCCTCTGGATTAGTGTTGGAATTGAAAAGGCACTTGCCATCAACATGTCTTCTTATGACATAAACCGGGGATTAGTTGGGTCTATAGTAAACTTCTGGTCCCCCTTAACTAATTATTTCTTTTTCCCTTGGGGACTCATGACTGTCAACCACTAGACATGCATAGAGGGGCCTGAAATGCTGGCCCAGCCCACAGCTTTTCCAAAGCTTTAAAAAAGAATTCTAAGCCCATAACTTCCTAGGCCCACGTATGCTTGGCCCACACGCGATTGGATCTACTCGATCTGAACGGGAAACCGTACTTGGTCAAGGACCCACATCCGACCCGACTTAGTAGCCTTACCTAGCTCCTAAAAACCCTACTCGAACTCGTCTCTGACCGTGACCTGCTTCCTTCAAGGAACCCTCCCCGAACATTAGCCTGTGCCCGACCGCTTTTTGACTTGGTTTCTTCTCCGTGGAACCGAATTTTTGGAATCCTCAAGTCCGGTGGTTGGTCGGGACGTCACCGGGTGGTGACTTGACAACGGCGACGCAACGGACAACGGCTGGGTTTTCGAGGGGGAAAAAGACGGCGACAACGACAGACGGTTGTAGGGTTCTCAAAAAGAGCGGCGGCAATGACAATGGGCGACTGCTGGGTTCTCAGGGAGTGATTGTGGTGACACAAGGATGGTGCGAGGGGGCTGAACAATGGCAGCACTAGGCTTACCGTGACGACGTCAGAGGCTGAATGGCGGCGGCGCTGGGCTGGTGCTGCAATGGGGCTAGATCTTACGATGACTCGGCACGGCGGGGATAGGGTCAACAGCAGGCGTCTAGACGGGCGATTGTTAGAGAGGTGCGAACTAGCGGTGTCATCAGCGATGGCCCGGCTTGCCAGAGATCAGGCGCGGCGACAGCGTCGGGGATGGCGGTGGTGGCTCAGCAGGTGACAACAGATGGTAGGGATTTGAGTTAGTGACAGCGATAGGGCAGGGCGTCGGCACAGCGACTGCGGCAGGGGTTTAGCTCACTCCCGGTTAGCCACTAGACGATGACAGCGAGCCCTCTCCCTCTAGATCTGGCACCTAGACGACCCCTCTTTTTCTCTGGCCGGCCTCTCCTCTGAATTTGACCTTCTCCGCTTCTTAGCCCGACCCTCTCCTCCAGATTTGACCTTCCTCCTCCGGCGAACTTTCAGATCTTGGCTTGCAGGCGTTCGGGCCTCTCCTAAAGTCTCTTGAGGGAGGGTTTCGAAGCTTGCATCCCTTTGATCTTACTCGCATCGTCAGTGGTCGGAGCTCAAGTAAGCCAGATGGCCGCGAGCTTGGCCTATTTAGAAGCAAGGCAACAAGTAAGGGGTCGAGGAACGCTCACCTTTTTCGAGGATGCAGGCTGGAGGTCGTTAGGGTCGTCGGGGTTGAAGCAAAGAATGATGACGGGCGGCAGCTTTGCTGCAGCAGACTCGATGGCAAGGGACGGCAGTTCGGCGTTTCTCAGATCCACCACCAAGGCTTCTGGCTTCTCTTTCTCTCGCCTTTCTCTCAGATCTCCAAATCTGAAACTCAAATCTTAGCTTGGAACCCTCACTCCGACCAGATCTGGATCTTGGGGTTGGCTGGCTCTTGGACCTCTTCCGATGTCTCTCGAGGGAAGTGATCGGAGCTAGCTACCTTGAATCCTCTCTTGGCTGTACTCTTGGCCTTCCTCTGATGCCCTATTTATAGGCGAGGGGGAGGCCGGTCGACGGAGGTTCCGGTGCCAGTCCTTCGCACACCGAACAGCCTTCGCTAGTTGAACCGGTGTCCCATCCGTCAAGGTGGCTCTAGGTAGGCCGCCTTGCATTCAAGACGAGTCTTTTTCGCTTGATGCGCTGTACATCACCGTTTACCCCTCTGTCCAACATTGTGCGTGTTGGAGCTGCCTATGCGTGTTGCTCATCCATGGAGGAAGAAGACAAGAGGAGAGACGAGGGGGCCGGGCCGGGTCGCGCGGGTCGGGCCATGGGGGCCCGCGCAAGAGAAAAAGGAGGGGCTAGGCTTGTAGGCCTAGCCTTGGTGGCTGCTACTTGTTTTCTTTTGTTTTTTTTGTTTGTTTGTTTTTGTTTAATTTTTTGTTGTTTTTGTTTTTTTATTATTTATTATCCGAAAAGGAAAAAAAAAAACATAAATAAAGAAACTAATGCCTAATTAAAAACCTAATCAAAATTTATGTGCCAACGAGATATACACTTTGGAATTTAATCAAGGGAAAATCTCAAATAAGGACCCAAAGTTGGCTTATTTTCTCAAATAAAAACCCGAAACAGCCGTTATCCCAAATAAGAACCTCGAAGTGGCTAACAAGTCTCAAATAAGGACTTGAACCCATCGGCCGGCAAGCGTGTGACATTTCTAGTGGCTGGAATATGGACAATTTTGTCCACAAAAAATATAGATAGAAATTAACAAACCTTAAAAACAAACCCCTCCCCCCCCCAAACTCTTCATCTCGAGTACCCAAACAAGAGACAGAGAACATCTCCATCTTGAGTACCCACATCTTGGGCACAATTCGAATCCACTTCCACGGACCCAACCGAGATTGAGGGAGGGGGAGGGGTTTGTTTTTATTTGAGATTTGTAGCCATTTCTATATTTTTCTGGGACAAAATTTCTCATATTCTCGGCAATCGAAATGTCACACGCTCATCGGCCGACAGGTTCAGTATTTATTTGAGATTTGTAGCCATTTCGGATCCATATTTGAAACAATGATTACTTCAAGTCTTTATTTGAAAAAGTAGGCTCACTTTGGGTCCTTATTTGAAATTTTCCCTTTAATTAATAGCGGGAATCTTGAAAACTACGACTAAGGTGTGAGAAAATAAAGATAAAGTAAATGCAATTGATGTGTTGTTTGGGGGAGGGCCTTCTCTTTGGAGAAGTTGCAGTATTTATAGTGTGGACTAATGTTCCTCAGTCGGTTACTTTTCCTTGTTCACTACTCTTCACAATCTCCACGTTTTTCATTTCTTCTGGACAACCTTATCCTTTAACAATCGCTTCTTGACCCATCGACGATATTCGTGCAACTTGCTCATCAAACAAATAACTATTCCCCATTTTCGTGTGCATTTCTCGTAACAGTTATTCTCGCTTGAGTTCTAGTACTAATCCCTTATTATCTTTAAATCCGGTACACTACCCTCATAGCCTAACATGTGGCCATCAATTACCTAGATGTCGACTCTAGAGTTGGCTTCTAGAATTCCATGGGGACTTAGCTTAAGTAGCCTTCATGAAAGCTGTTTTCCTTCAATTTTGTGAACCAAATTGGGGCATTTCATTCAACCAAAACAGGGCGTTTCATCCAATATTCTCTTGTGGCTATCACGTGATCTCAGGAGTGATTTTGGGTGTCAACAACTACATTAGTTACATAAACAATGATGTCATTTTGTGAGACACGCTGGCATTACGTGGGTATCACATGTTGTCCTCGTTGTCGTTGGACTTCTCTCTTTCTCTTTTGACCATCAAGCTATCCACACCGCAACCCACCGCCGGCTCCATCCACCACAATCCATGGACTTAAATGCCGCCACCACCAAACTTGACCGTATCGGCCACCCCCTCACTAATGTCAGCCGCCACCAGCCCCATCCTCTATCTCTATTTTTCTCGGACTTGCGACGCCAATCAAGTTGAGTTTGATCTTTAATCTTAGCTGCACAACCTTGATTCGTGCTTAGAGATCACAATTTTCATACGCGAGACCTTGATTACGGTTTGAACAAAGAGAACTAGTGGGATTCCATCAATGGTGATTAGGGAGAGATGAGCTAGGCTCTGTTAATGTTGGTGATTGAAAAGAACGAGTGTTGTAGGCAGGTCATAGTGACAGAGTGATGAATTTTTGACAACGCGCAATGGGTTTAGATGGTGAATCTATGCAGCCGTAGTCTCTACAGGTGTAGAGGAGGAAGGGTGAAAGAAGAAGAAAAAACAAAAAAGAAAAAAAAAGTGATAAGTGCATTGAGAGTTTTAAAACTTATCATGAAAATGCAATTAAGTCATAAAATTTTTAAAAAATGCAATTAAATCCTAAAATTTATTATGAAAGTATAATTGATTATTAAAACTAATAAAAAAAGTGCAATCAAATTCTAAAATTTACAAAATCGATCAAATCAAGTCTTTTGGTTGATTGTATCATTTGAAAGTTTTAGAACTCGATTGTACTTTCTAGAAAAGTTTTAGAAATTGATTACACTTCTTAAATATTTTAGGACTCGATTATGCTCTTGTGACAAATTTTAAAGCTTGATTACACTTTCTAAAATTATTAAGGCTCAATTGCATTTTCTTGATAAGTTTTAAGACTTTTAGTGTATTTATTCAATATATATATAAGTGTAAGTGAAAACATGTGTGTTGGAAAAAGAACAAAAAGAGGTGACGGTCTGCATTTATATTTTTGTCCATTCATCGCATTGGCGGTGCCCCAAATCAGCCAAAAGCACATGACAAGACGCTTAATTTAACAAGAAGATCACATCAAATCGATTTGAAAAAAATTTAGTAATTAAATTAAACGAAAAGAAATTAGGGATAACTTTAAACCATGAGAACAATTGGGGGAACGCCTGTGGCATTAGCACAAAAACTTACTAAAGTTTGCCTACCAAGCATATTGACAATATTAGATTGAATTGTGGGTGTGTCCCATCTTTTCAAAATCCAAAGTGATTTTTCTTGTGAACTAATTTAGTAAAAAGAATTTAGTTCATGCAATATTATTCTTTTCATTTAGCAACTTTTATTGCTCAACAAGAGCCCTCACTTGTGCTTTTACATACTTAAGAAGATCCTGTCACGCCCCGAACGTCGAGCGTGCCAACATCCCGCCATGGTCATGGAAATGCGACATTCTCAGGTAGTGTCGGCGACCCCAAATTAATTATTAATGCGCAAGCGGAACGTACTAAGAAGCCCCTTACAAAAATATACGGGATAGAACAGCAGGAAAATCAACTCAAAATCAAACAACATACTTTCATACATCATTATCAGTCCAGGGCTTACATACATTAACAGGATCCGGAGACTATATGCACCAAAAATGGGTCAGAGTTTATATGCATCAAAAAAAGGGGTCAGCCTACATAACATGGATCAGTCCGCCAAAAAGAAAATCAACAGTCCTAGGACTACTGGTCAGCCCCATTCGACGATCCCACATCCTCAGGATCTGTCACCCAAGAGGCCGGGGGCGAGGCGTTGATTACTCCACCACCAGGAAGATCCGCCACACCTTCACCCAAAATGGCGTTCATCACAGCCAGCGGAATATCCATGCTATCTAGAGGGCCAACCCTAACACCATCGACTCCGGAACGAAACCAAGCCCTAAACATGTATGGTACTCTGTCATGCACGTTCACCTGGACCCAGATGAGGGTCTTGACCAACTGATAGACCCAAGGACTCTCAGGGTCAGGAGCACTCTCTGTTGTCTGGTCAATCTCCATCGGCAGGCCACTCATCTCCGGGGGGTCTCGCCATCTACGGTCCTGTAATATTTTCCCCAAACCGGGATGAGACTTTGTCTCAGCAAGTTCACCCCTCCTAAACCCCTATTAGAAAGAAAATATGCCCCAAAGTGGTCTAGCCACACAATACAGAAGACTTACCTCGCCTTCTTGCCTTCCTGCAAATTAATACAATTCATAGCACTCAAGTACAATTTATAATAAGCACGTGAACCATCGGAACACAATCCAATTCATTTAATTTCGAATTCACAGCAAGTGTTTCAAATCATCATTCATTAGTGCCACACAAGGGCATAGCCTACTCGCAGTTCGGCTATCTACTTGACATATAGCCAGGCATCGCCTCCCCCCTTGGAGTGCGGTTTCGTCAGTACATCGACGGCGTTCCCGAAGGAGCATGGGCCCAGAATCAACTGCGACTCGCATCCGTTGTACGGGGCATCCCACATAGGGGCAATTCCAACTTAATAGTTCAAAACAATTCCTCACAATTATCATACCACAACTCATAATCAACTTAAAGCATTTCACACGTCATTCACATATTCCAATTACAACATTAATCTTTAAAAATCCAATTTCGATATCAAACCCGACATTTGAGATTTTCTAAATAAAATCCATATTTTCATCAATCAACACTCAATTTGCATTAACCGCTCATCAATTTCAAAATCTAAATATACAGCGATGATCGGCACGAAATTCGAGCAATTAGGGTCAAAAATAATTTTTTGAGTTTTTTTTTTAATAAATAATATTTTAATGATTTTCGAATATGATTTATTATTAAATAATCCAACAATTTCGAAACATTTATTTAAATCATAAATAAATTTCTTTAAGTCACATCAAGGCTTATTTTAAATAAACCTACTTAACCCTTAAACTAAACATGCTTTACTTTAATTAAACCACTTAATCTAATCCATATTTAAATGAACTAATCTAACAACCTAATTCCAATCAACCTAAACTAAACACACTTAAGGCATGATTAACCCACTAATCGGGGTTTAGTGAGTTAAACTCACCGGAATCGCTTTCCGACGAGTCTCCGGCGAAGAGCACGACGACGCTGACGACAAACCTACACGGATCAACACCAAATGAGAACTAATAGGAGGCCAAAATGAACTCGGAAGGGGCTGGATCTTGCTGGATTTTCCAGCAACTAACCGAGCTCGGAGGGTGGCGGAACGGTGGCTGAACGGGCGGAGGAATGGCGGAGGAAGATCGGCGGAGGTAGCTAGGGCTCGGGACGGCAGCTTATGGTGACGGACGGCGGCGACGGAGCTTCGGCGACGACGAACAACGGTTGGCTTGGAGAGACGACGGCGCGGGATGCTCGGCGGACGGGAACTCGGCGCGGAACGGGACGGCGGGCGGTCGCGCGCGGGCAAGTGGCGATGGCGAGCTCCGGCGGCGAACGACGAGCGGCGACGGTCGTGCGAGCGAAGGGCGGACGAGCGGCGATGGTCGTGCGAGCAAAGGGCGGACGAGCGGCTTGGGCTTGGGCGGTTCCGCTGGTTTGCTTCCCCTCCTCTCTCTCTCTCCTCCCAATTCAAAAGGAAGAAGATGATGGGGACAAGGGGGAGGTGACATCTCACCTTTCCAAGATCTCATCCCCACCTTCCACTTGTCACAACCCTAGCCCATCTTGCTTCATCCATGACATCACATGTGAGGTCACCATCCACTAACTCCAACCTTCCACAACTTTAGTCCAATAGGTTCAATTTCATTATCCGCCGGGGTCCAATTCTTGTACAATCCAATTTCATCAATTTTTTTTCCAATTGAACCCAAATTAAAGCCCATAAATTAATCCAATGTTCCTAATAAGATTTGTGACACACCATGACTTCCAATTTCAGAATTCGATCTCAATTTCACGGTTAATTTCACTTTGGCACAATACTAGCGCATCCTAATCTACCGAGCAGCGTTTACAAATCTTTGTGCATCTGACTTGCGGTTGGTCATTTCAAGCCACAACTTTCGGTTGTCGGGGTAATCTCAAGGTTTCAAATACGGGCACAGGGTACCCAATCGTTAAAAAAGTCGGCCCAGTGTCAGTTGGCAAGAATTGTGCGATCCGGTGAAATCACCCACACCGATCACATACCTCGTCGAGCCAACCTATTTCCGATCCCTAATCGATTTTTATTTTTGCTGTAATGACCCCTGCAGATTATCTCGGTCGAAAGGTCACTTCTTAATCAAATTCTTGAGTCTTATGCATTAGAATTTCTTAACGGCTTCACCGGATAGACTAGTTTTCACATGAGTGGCTGACTCAAGGAAATAGACTATATGCGTGCCAACGAAATGCCCGTCTAAATTTATTGAAATTAAAATTGGAAAATCGGGCTGTCACAACTCTTCCCCTCTTATAAAAATTTCGTCCTCGAAATTTAAGTCATTACACATCTAAATTGAAAAGGTGAGGGTACAATTCTCTCATCGAATCTTCGGTTTCCCAAGTTGCTCCTTCCGTGCCGTGGTGTTGCCAAACCACTTTGACCAACGGAATGGTCTTGGTGCACAAAACCTACTCTTTGCGGTCCACGATCTGAACCGGGCTTTCAACGTACGACACCTTGTCATCCACGTCTAATTCCTCAAAATTTAGGACGTGCGCCGGATCAAGTTTATACTTCCTTAACATCGACACGTGAAAGACGCCATGCACTTGTGCCAACCTCGGCGGTAGTGCAAGACGATACGCCAGAGTCCCTATTCTTTCCAAAATCTCAAAGGGACCTACGTACCTCGGACTCAGTTTCCCCTTTTTGCCAAAGCGGGAAGTACCTCTCATCGGTGACACCTTCAGAAAGACGTGCTCACCAACTTGGAACTCCGATGGCCTTCGACGCTTATCGGCATAACTTTTCTGACGGCTTTGAGCGGTCCTTAATCTGTTTCTGATAACTGCAACTGTCTCCACTGACTGCTGAACCAACTCCGGACTGGTGATCTTTCTTTCCCCGACTTCATCCCAACACACTGGCGTTCTACATGCTCTACCATACAATGCTTCAAAAGGAGCCATCTGAATACTCTGCTGGTAACTGTTGTTGTAAGCAAACTCGACCAGGTGAAGCTGTTCCTCCCAGCTTCCTTTGAAGTCCAAGACACAAGCTCGCAGCATGTCCTCAAGAGTCTGAATTGTTCTCTCAGATTGGCCATCAGTCTGCGGGTGATAGGCCGTCTTGCATCTTTGCAGCTTCGTTCCTAAAGCGGATTGCAAGCTTTTCCAAAAAGCGGCGGTGAATCTCGGGTCTCTGTTTGAAGTAATTGTAATCGGCACTCCATGCATACGAACCACCTGATGTACATATAGATCTGCGAGTCTATCCAAACTCAAATCCCTTCGAACTGCAATGAAGTGAGCCGACTTTGTCAGCCTGTCGACTACTACCCAAATCGAATCATTCCCTCTCTGACTCCTCTGTAGTCCCGTCACGAAGTCCATTGTGATATGCTCCCATTTCCATTCTGGGATCTCGAGGGGTTGTAGAAGTCCTCCCGGTTTGCAATGCTGAGCTTTCACTTGCTGACACGTCAAACACTTGGCGACATGCTTGGCGGTGTCCGCCTTCATGCCACACCACCAGAAGTGTTGACGCAGATTCTGATACATTTTGGTACTACTAGGATGAATGTTTTGAATCGCTACGATGCGCTTCTGATAGAATTTCTTCTCTAAGCCCCACATCGTCAGGTACAACCAATCGTCCTTGGAACCTCAATGTTCCATCCTCAGAAATCTGAAAGTTAGCCTTCCTTTTCTCTGCATCCTCTTGCAGGATCTTCTGAACATCTGGATCCGTTTGCTGAAGCGTTTTGATTCTGACCTGCACTTCCGGCTCAATTCTAAGGGTAGCCACAAGATTCGAAAGGTGGCCTACTTCAAACTTGAAATCTGAATCTTGTGCTCTTTCAATTAGACCCCATTCCTTGAGTACCATCTGAGCAACTGAAGACTTCCTACTCAGTGCATTAGCGACCTTATTCGCCTTTCCCGGGTGATACAAAATCTCACAGTCATAGTCCTTTAAGAGCTCCATCCAGCGACGTTGTCTCATATTCAACTCCTTCTGAGAGAATAGGTATTTGAGACTCTGATGGTCAGTGAAGATCTGGAATCTCTCTCCGCACAAATAATGCCTCCAAATCTTGAGCAAAGATGATTGCTTTGCAAGCTCCAAGTCATGCGTCGGATAATTCAACTCGTGAGGTCTCAACTGACGGGACGCATATGCAACAACCCTACCATGCTGCATCAATACACAACCCAATCCTTTGAATGACGCATCACTGTAGATCTCAAACCCTCCTAGACCGGATGGAATAGTAAGCACAGGTGCGGTAGTTAGCTTATGCTTAAGCTCTTGGAAACTACTCTCGCACTTATCCATCCACACAAATTTTTCTTCCTTCTTCAGAAGTCTCGTCATCGACGATGCTAACCTTGAAAACCCTTCTACAAACCGTCTGTAATACTCTGCTAAACCCAGAAAACTTTTGATTTCTGTCACTGTCGTCGGTCTCGGCCAGTTGATCACTGCCTCAATCTTTGCTGGGTCCACTGAGATTCATTCTCCAGAGATGACATGACCTAGGAAAGCCACATGAGTTAGCCAAAACTCGCACTTACTAAACTTGGCATACAACTCGTGATCTCTTAAAGTCTGAAGCACTATCCTTAAGTGCCTTTCATGATCCTCGGTACTCCTCGAATACACCAGGATGTCATCGATGAAAACAATTACGTGCGATCTAAGTACTCCCCGAACACTCGATTCATCGGATCCATGAAAGCGGTGGGGCGTTTGTCAACCCAAACGGCATCACCGTAAATTCATAATGGCCGTATCGGGTGCGAAACGCCGACTTCGGTATGTCTTCCTTCTTGATCCTTAACTGATGATACCCTGTTCTCAAGTCGATCTTAGAAAATATCGATGCTCCCTGAAGCTGATCAAACAAGTCATCGATCCTCGGCAATGGGTACTTGTTCTTAATCGTCACCTGATTGAGTTGACGATAGTCGATGCACAAACGCAAGGAACCATCCTTCTTCTTTACGAACAGAACTAGCGCTCCCCAAGGTGATGCACTAGGACGAATAAATCCTTTATCCAACAACTCTTGCATTTGCACCTTCAGTTCCTTAAGTTCTGATAAGGCCATCCGATAAGGAGCTTTAGAGATCGGTTCTGTCCCGGGGGCTAATTCAATCACAAACTCTATCTCTCTCTCAGGTGGCAAACCCGGTAACTCCTTTGGAAACACGTCTGGGAATTCTTGTACCACTGCAATATCTTCAATCTTTAACTCCTCCACTGTCGTATCTACGACAGTCGCTAGGTAACCTTGGCAACCCTTGCCTAGCAAGCGAGTTGCTTCGAGCGATGAAATTAAGGAAACCGAGGGTCCTCCTTGACTCCCAATAAATTCGAAGCTCTCACCCCCTAACGGGTTAAACTGAATCGCCTTGCGATAATAGTCCATTTTAGCTTGTTGCTTGGTGAGCCAGTCCATACCAATTATCACATCAAAATCAAACATGGCTAGGACTATCAGGTCTATGCTCCCCTCTCGCTCACCAATCACTAACTTGCAACCGAAACAACCCACTGTAGCTAACACTTTATCTTTCAACGGCGTAGATATGCTAATCACAGACTCCAACAACTCAGGAATTAATTCTACCATCTCAACATATCTTTCAGCTATAAATGAATGAGAAGCTCCAGGATCAAATAAAGTATAAGCAGGTTGGTCGTTCAGCAAGACCATACCTGTGATCACGTTAGGCGCATCCTCCACCTGACCCCTGGTGATTGCATAAGTCCTTCCTTGAGCTGGAGGTCGGTTCAATCCATCCTGCGGCATGATCTGCGGCACGACCCCTCTGTTCTAACCCAACGGTGGCGGTGGTGGCAACTGACGCTGTCCCATCTGATTCCTGGGGCAATTCCTGGATATGTGACCTTGTTGGCCACACTCATAACAGGCTCCTGTCCTAGAGGGACACGGGCCTGTACCATGTCGTCTTCCACAGGAATGACACACTCCCTGATGATTCGGTGATGGCTTCCCTATCCCACCCTTCCTGTTGAGTGGAACAGGATATCTTTCTCCGGACATTGGCCTCTTCCCAAACCGATTACCTTCCCTGTTCAAATTAAACCGTGACCCAGATGAAGCAGCTCTCTCATTCTGGTCTTTCTCAATCAGCTGGGCCCGCTTATAAAGGTCCTTGTACTCCTTCAAATCCAATGGTACCACAAAGCTCCTCACCTCTGGCCGGAGCCCATCTCTAAACCTTCGAGCTCGGTCTGCCGGTTTCTGAACCAATTCAGGGGCATACTAGGACAGTTCAGCGAACTTCGCTTCATACTGATCAACTGTCATCGTACCTTGGCGAAGGCGCTGGAACTCCACCATCTTCAACTCTCTAGCACAATCAGAAAAATACTTCTCATTGAAAGCCTCCAGAAACGCATTCCACTCTGGAGCTACACCCTCAGGGAACACCATCCCTTTATTAGTCTTCCACCATGTGGCTGCGGTCCCCCTCAGCGATAGGCTGCCCGGCCACGACTTTCTCTCCGGTGTACATCGGCGGCTCAAAGGCATTCTCCAGTTCCTGAACCCATAGTGCTGCAGCTTCGGGATCTCCCGCTCCCGTGAACGTTGGCGGATTCAACCTTAGAAAATACTGTACCAGCTTCTGTCTAGGCCTCCTAGCGGCCACATCCTCAGGTGGAATTTCCTCAAGTTCCTCTTCTAGCTCGGGAACCGGTGCGGTGGCAGCTGCGGTGGCAGCATTAGCGGCGGTAGCAGCATTGGCGGCATTAGCAGCATTGGTGGTAGCGGCGATAGCGGCGGCTGAAGCAGCGGCCTGCTAGTCTAGTCTGTCACCCATCATCTCGAGCATATGCATGATTCCAACAAACCTCGGATCCTCAGGGGCCACTGCATCCTCTGGAGGCGACGCTGCACCACTCGCACTTGCCTCAGCCTGCGCTCTTCCCAAGGCACCTCGAGCACCGACTCTCATTGACGGCCCACCCTGAAACACGGGGCCTACTACTCTCTTCCTAGCAGCTCTTGGCACTCGGTCACTCATGCTACAGGCTCAATATAGATGCCTATTTGCAAATTCCAATATAACATTAGAATCTAAGTGACCTCAATACAAGTTAACAAACAACTAACAATCACTTGCATTCGTATAATAAAAGTCTTTCCTACCAACTATCCCATGACTCCCACGCACCTTATCACTCCATACATGAACCATGCTCTGATACCACTTAAACGGGGATGTCACACCCCGAACGTCGAGCGCGCCAACATCCCGCCATGTTCATGGAAATGCGACATTCCCAGGTAGTGTCGGCAACCCCAAATTAATTATTAATGTGCAAGCGGAACGTACTAAGAAGCCCCTTACAAAAACATACGGGATAGAACAGCAGGAAAATCAATTCAAAATCAAACAACATACTTTCATACATCATTATCAATCCAGGGCTTACACACACCAATAGGATCCGGAGACTATATGCACCAAAAATGGGTCAGAGTTTATGTGCATAAAAAAAGGGGTCAGCCTACATAACATGGATCAGTCCGCTAAAAAGAAAATCAACAGTCCTAGGACTACTGGTCAGCCCCATTCGACGATCCCACATCCTCGGGATCTGTCACCCAAGAGGCGGGGGCGGGCGTTGATCACTCCATCGCCAGGAAGATTTGCCACACCTTCACCCAAAATGGCGTTCATCACGGCCCGGTGGAATATCCATGCTATCCGGAGGGCCAACCCTAACACCATCGACTCCGGAACGAAACCAAGCCCTAAACATGTATGGTACTCTGTCATGCACGTTCACCTGGACCCAGATGAGGGTCCTGACCAACTGATAGACCCAAGGACTCCCAGGGTCAGGAGCACTCTCTGTCGTCTGGTCAATCTCCGTCGGTAGGCCACTCATCTCCGGGGGTCTCGCCATCTACGGTCTTGTAATATTTTCCCAAAACCGGGATGAGACTTTGTCTCAGCAAGTTCACCCCTCCTAAACCCCTATTAGAAAGAAAATATGCCCCAAAGTGGTCTAGCCACACAATACAGAAGACTTACCTCGCCTTCTTGCCTTCCTGCAAATTAGTACAATTCATAGCACTAAAGTACAATTTATAATAAGCACGTGAACCATCGGAACACAATCCAATTCATTTAATTTCGAATTCACAGCAAGCGTTTCAAATCATCATTCGTTAGTGCCACACAAGGGCATAGCCTACTTGCAGTTCGGCTATCTACTGACATATAGCCAGGCATCGCCTCCCTCCTTGGAGCGCGGCTTCGTCAGTACATCGACGGCGTTCCCGAAAGAGCATGGGCCCAGAATCAACTGCGACCCGCATCCGTTGTACGGGGCATCCCACATAGGGGCAATTCCAACTTAATAGTTCAAAACAATTCCTCACAATTATCATACCACAACTCATAATCAACTTAAAGCATTTCACACGTCATTCACATATTCCAATTACAACATTAATCTTTAAAAATCCAATTTCGATATCAAACCCGACATTTGAGATTTTCTAAATAAAATCCATATTTTCATCAATCAACACTTAATTTGCATTAACCGCTCATCAATTTCAAAATCTAAATATACAGCGACGATCGGCACGAAATTCGAGCAATTAGGGTCAAAAATAATTTTTCGAGTTTTTTTAATAAATAATATTTTAATGATTTTCGGAATATGATTTATTATTAAATAATCCAACAATTTCGAAACATTTATTTAAATCATAAATAAATTCCTTTAAGTCACATCAAGGCTTATTTTAAATAAACCTACTTAACCCTTAAACTAAACATGCTTTACTTTAATTAAACCACTTAATCTAATCCATATTTAAATGAACTAATCTAACAACCTAATTCCAATCAACCTAAACTAAACACACTTAAGACATGATTAACCCACTAATCGGGGTTTAGTGAGTTAAACTCATCGGAATCGCTTTCCAACGAGTCTCCGGCGAAGAGCACAACGATGCCGACGACAAACCTACACGGATCAACACCAAATGAGAACTAATAGGAGGCCAAAATGAGCTCGGAAGGGGCTGGATCTTGCTGGATTTTCCAGCAACTAACCGAGCTCGGAGGGTGGCGGAACGGCGGGCAACGGGCGGAGGAACGGTGGAGGAAGACCGGCGGAGGTAGCTAGGGCTCGGGATGGCGGCTTATGGCGATGGACGGCGGCGACGGAGCTTCGGCGACGACGAACATTGGTTGGCTTGGAGAGACGACGGCGCGGGATGCTCGGAGGACGGGAACTCGGCGCGGAACGGGACGGCGGGCGGTCGCGCGCGGGCGAGTGGCGACGGCGAGCTCCGGCAGCGAACGACGAGCGGCGACGGTCGTGCGAGCGAAGGGCGGACGAGCGGCTTGGGCTTGGGCGGTTCCGCTGGTTTGCTTCCCCTCCTCTCTCTCTCTCCTCCCAATTCAAAAGGAAGAAGATGATGGGGACAAGGGGGATGTGACATCCCACCTTTCCAAGATCTCATCCCCACCTTCCACTTGTCACAACCCTAGCCCATCTTGCTTCATCCATGACATCACATGTGAGGTCACCATCCACTAACTCCAACCTTCCACAACTTTAGTCCAATAGGTTCAATTTCATTTTTCGCCGGGGTCCAATTCTTGTACAATCCAATTTCATCAATTCTTTTCCAATTGAACCCAAATTAAAGCCCATAAATTAATCCAATGTTCCTAATAAGATTTGTGACACACCATGACTTCCAATTTCAGAATTCGATCTCAATTTCACGGTTAATTTCACTTTGGAACAATACTAGCGCATCCTAATCTACCGAGCAGCGTTTACAAATCTTTGTGCATCTGATTTGCGGTTGATCATTTCAAGCCACAACTTTCGGTTGTCAGGGTAATCTCAAGGTTTCAAATACGGGCACAGAGTACCCAATCGTTAGAAAAGTCGGCCCAAAGTGTCGGTCGGCAAGAATTGTGCGATCCGGTGGAATCACCCACACTCGATCACATGCCTCTGTCGAGCCAACCTATTTTCGATCCCTAATCGATTTTTATTTGTACAGTAATGATCCCTGCATATTATCTCGGTCGAAAGGTCGCTTCTTAATCAAATTCTCGAGTCTTATGCATTAGAATTTCTTAACGGCTTCACCGGATAGACTAGTTTTCACATGAGTGGCCGACTCAAGGAAATGGACTATATGCGTGCCAACGAAATGCCCGTCTAAATTTATTGAAATTAAAATTGAAAAATTGGGCTGTCATAGATCCTCTTTTGAAAATCCTTGTAACGAGAGAGAGAGAGAGAGAGGGGGAGAGGGAGAGAGGTAACTCGTACTTAATAATGACTTAATAGGCACATAACAATATATAATTCATAATACATATTGTAAAAGTAACATTTCACATCGCCTATTATTAATCTTTCTTGAATTGTGGAGTAAGTGTTTGATATCATTCTAAAATGATTGTTTATATTATTTACAAAAATGAATATAACGAAAAATATTTTCATTATTTTTACCAAAAAAAATATTTTCATTATTCACGAAAATATTTAGATATATATTGTTATGAATAATGAAAATATATTTCACTAATTAATTATTTTAATTGATATAATCAATAATTTTTAGGAAAATATTATTTAAATTATCCATTTTCGTAAAACATACGAAGCCTAAATAATCACCTCTTTGTACATATGTCATAAATCAAGCCTATCATGGCACTAATCCTGTAAAATCCATGTGCACTACTAATCTAGGCAAGAATTCTTCCTCATTATTGTTAATAGAAATGAGTCTGGCGTGTCATTACTTTTACGTGATTCATGACGATTGGACGTAGCCATCAATTTGGAATATCTCGTCCTACTATAAACATTGCAAATTTAATAATAAAAATTAAATGGATGAGTCAATAATTTGATAACGTCAAAAGAATGGGGAACTTTGGTTAGCCGCCGCATGCAACCTCAGTTGCCTGGATAACACGAGATCCATGCTTTTTCTTCGGAGGACCAAGAAGGAAAGGTCGTCATTTCAAATTCAATCTGGGCTGCGCATTTTGCCTGGGTGACGTCAACGTGCACGGAAGAGTCGATCAGAATTCCGGGGACAGAGACAGAGAGAGATCATTCGGTTGGTAGTCGTTGAGTTTGTTTGCACTTATTGTTGGCCCACAAATGCTTGCACAACGTCACAGAAATCTTTGGGTAGATTTAAGTCTAAAAAGTTTTTAGAGTCAATACACGAAAATCATTAAAAAAAACGAATTAATATATCTGTAACATATTTATCCGATGTTAATTTTCTTAAGATTAAATTAATACAATTAAAAATCACAAACCTGGTTCATCTGTAATAAATGAAAGGTAAAACTCAAAACTAATATACCTATCAACTACCACGTGTCATTAAACTTAGCAATTCTAATTATAAAATTTAACAGAAATTAATAAAGAATAAATTATTCATAGGCATACCATTTTGGAAAAAATTATAGTCCAAAAGCTAGTTTTTAGTAAATTTATCACATGTATACCTATTTAATTTTTTAACCCAAAATTTTCTTAATTACATGTTACAAAACATTAGATTCCGCCAAAAAAAAAAAAAAAACACAAAATATCATAATACCTTTTATACAACGATTGGCTTTATTTTCTAACTTTTTTCCTTTCCTTTTCCTTTTGTTGGTGGCCAACCATCACCAAGTTGCTCTCTCTTGTGGGGGGTGAGGCTAGCCCGCCTAGCCATAGCCGGTGGCCGGCCAATGGCAAAAGGTAGAAGAAAGGAAAAAAAAAAAAAAAAATAATATTATTAGGATAGACGATGTTTATATCAGTAAATTTCCAATCAAAATTGATCGGATAAATTTAATGGGCAAAATATGAAAAATTTTAGGACTCAATTAATAAAATTTAAAGATTCGGGATTGAATTAACAAAAATATAATAAATTTACGACTTTTTAGATCATTTTCTCCGGTTCAACGTAGTGAAAGATTGAGATAATGATTTCAACTTGTTTTGGAGTGCCCGGTCATGGGTGACCAGAGATTATGTCAAAGGGCTTTACTAGTTAAAATGTAATATCATTTCTACAATCCGACAATATCGGAACATATGTACTTCTATATTAGAAAAAGGGTTGCTCAAGATGGTCCCACCCCACAGGGAAAATCCAAATGGTCAGCCATTCCTGAGCGTTCACGTCCTCCTCTCCCAAAATTGCTGGACAAAAACGATCACGTCAGGATAGATAAGACTTGCGTCATCCTCGCGCTTATGTTCTCGACCGTCATAGAGCCGTCAGGACATCTAGAAAGTGAGACACATTTGTGATTGATTTCCTTACTCCCACACGAGCTCACACGAGTCCTTGATTTTCCATTGGTGAGTTATACATGAAACATTTACATAGAGAGGTAGCTATTACATACTCAAAAAAAATCTATTTTCAAAATTCTCATTACACATCAAGATCAATGTCTAATGGTCAAAGGATAACGATGGTGACGGATGCTTGGCTAAGCAGAATGGAAGAGAGAGAGAGAGAGAGAGAGATGTTGAGTTAATTTGTGATTAATGAAGATTAGCAGGCCCATGCAATATTTCTAAGGATGGATTTTCTAATTTCTCTGCTCTTTGCACCATCCACCTTTTTATTTTGCTGGGAAAGAAAGGCGGGGTTGGGAGACTAGCCCGAATATATTTGATAATGCTATCATAAAGATTCAATATTCAATCTAAAATGTTGGGATGTATTACTTAACATCACTCATAATTTAGAGGGAACAAAGGAGCATTTAAGGTTGTTTTTTATTCAATGTAGCTTTGGCATTTCCAATTTATCGTATTGGTTCGATAACAATTTAGTTGGCATTCTACAGTAGTAAAAGTCACATGACATCTAGTTCAACATGATCGGGACCCACCATGAATAATTTTAAAATGTTCTATATCTAATTGAACTAAGGATTGTGCAAAAGTTCAAAAATAATTTATCTCATTACCCTAAAAGAAGAGGGAGAACAAACAAAGAAGGTAGATAGAAAGCCTTGAAGTACATAAATTGCCACCTCGCCTAAATTTGCTATGGATAAAATGATTTGGATCATTTTTTTGTCAGAGATTTGAATCGCTAACGATGTTAGTTTCTTAGGATCTAGATAGTAAGATTTATGAGTCTTATCTAGTATCCCTGAGATTAAAGCATTCTAATCATCAAGTATTGTGGACTAAGTTTAGATGAGAACTTAAGTGACTCTTTTGAAAATCACAATTAAGTTTGGCTAACATGTGGACATGTTCTGTATTTTGACATAATATCATGGGATGGCACATTATTTGCATCCCTTAAGTAAGGGATACAATATAAGAGGACAACGGATGATAAATCAAAGGCCAAGTATGAAGTATGCCTGATTCAATAGTGTAGATGCATATTTACCATCACCCCTCTCTAAAAGGAAAAAAAATCAGGTCCATGCTCTAATTTGCTACTAATTTTGCTACCTCACCGTGCAAGTCATGCACATTCATGCACACGTATCTGAGTTTTGCCCCCCAACCTGGCCCAATGTACATAAATATGTGAGTGACATAATAAATAAGTTGAAAAATAAAACCATCGTCCAATCAGAATTCCACAAGGCAACCTGGGCGTCATGTTGCTCAAATCCTTTTTGTCTCTCTCCGAACTTCCTCACAAAAGGACACAAAAAAACACGAATCCCCCACCGTCAGATAGGAACTCCCCCGCCCGACCCCAAACTTTTCAACGCGTTCGATCTTGCCTGACCAAACCCTATAACCTACCAACCCTCCATCATTTGTTTGTTGCCACCAAATTTAAAATTGACTATACTAGTATAATAGTTTTTGAGGTATTACGAGAATAATAATTTATTATGAGTTATAAATTTTTGAAAAAGTGAATCCCACAACATTTATAATTATTTGTGATTTGATTTTTGTAATTCAGAATAAACTATTGTTATCACAAGTACAATAAAGACCGTTGAGCAACCATTTCTCATTTGAAATTTATCTTCTTAAAGTTTACCGAAAAAGTACACGCACAAATTATCTCACTCTTCACTTCCTATTTGATATTAACTCACTTTGCCATGGAAGGATCTTCTTCAAGAGGTAATCAGAATAGTGAGAACAAAGATGAGATGGGGAAGAAGAGGGGATCACGGTCGCGATGTGATCAAAACCGGTACTGTGCAATCCGGTGGCGCCCTTGGGGCAAGTTTGCGGCTGAGATCCGGGACCCCTTGAGGAACGGCACCCGCCTCTGGCTCAGGACCTTTGAGACTGCGGAGGAGCCGTGCCTTCGACCGGGCTGCCTTTGCCTTTCGAGGCCATTTGGCCATCCTCAACTTCCCCAACGAGCAACAATATTACGCTCAGAATGATTACAATGTCTCCAGCCACCACAGTTCTTTCTTGGCATCCCATTCGCTGTCATCATCGTCATTCTCATCAGCAGTTTCGTCATCATCCGCTGTGTCAGCTCTACCGAGCCTTCCAGAGACATGAACGAGTTCGAGTATCTGGACCATAAGTTGTTGGAGGAACTACTGATGTCGCACAGCGACATGTAGGGTATATGCGGGTAGGCAAGTCCATCTTTAGGGTTTCCAAAAATTTTAGGTGAGAAATCTTTCTGTTTCTTGTTTCGATCGACTTCTTCGGTGAGAGTTTTCGCTTGAGGAAAGAGATCGCATGGCATTTCAATTGCAGCGTTTCATATTCTGCTTGAATAAATTACATTTGGCAATCATCAAGGGTGCATTTTCACAACGGGGCTTAATATGACTAGGCAATATTGTAATTTGTATGATAACTTCGACCAATATTAGTGGAACAAATGGTTCGTCATACCTATTTCTTTCTAAAGTACTTGTGTCGCGACCAATTTTTTCGGGTGTGAACCACCTAAGGTTTGGCTAATGGATTGTTAAGCCTAGACTTAACGCGGGCTCTCCCAAGCCCATACCAATTCACGGCTTAGATTCAAGTTCTTAATATGCAATTGATTATCAATTAGGAGTCGCCACTAATCTATTTTTGGTGGGTCGATTAGAAACCCAAGTAAAGTAATGGGAGATTTACTTTACTCCTACGAACCGAGATTTATGAGTTCGGAGACTTGATTACGCTAGATTTCTCTAACGCCCTTTCGCACCTTTCTTTTTATTTTGAAAAATGTTTAGCAAGCAGTTTGGATTGATTTTAAATTTTATTTCGCTAACATGTGAGGTAATCATGCGGGTGCGCAATCCACCAATTTAACACCCGATAAATAATAAATAAATTGCAAGAATTACCTCATAGCAGCGAAAGCATCTGCGTTGTTAGATCAGAATTCACATCAACAATCCTAGATATGATTTTTAATTAACACGCAATTTTTATTTTGTTTTTGCTTAATTAATGAAAATCATGCAATATGTCCTTACCAAAAAAAAAAAAAAATCATGCAATATGTAATGCAATGTTAATTGAATGACCTAATTCTAATGACATGTGATGTGATGCAATGCGATGACATACAAAATTATTTTAACTAAAATGGCATGCGACATACAATTTAATATGCGAGCTATATATCATGCGGCATTTATTAAATGACATAATCTAATGACGGGCAATTTCTAATTAAATGAAATTAACAACAGTCACTAAATAACGTGTATTTCATGAATCTAATTCTATGTGAAGTGGGCATTTTTATTTTCCTAACAAAAACATGCAATCTATCTAGGATAAATTATCTACCTATAATTGATAAACATGCAATCCTAACATGTAATGACGTGTCAAAGATGCCCTAATCCTACACGGTACATGCATGATGATTTTTTTTGTATTTTTCTTTGTAAAATTCGAAATTTAAAATTACCAAATAATTAAACATGCAATTCAAATTTAAAACTAACATCCTAAATGAATGCATTTTTTAGATTTTTTTATTTAAAAATTCGAAATAAGATTGCATTCCTAAATATGCAAGATAACCCTAAGACTAGGAATATTCTAAAACAAACCTAATCCTAATTCGATTTTTTTTTTTTTTTTTTCTTTTTTACGAAAATAAAATTGACTCAACCAACTTGACGACAAAGAAATCAAACAAGATAAGATTGATATCCAAAAACTAACGAATCATATCTCGCGCATGAGATCGGGTTGGCCAATTTTAAATTAAATCGCGAATCGAATCTCGGGCTTGAGATTAGATTGTCGATTTTTGTAAGGGATTACGAGTCGGATTTCGGGCGCGAAAAATCGGACTTTCAATCCCTAGCTTGAGGGACTTTTTCATGTTGGAATCTCAATCATACATTGATGATTATTTCAAATAAATAAACAAGATAAATAATAAATAAATAAATAAATAAATAAGAAATCTACCTAATTGGGATTTTGGACTCCTAGGGTTAGCCAACGGCGACTCGTAACGGTGGCTCGCCGTGGCTCGACGATGATGAACACGGCTTCACGACCCACGACCAAGATTGGCCAGCGGTGTACTAGCGGTCAGGAGACCCGAAGTCTATTCTCTATTCTTCCACTAAAGAATATCTCCACACGTCAAATTTCTTCATGAGCTCCTAGCCTAAAATTAATCTTCTTCTTGCATGAAGTGAAACCATAAAATCCACCAGTTGTATTACGAGACAAAACTCAACATAAGACAAATTCACCGCTTGCACTTATTTGATCAAATTGTGATCTTTTTCCACCTGCGACAACTTTATCCCTCTTTTCGGAACACGTGAGACGCCACGGTTTTGTTGCTGGACGTAGACAAAGGCACCGGTAAACCTGCAAAAACAGAGAGTAGTAATCTTCGGGGCTTGGCTCAGCAATTCGTGGTGCTGCTGGGATGCTTGGGATCAGCCGGAGATGTTACGGTGGTGCGGCGATTTCTAGCGTCGGGTCGCAGCAGCGGTGGTGCTCGGAGACGGCAAGCAAGGGCTCAGCTACTGCAGGTCACGGGCGGAGCAGAGGCGGAACCGATCGTCGCAGGAGTGGTGGAGCAGAAGCGGAGCCGGCGCGAGATTGTCACAACCGGATCAGAAAGGTGGCAGTGGTACGCGGCGGGGCTACGCGTCGCGGCGAGACCGGTGAAACTGCAGTGATCGGCGGCTTGGCTACCCGGGGGCTGAGCCTGCAAACGGTGGACACGGGCAGGGAAAAGAAGATCAACAGTGATCGCTTTTTCCCCTCCTTTCCCTGTTGCTAGACGTCACACCCACGTCCCTCTCTTCTGCTGTCTTCAGAATTCTTGCAACCTCTGCTGACTTTTTGACTTTTTTGAGGCCCTCTACCAAAGGAAACAAAAAGAAAAGTTTTCTTTTGTGCTTTGATTTTCGCCCCAGGAACAAAACGGAAGAAGCCCCCTTACTCTCATACGCGTATGGCCTTTTATAGGGAAGGAATTGGATTTTTAAACTCTTCCTCAAATCAACATCCGCAATATTTTCCACAAAATTCATCCCTTATTGATAAGAATTCGAGATTAAGATAAAATTTTTCTCTAATCCAAATCTTTCAAAGCCAAATCGCAATACTTTTTACCCATCCACCCTATCCAAAAAAGATTCATATCTCGAAAAAATTTTAAAATATTATATTCCCACGAGATAATTTTTAATTATTAAACAAACGCGGGCTTGGGCCAACCTGTTCGCTTCATGGGCCTGATCCATCTAATTCGAACTCATCCGCCACCACCCAATAAAATGCAAAAAATGCAAATAACAAAATAAATGCAATCTAAATCTATATGCTATGCAATTAATAAAATTAACCCATAATTTCTTATGCAATAAATAAATAAACTAAATCGTCAAAATTTAGGTGTCACAAAATTCCTTTTTGAAGGTGAGCTCGTAGAGGTTGCATTCAAAGACAAATTGAAACCTAAATTTTGACCATGCACATGCATTGAATGACTTGATTTTTGATTTTTGATTTTTTTTCGGAAAATGAATTCCATTTTAAAATGCAATTAATATGATGCATGAAAATGCTAATGCAAATGCATGATGTGAAAGGAAAAGACGTACCTGCAATTTCTTACCAGTCAGTGCGGTAATACATCTTGAGGTACATGATAAATCCCTATTTACTTCACAAGTACCCAACTCTCACTCGGGTTCCTTGAAAAGCGTAACAGGTAAGAACATTCACATCCAGAGTGAAATGTTCAACAGAAAAAAATGAGACATCTAGATCCAGACTGAGATGTCAAGATTTTTGAAAATCTCAAAATACCTAGATCCAGACTAAGGTATAATGAGAAGGATTGACAAACATTCACATCCAGAGTGAAATGTTTGAATGAAAATAATTAAGACATCCAGGTCCAGACTGAGATGTCAAGGTTTTTGTACTCGAGATACCTAGATCCGGACTAAGTATAACGAGAAAGGTCGAAAAAACATTCACATCCAGAGTGAAATGTTTAACGAAGAGAATTGAGACATCCAGATCCAGACTGAGATGTCAAGAGTTTTGAATTCGAAATACCTAGATCCAAACTAAGGTATAACGAGGAAGATCGAAGAACATTCACATCCATAGTGAAATGTTCAACAAAGAGAATTGAGACATCCAGATCTAGACTGAGATGTCAAGATTTTTGAAAAACTCAAAATACCTAGATCCAAACTAAGGTATAATGAGAAAGGTCGAAAAAACATTCACATTCAAAGTGAAATGTTTAACGAAGAGAATTGAGACATCCAGATCCAAACTGAGATGTCAAAATTTGTGCTCGTAGTACCTATATCCAGACTAAGGTATAACGAGAAAGATTAAAAAAATCCACATCCAAAGTGAAATGTTTAAATGAAAATAATCAAGACATTCAGATCCAGACTGAGATGTCAAAGGAACCTACCTGGAATATCTTACCTTCAATGATGGTAGAGTAATTCAAGATAGTTGGTGTTACTTGTCTAGGACCCGTACCTTTCTACGGTCGCCTAAAATAATAACGAAGAGACTACTTTCCTAGGACCCGTACCTTTCTATGGTCACCTAGTAAAGTAGCAAGGTTTTGTAAGGAAACTACTTTTCTAGGACTCGTACCTTTCTACGGTCGCCTAGTAAGGCAGTGTTTGGTTGTGTCTAAGACCCGTACCATTCTACGGTCGCCTAAATGGGGATTTACCTTCCAGGACCTGTACCATTCTACGGTCGCCCGAATAGGGAAATAGATGTTGTCTAGGACCCGTACCATTCTACGGTCCCCTGAATAGGGAAATAGATGTTGTCTAGGACCCGTACCATTCTACGGTCTTCTAAACGAGGATTCACTTTCCAAGACTCGTACCTATCTACGGTCGCCTGAATAAGGAATCATTTTCCATGACCCGTACCTTTCTACGGTCGCCTGAACTGAGGTAATTGCTTTTCCAAGACCCGTATCTTTCTACGGTCGCCTGTTAGAGCAATAAGGTTGTCTAGGACTCATACCTTTCTACGGTCGCCTAAACTGAGGTTTTGCTTGGTTAGGACCCGAACCTTTCTTCGGTTGCCTAACGTTGCAGCATAGATTATCTGACCAGGACCCGAACATTTCTTTGGTCGCCTTAATCAGATTGAATCTGGAGAAAAATCTTTGGGGGACAGCTCAATTGAGTGTCGGTGTTTTCAAAAGGGAATACCTGCACAATGACAAGTATTTAAGGTATGGATAGAGATATACTTACCTGGTATCATCTCTGTTCCTAGGGGAAATGTCTTCTGCAAAACATGGTTATATGAGAAGCAATATGCATTTGTGATCACAAACATGCATTAATTTAAGGGAGGTTCATGCGCTGTGATTTATATCAAGCCTGCATCACCTAATTTCCATTGGGAAAGATTTCACAAAGAATGTTCCAATCTGAACACATGAGTGTCATGGATGTGCCAAATGGGGGACTTCTTGGTCTGAAAGGACTTTTCACTCATCCTCATTAAAATGAGTTGTTTTATCCTGACCTTTGATACAGGATTTTTGACAATCACTCTATCTTTCCATCATCATGCCAAACGAGGGTTCGAGCAATCTCGCAAGTGGTACGAACTTACCAATCTGAGAGGTCTTTAACAGGGACTGCAACGCTGGCTTGGTCAACGGCTTAGCAAAAGAGACTTTTTGAGTCGAGGCTATTAAAAAATGAATGATATTTCACAATCATCTTGGGGTTTACAAGTCAAGAAACATGAGAAATGAAACAGAAATTATCTTACTCGCACTTCTTCAAGCGATGCTTCCAAACATATGAACTTTTACGTTAATTCAAGTGCCTTAATCTGAAGAGACTTTGTAAGGGACGTAACGTAGGTTGGGTTCATGGGTTGAGAAATGAAATGATCATTTGGCTCAAAAAATGTTTAGGGAGTCAAAGTTGGTGATCATCTTGACATTTCCAACAATTTTCCTCCCCATCGTCAAAGATTTTCTTCACATCACAACTCCACTGATTGCAACATCTCAACATTTGAGCCCTTTTTTTTTTGGGTACCACCTTGTTGGGGATACGACTCACTTCATCAAGTGTTTGATTTTTCCTTTGGGCATTGGCCTTGCTTTTACCAGGCATACTGCTTTTTCATGCCCCATTTTTTGCACTCTCTTTTTTTGGACAAAGTCTCCATTTTTATTAGCATTGTAAATCATGCTACTTGAGTGGTTTGATTTTTCTTGCCTTGCCCCAGTGTGAGGGATGATCACCAACTGGGTTTAATGTGAAATGAATTCATAGGCTCAATGGGGCTATGCAATGGATAAAGTGTATAAGATAGAGAAAAAACTGCTCTTCGTCGTCCTAAGGCACTTCAAATTATCGTACAAGTTACACTGTGAAAGCAATACTCAAAGATTGATGCAAGTGCGAGTAAGAAAATTCCCATCATTCATTTCAAATCTTGTCCCAGTATGAGACGATTCTTGATAGGGATAATTTAAAAAAGCTCTTCATGTGTGTGGGCTCAAAGGGTTGAACAATGGATTTACCTGTAGTGTTTCGGGTAGTAGAAGAAACTGCCATCTCATCACCTTGGTTGACGTACCCTTTGCGAGATCACCCTTTTCTCGTAGGCATGGAATTTTTCCACACAACTCACTAGGGATTGGTGTATGAAACTGTGTATGAAATAAGGCTTGCCTTTCGTCATTCCAAAGTATCCCATTTCACACATTCAATCTATCTCACACAATTCATCAAGGAAGAAAAATGCAAGATTTGCAACAAATTTGAACAATTTAATTCACTGGGGCAATTTACTCATCATAGAAATGCTTGTAGCTCAAAACATGACATGGCAAATTCTATCATGGATAATACTTCTTGAGAGCATTAGAATTTATTGGAGTTTGAAAACTCACGACCATCCATTTCTGCTAGGATGGCACCTCTTGGAAGTACCTTCCTTACCACATATAGGCTGTAATTTGGAGCAAACTTGCCCCCAAGATCTTCCACCGGAGAGTGATGGTTCTCTTTTACTTGCCCCAAATCTTTTTTCATTGCAAGTGCGCTTTAAACCTGTTGATCACAAGTCAAGTTTATGATCATTGAAACTTGATACGCTATTCTCAGATGTCCCTTGTCATAACGAGTTATAGAATTATGCTCTGAGACAAAAAGCAAATGAGTTAGACAAACAAACAGGTTTAATCTGCTACAAGCTTTGGAAAAATGCTTTTTTTTGACAATGAAATGCTTTTTGCTTTCGAAAAGGTTTTTTGGGAGGAAACATGAGAAAGTCCAGCCCTCGGGATTTCTCCGTGGATGGTATTTTTCTTTTTCATGGTTGGATATCGTCATTGGACTGGTTTGGAGTACCCCGTCATGTCCTCAAAATTTGAAATAAAATTGTAATTTCATTGAATAGAATCAAATGAATTACATTATTGGAATGGAAATTGTGATTCCTAACCCCTAAGAAGAGAAAACATCAAAAACAATTCCTAGAAAGCGAGAACGATTCCTAAAGAGCAATAAGAATTCCCACGCAGGGGAAGGTGCAACCGAGCATGCCCCTAATTAAACAAGGAAAGTGAACTACTTAGGACCATGAATCATGCATGCTTGAGTTCTTCACCCTCCTTGATCGTGTCATGCGAACCCTTCGGAGTCGAGATTCTTCCTTCTAGATACGTCACTAGTCTCTTCATGGTGGCATCAAATTCAGCTACCTCGGGAAAATGAGACGATTCAAAAGTTCTCTTGGCTCTCTTCTTCGAGTCGCAGATTCTTACTGAAGATAGAATACCTATGTCATTTCGGCCCTTTTGCTTAGTGAGAAAAGCTATAGTAGTAGTCAATTCATTGACTTGACTTTGGAGGTGTGCAATTCGCTTATTCATATTGTCGATGATACGGTCCAGCACCTCGTTTTGATCCGCCATTTTAGATCTCGACCGTGTATGGATGGGTGAGAAAGATCGCTTCATAATCACCTAAAAAATAAATGGGAACATGTAAGCATGAAGTGTAAATAGAGAGCTAGTTCATGACAACAATCTATTTTTAGTCAAGAAAAGTTTACACATGAAAAGGATTTCCTAAAAATGGATTAAGAAAACAAAGACATGGGATGCCCCAGTAAGGACGAAATTTCCTAAACATGAATGAGGAAGAGCCAAGACACGAATTGAAAAAAATTTCCATTTTTTATTTTCCAAATGATTCATTGTATGGCAATTTATTTCCTCATTTCATTCCTAATTGACAAAGGAATTAAATCAATGATTAACCTAAATTGTCATGGACGAACAAAACTGCAATAAAGTAAGTAAATTGCAAAGTGAGACTTTAGACAACTTACTTTCACCGAAATGGATGACAATCACATAGGCATGCGCATGAAATGTGGCTCGATTTCTAATCTATAAGGCTTATCAAAGTGAAGCCACAAGGAAGATCAGACTAGCCACGGGCTTGTGGACTATGTCGGGTCCTCATGACTCCGGCTTGGTCAAAGAGCCGACCTAGGTCGTGGGCATGCGGACCGAGGTGGGTACTCTTGACACCATGAAAGAAACTTCGGGATTGAGATGGGCGACTCGTACCGCAAGCATGCGGTCGGAGTGGTATCCATCTCAATACTATCCTAAATGATCCTATGCGGCCCCTGGAGTCCGGCGGCGGGTTGTGTGTGCAAAGTGTAGTGATAAATGCAAAGCATGCACAGCAGTTTAAATCAAACAACACTTCGTTCATGAAAATAAACCATACATTCCTACACCTCCCTGTAAAATAAAGGTTAGCAAACACTTCCCCTTATACCTCCCATCCTACAAAAACATTTAACACCTTAAATGTTAGGGACGTACCTGGAATCCTCGCTGCCAAACAAAAATATTTTATCAAAAAGAAATTGGCCTATGTCCACTAAGAGTTTTAACTCAAGTCCCCAGTGGAGTCGCCAAGCTGTCGCGACCAATTTTTTCGGGTGTGAACCACCTAAGGTTTGGCTAATGGATTGTTAAGCCTAGACTTAACGAGGGCTCTCCCAAGCCCATACCAATTCGCGACTTAGATTCAAGTTCTTAATATGCAATTGATTTTCAATTAGGAGTTGCCACTAATCTATTTTTGGTGGGTCGATTAGAAACCCAAGTAAAGTAATGGAAGATTTACTTTACTCCTACGAACCAGAGATTTATGAGTTCGGAGACTTGATTACGCTAGATTTCTCTAATGCCCTTTCAGTACCTTTCTTTTTATTTTGAAAAATGTTTAGCAAGCAGTTTGGATTGATTTTAAATTTTATTTCGCTAACATGTGAGGTAATCATGCGGGTGCGCAATCCACCAATTTAACACCCAGATAAATAATAAATAAATTGCAAGACTTACCTCATAGCAGCGAAAGCATCTGCATTATTAGATCAGAATTCACATCAACAATCCTAGATATGATTTCTAATTAACACGCAATTTTTATTTTGTTTTTGCTTAATTAATGAAAATCATGCAATATGTCCTTACCAAAAAAAAAAATCATGCAATATGTAATGCAATGTTAATTGAATGACCTAATTCTAATGACATGTGATGTGATGCAATGCGATGACATACAAAATTATTTTAACTAAAATGGCATGCGACATACAATTTAATATGCGAGCTATATATCATGCGGCATTTATTAAATGACATAATCTAATGACGGGCAATTTCTAATTAAATGAAATTAACAACGTCACTAAATAACGTGCATTTCATGAATCTAATTCTATGTGAAGTGGGCATTTTTATTTTCCTAACAAAAACATGCAATCTATCTAGGAGAAATTATCTACCTATAATTGATAAACATGCAATCCTAACATGTAATGGTGTGTCAAAGATGCCCTAATCGACACGATACATGCGTGATGATTTTTTTTGTATTTTTCTTTGTAAAATTCGAAATTTAAAATTACCAAATAATTAAACATGCAATTCAAATTTAAAACTAACATCCTAAATGAATGCATTTTTTAGATTTTTTTATTTAAAAATTCGAAATAAGATTGCATTCCTAAATATGCAAGATATCCCTAAGACTAGGAATATTCTAAAACAAACCTAATCCTAATTCGATTTTTTTTTTTTGGATTTTTCTTTTACTTAAAAATAAAATTGACTCAACCAACTTGACGACAAAGAGATCAAACAAGATAAGATTGATATCCAAAAATTGACGAACCATATTTCGCGCATGAGATCGGGTTGGCCAATTTTAAATTAAATCGCGAATCGAATCTCGGGCTTGAGATTAGATTGTCGATTTTTGTAAGGGATTACGAGTTGGATTTCGGGCGCGAAAATCAGACTTTCAATCCCTAGCTTGAGGAACTTTTTCATGTTGGAATCTCAATCATACATTGATGATTATTTCAAATAAATAAACAAGATAAATAATAAATAAATAAATAAATAAATAAATAAATAAGAAATCTACCTAATTGGGATTTTGGACTCCTAGGGTTAGCCAACGGCGACTCGTAACGGTGGCTCAGCGTGGCTCGACGATGATGAACACGGCTTCACGACCCACGACCAAGATTGGCCAGCGGTGTACTAGCGGTCAAGAGACCCGAAGTCTATTCTCTATTCTTCCACTAAAGAATATCTCCACACGTCAAATTTCTTCATGAGCTCCTGGCCTAAAATTAATCTTCTTCTTGCATGAAGTGAAACCATAAAATCCACCAGTTGTATATACGAGACAAAACTCAACATAAGACAAATTCACCGCTTGCACTTATTTGACCAAATTGTGATCTTTTTCCACCTGCGACAACTTTATCCCTCTTTTCGGAACACGTGAGACGCCACGGTTTTGTTGCTGGACGTAGACAAAGGCACCGGTAAACCTGCAAAAATAGAGAGTAGTAATCTTCGGGGCTTGGCTCAGCAATTCGTGGTGCTGCTGGGATGCTTGGGATCAGCCGGAGATGTTACGGTGGTGCGGCGATTTCTAGCGTCGGGTCACAGCAGCGGTGGTGCTCGGAGACGGCAAGCAAGGGCTCAGCTACTGCAGGTCACGGGCGGAGCAGAGGCGGAACCGATCGTCGCAGGAGTGGTGGAGCAGAAGCGGAGCTGGCGCGAGATTGTCACAACCGGATCAGAAAGGTGGCAGTGGTACGCGGCAGGGCTACGCGTCGCGGCGAGACCGGTGAAACTACAGTGACCGGCGGCTTGGCTACCCGGGGGCTGAGCCTGCAATCGGCGGACACGGGCAAGGAAAAGAAGATCAACAGTGATCGCTTTTTCCCCTCCTTTCCCTGTTGCTAGACGTCACACCCACGTCCCTCTCTTCTGCTGTCTTCAGAATTCCTGCAACCTCTGCTGACTTTTTGACTTTTTTGAGACCCTCTACCCAAGGAAACAAGTTATCTTTTGTGCCTTGATTTTCTCCCCAGGAACAAAACGGAAGAAGCCCCCCTTACTCTCATACGCGTATGGCCTTTTATAGGGAAGGAATTGGATTTTTAAACTCTTCCTCAAATCAACATCCGCAATATTTTCCACAAAATTCATCCCTTATTAATAAGGATTCGAGATTAAAATAAATTTTTTCTCTAAATCCAAATCTTTCAAAGCCAAATCGCAATATTTTTTTACCCATCTACCCTATCCAAAAAAAGATTCATATCTCGAAAAAATTTTAAAATATTATATTCCTACGAGATAATTTTTAATTATTAAACAAACGCGGGCTTGGGCCAACTCCGCTCGCTTCATGGGCCCGATCCATCTAATTCGAACTCATCCGCCACCAGGTCCAATAAAATGCAAAAAATGCAAAAAACAAAATAAATGCAATCTAAATCTATATGCTATGCAATTAATAAAATTAACCCCTAATTTCTTATGCAATAAATAAATAAACTAAATCGTCAAAATTTAGGTGTCAACAACTTGTCCGGGTACTTGCATTCAATTTAAGCAGTAGTATTCATACAAAGACAAATTTCTGGGATGCTTAAGTTATTTCTTTTCAATAAACCTTTGCAATATATTTTAGGTTTCTAATGTTAATTACCAAGATACAGTTACCGAAATTCTTTCGTAGTAATCTAGTTTGGAAGAGCTTCTTTGTGTTTGAGAACAGGTTGATGTAAGACCAGGCTGAGCTAGGGTTTTGCAGTTTTAAGGTGCAATTAATATTTTTTTTTAAATTTTTTTAGTGATTTGGGTACTTTGAAGTAGGGGTGATCTGGTCCAAGGTGGTTAGGTTCTAGACCTAAACTCGTTCCCGACCCCCGTTATAACCAGGTTCCCATTTTTTGAACCTTGTACTCGACTCTATTTGCACTAAATCTCATTTTAGAACCAACCTATTTTTTCAGTCCGATTCTGGGTTAAACTTGTTTCCATTGAAACTTATTTTGTAGCCATCCGATATCCTACACAATTTCAAATTTTACATTAATACTCAAGAAAACAATGTAATCCTCCTAATTTATATTGAAACATTAAGCACATATAATTGTTGGGATATAATATGTGGAAACGATAGGATCTTGCAATTTACGTCAATATGAAATCACCAAAGAAATTAATAAGAAAATCAAGACACCGGAAATTTACGTGGTTTGGTCCAAGTATCGGTACCTACGTTCACGGGGAGAGCCAGTAATAAATAATTTACTATAATCTGAGATTCAGGATTTACAATCGCTTAATTACTTTAGTATTTTTCGCACATAGATTTAACTCAAAACACAAAGTATTTATAAATAAACAACTCACTTAGATATAAACTCACGGCACAAAATAATACCACGCGTTCAAGTCGCACACCAAAAAGGAAAATCTTCAGCTTCTCTTCGGCGGACGTGCAGCTTCTTACATTTGGCTTCAGCGGCTTGGTAGGGGTGCAGCAACTCACCAACGAAAAAAAGGGACAAAACCTGCGTAAAAATTCTGTTTTATACGTGGGTGTGCCCAAGGTGAAAAGTTTGACCTTGGGCCCCACCTTTCCCTTTTGTTTTCACGTGGAGACGAATGGTGCTGCACAGGCTTCTTCACACGTGCAGAGGAGAGGACTTCTTCCTCTTACGTGCGTGCGTGCCGATTATTTCCTCTTTTGTAAATCCATCTCAGGAGTCCAGCGAATTTCTTCTACGTGGAGAAATTTTTATCAACAAAAATTCGGTATAATAAATCATTATCCGAATTTAAACTCGAGACATTAATTTAACAATAATAAATAAGTATATGAACTTTTTGACTAAATGAAACTAAGAATCTATAAGGCTATTTATCATAAACAAATATCATAAGGCAAAATAAAAATCCTATGCAATAAATGGTGCGACCGCGAGCCGGTGAGGGAGGGAAGTGAGTGAGGAAGAGGAACGACGAAGAATGAGTGCCATGCGAGAGGAAAAACACGATTCTAAGATTAGAAATCAAGGGAAAAAAGATAGGGTCTTGGACTTTTTGGCTTACAGAACGATACCCAAACCGATCTGGTCGATTCGGTTCCCGGGTGGGTATTACTCGGAGCCGGTTCCCAAACTTGTCTTTCAGGTTGGCCAATCTAGTTCTTGGGTAGACCCGGTCTCGTGGCATATCCCTACTTTGAAGCCAAAACAAAACTTTAGTATATTCCAGAATTATTGGGCTCCTGACTTTGAATAGGACATGATGAAAAAGGCGACTGAGAATGTTGAACTTGTTCTTGATGGTTGATTCTGACCTGAATTTTCCGGTCGCCAGTAAGCGGTTTCGCTCATTCACCTTTACAATTTTGCGTGCCTTGACCATCAACAGGAGAAGTAAAGGGATCCAAACCAGTGACTGTCACACGCACTGTTGCACCACCAAGTCGACTGCCCCCTAGTTGGACATGGCCTGCATCACCGGCACGCCATGAGGAGGGCCGTGCACAGTGAGAACGCCGTGATGCCGTTGTCGTAGCGTGCCTGGTTGCCAAACCTCCCTCAAAGGGCAAGGATCGAGAGGGTTGCAAGCTTTGACACGCTGTCGGCGGCGAGGAGGCCTCGGGATGCAACTCGGGAGGGGAAATTGTTAATCAATTACTAAATAAAAACATCATCCGCTTGTAAAATTGATCTATTAACTATTCGTGCAGTTTTCGTTCATTGACCATGCCTATGAATATAAAACTTTTTAAAAGGAATTGATAAATCTAAATGAGAATTTTTAATCGGTTCACCACCCTCTTCGTCCTCCCCTCTTCGACTTTGAATTCACTGCCACATGAAACCCTTTGCCATGAACTTTTGGCTCCTTACTATCGGCGCCCAAAATTGATTTGAATCTAGCAAAAATATGCTTACTGTATAAAACAAAAGAGGTTCCTTAAAAAGTCACTTGTATGCTTTCTTGTAAGGAATAAAAGGAGGGAAAATTATTTAAAAAATTTAAACTTGTTGCACGAATATCAATTCAATGTTAAACCTTTCAATTTGACCAATTTAATCATAACATATTAATAATATGCCAATGTAGCCCTTTTCACCAAAATTGGATGGAAATTGCTGATATGGATGCCAGTCGGTGCCAATATAGATAATTTTTATAATTTTTTTCCTTTTTTTTTGGTCTTTTTTTCTTTTCATAGGTAAACTTGTTTGAAGTTCAAGCTACCACACCACTATCTATAAGGTCCTCCGGACTTAAATAAATTTAGTGACGATATCAACAGTATGTACATACGAAATTTAAAATAAGCATGCATAGGTTATATTTGCACAATCACAACTCACAAGAGCTCACACATAAACTTGTTTGAAGTCCTCAATACATCAACAACTACAGCAACCATGTCAATAATATCTACAAATCTAAAATAAGCATGCTTAGGTTATATTCATACAATCACAAGAGCTCATTTGTAAACTTGTTTAAAGTTCAAGCTGGCAAGCCACTTATCTATAACTATAGGATCCTCTAGACTTCGACAAATTCAGCGACCATGTCTTTGCTTAGTAGATGATGAACTGCTCTTAAACTGCTTCCCACGAACGAAATAGCCGATCAACAATGGAAGGGAAATCACTGTCCCGAACACCACCCAGCAGAGATTTAAAAGAGAGTTGATAATTAGCAGTAGTTCATCATTCATTATAAATTCTAAGCAATTTAACCCAGCAGTCTTTTAAATGAGAAAAATGTAACTATAGAACGATATGGTTAATCAGAAAAAATTCAGTAGTACCCATGCAATGCTGTAGACTTTCACATGCAATCCATATTCGTTTGCGAACACAAAGGAAGCAATGGTCTATGGATGTGCCGCCTGTATAAAAGAAAAAGTAATTAAAAAATTAAATAAGAAATATATTATCAAATTAAAGCATGTTTGGTGAAATTAAAATAGTTGTTTATTGTTAGTGTTAGTTAATAAACAAAATAAACTAAAGTCAACCTGAATAATGGCAAAGCGTAAGGCAAAACGCAAGCTACAGCAAGAGAAGATAGGACCATAGTTGCCCAATTACGACCCTCGACACCACGCCAAAAACTACGGTCTACTTCCGCATGCTATAAGTTTCTCTTGATTGCTATGAATATCCCTGTATCCATATACACCATACACTTTCATTTATCGTCCAAACCATAGTGAGTTCAAAAATAAAATAAAAAATATTTTATCATGCAAGAAAATGTTGAGACATAAGTTATTATCGATAATGAAAATACTTTTTATTGACTAAATATTTTAAGCGATATGAGTGATGATTTTTATATAAATAATTTTTACTTGATTTATGATAATTGGATGTTGAGTGTGGCCATCAACTTGGAATATCTCGTCGCAACATAAACATCGCAAATTATATTATAAAACTAAATAGATGAGTTATTAATTTGATATATTCAAACGAATGGGGAACTTTGGTTAGCCCCCGCGGGCAACATCAAGTGCCAATATGACACGAGATCAATGCTTTTCCTTCGGCGGCCCGAGAAGAGGAGGTCGTCCTTTCAACTCCAATATGGGGGCGCATTTGCTGCGGGTGACGTCAGCGTTCACGGAAGCTCCAATCAGAATGGAGAGAACCGAGAGAAAGAAACATCATTCGTTGCGAGATGTTGAGTTTGTTTGCACTATATATTGGCCCACAAATACATGTAACTCCTCACGGATACTGTTGGGCGGACTTTAGTCTAAAAAGTTCGTATTAATGTCATAAAAAGGAACATTAGAATCCACGTAGAGTCCACCAAAAATATAATATTTTTTTATATTGTGATTGGCCATGTTCCCATCCCATTTATAAAATTAATCTATCCATCTTCTTAATGAAAGATTTCAAATAAGAGTTCAAAATGAAACCGTTTTCTCAAAAAAGATCTAAAGTGGAAAATGTCTCAAAATTTTGATATAAACTTCAAATCTTATTCATAAACAGGGCATTTTCATCCAAGAACATTTTTTCTTTTTTCTTTTTTTTTATTTCTTCATTTTCACTTTATTTTTGTTTTCTTTCTTCATCTTCCTCATGCCTTCATCTTTTCTCCAAATTACCTTCGACCCCATCATTAGCCTCCCCACAGCGAGCTCGTGAGCTTTGCGTCGTCATGTAGGCTCTCACCGATCAAGGTGACATGAAACTGACTTGAAGTAATTTGATGTCAGTCGCCTTCTCCGACAAACAAAATCCTAAGTTCCTTAGGATGCATCAAATCTCAGCTTGCCCCTGCTCGATGTAGGGCTCAGATTGGCCTCCATCTAATGACGAAAATGTTGGAATTACTGTCAAGGGTGGTGGCCGACGAGATCAAGGGCTCGAATTGGACTTGCCAATAATAGCAATGTGCAATTGGAGAGGAAGGTGTGGATAAGGATAAGGTCGATCTCAGGGAGTTACGAGATTTGAGAACTGAGGTTGGAGAATGTGAAATTGGGAGGAGATCCTGTGATCTGTATTTGGTTAATGGTGGTAGATTTTTTATGGTGTGCCTGGGGCTTCTTTAGCCATGTGATCGGTAGGTAATAATGTGAAGTTGATTGACAATCAATTTGAGGATGGGTTATTCACTGAGGAGAAGAGTCGCGTCGATGAGAATGGCAAGAGTGCGAGTGGATGTCTCCAAATTGGGGATTACTACGAGGAGCCACTTGCATTGCAAAGGAGAAGGATGAGCTTTGAAAGATCAAATTTGCCCAAGTGAGGCAAACTTGAATTTGAAATTGATGAGGCAAACTCGTTGCTGAGGTTTAAATAGTCGCCTGCTACAACGAAATTGTTCTTTTGCATAAAATTGTTGATCATCAAGCGAGTTTTAATTGATTGGAGGCCTAAGTCAGTCAAACAAGATGATCTAGCGATGCTTAGTTAATATTGCTTCTGTTGTTGGCAAGCAGTACCAAAACTAGGCAATAAGATTGTAGTTTCTAGGTTGACAACAGGCATGGAATTTCTGACCAAAAAGAAGGCATGGAATAAGTAGCCGAGAGAACAGATGTTGCTAAAGGGATAAGTTGCATTGCTTGAGAGTTGGATAAGAAGTTGGAGTCTCGGCAAAAGCATAAACATGTTGCTAATGAAGATTAACAAATTGGTAATATTAGTCAGGGGCTTAAGAGTCATGTGACATCCATGGTTTGGACCACTGTCTCGGTCATGAAAGGTGGTCTAGCAATTGGTATGCCGATAATGGTGATCGGCCATAGATCGATCCAAGGATCGGTCATGGATCAATTGACCCGATTTGGAAAGGCGACTAAGAATCAGCTATGTTGAATCGAAAGATTGACCATGGGTCGGCCACGGGATCAACAGTAAATCAGTCCATCAATCACACAAGTTGATTAGAATATTTAACCATGGATAGGTTGTTCGACCATGAGGATCGGTCATGGGACAATCATGTACTGTCATTGATCGATCAATGGATGGTTATGGTCGATTCCACGCAGTCATGTACCGATAGTGGATAACTCCGCGTGGTCCTTGTATCGGTCGTGAATGACTATTGACTAATTTCGTGCGACCGTGTATTGGGTTGGATCAATCAACCCCACTTGATCACATGACAATCGGGGACTGACCATGGATCGACCATACGCAAACATGGATAGGTCACGAACCAACAATGGAATGTTGTAGGGATCGTGGACTAGCCACAGACTAGTCCTAGGCCTGGTTACTTGGACCAAGAACTAGCCATAGGCCTAGCTGATCCTAGCCATGCCCTGGTCAGAATAAACCACTGACCTAGTTATGCCAATCAGGCTCGGCTATATCCAACCTCATTCAATCGTGAATTAACCACAAACCTTGGTCCAAATAGGATAGTTGATTGTGGATGAATGCAAAAAACTCTCACTAAATAATGATGGCATTTACCTTGGCTTATTTCTCATGATTGCCGTTATGTTCCTTGGAAGATTACAATTTAATGAGGAAGATGGCTCATGTGTCCAAGTGGCAAAATAAGAACTTAGCTTATGATTGTATTTATGTCCTTTTGAAGTTAGTTAATTAATGAAGAAGATGACTCATAAGCTTCAGTGTAATGAATATCATTACAAGCCATTAATGAGGGTGATTACTCATAAGCTTAGGTGTTATAGTCATCATTACAAGCCATTAATGAAGGGAGTGACTTGTGAATTTATGTGTCCCTATTGAGGTAAGGTTATTATTACCCTAAAGTAAACCTTGAAGAGCAAATTTACCCAAATCATTAATTGCAAGATGGCTCATTATACAAGTGGACGAGAAGATGGCAAGTACTTTTTCAAAGCCTTCGGTGCCACTTCACCATAATAGGTGTGCCACCTCCTTCAAAGAAGGTCTTCTTTAAAGTGGTGACTCATGACTAGGTGGACCGATGAGAAAGACACCAATAATGCTACAATCATTCCTTTAAAATTATAGGCGCCACTTAATCTAGGTAGTGCGCTACCTCTCTTTAAATAGTCTTGCCACCTAAAGACAAGCTATTGGACCATTTGGAAAGGCCATCATGGAGGGTTGGTTTATGAATAGAGGCACTACCCATTGATTTCCCCAAGTCTTGGCTCATTTCTCCCATTCCTCCCCTCGCTTGCATGCCCTCACTCTCTCGGTTACTCTTTCTCTCCCTCGGCCACTTTTATCCTTGTCACTCGCTCGTGCCGTTTAGCTATCACTCGGCTATGGCTACCGCTTGAGCAATTTGTAAGTAGAATTCCTAACCCTTGACCAAGGCAATGTGTTATGTTGTTGAATTTAGTCGTGTGCTCACTCATGTGTAGTCATGTGCATGATGATGATTGATTTTGTATGGTTTGCTAATATCTTGTATTCATAAATACAATCACACCCCCAGTCACGAACAAGTCTCACTTGGTTATGAGATCAGCATTGAGACGTAACGGTTTAAGGCTTACTTGGCTTTGAATCGGCATTGAGGCGTGTCAATTTAAGTCTCTCTTAGCTTTGGATTGGGTTTAGGCATGTAGATTCGAGCCACGAGTTCCATGCCATGCTCGACATATTAGGGCGCGAATGATAATTATTCTATTTCTGTTCTATAAATATTTTTATATTTTATACTTGTTTATGAAATAGAAATTTGTTTGGCAACGCAACCTCATTTTTCTATTTCTAAAACAAATTTTTAGTCCAAAAATAAGTTTTGAAAAGAAATGAGAAGTAAAAATTTTTACTTCTCTCTTTTTGGAACATAAATGAGAAATAAAAACTATTCTCATTACTCGTCCTTACTACTAGCCGGGGCCGCCCACCCGCTGCTATTGCTTGCCATCCGTCGTTGCTGATCGCATCCTCCATTGGTTGCTGTCATTGGCCTAGTTGGCCGTTGTCCACCAACCGTTGGCGATCATTGCTTGCCGGTCACTATCGTCGGTTGTCGGTTACCACCACTTGCCGATCACCGACCGCCGATCATCGGGTGCTGTCCTTCACCCAAGAGAAAGAAATTTTGTGTTGTTATCAAATGAATTTCTAGTTTGGGAATACAAACTTTGTATCATTATTAAATGCGTATTTTTGCTTAGAAACTCATCTAAGAATAAATAAATTATATTTCTTTCTAGAAGTCAATTTTTGGCCACAATGGTTGTCATTCGCACCTTTAGTAGTTATGATGTCTTAGGTCATGGTACACACATTTGCATGAGTATGCCTTCGGACCTTGTTTGCATCAGCTAAAATAAAAGGATAATGAACCGAATTGTGTGATGTGTGATGTGTCGTCCTATAAAGGAAAGATAAATTTTGTCAATGCGTCTTGGCTATGCCAAGGACAAATCATTGAGGAAGATGGTCTAGGAGCACGCCTCAAAAAGGACAATATTGGGTTGGGATGAGGGATGGTCCAAGAGCACACCTTTACCCCCAAATGATGCATTTTAATTGCCTCGTTCATGAGAATGGGATGCCCAATGGATTTCAAACACACGGTGGATTCCGGATGCTCGATGGATTTCGGATGCCCAGTGAATTTCGGAAAAACTGATGGATTTTGATTAAGTTAATAAATGAAATTCCGTGTGCACATTTCTATGTTTCAATTTGATGATTCTGGTAGTGCTTGCATCACAAATAAGCCGAGTTGTTCACATGAACATACTCAAGGTAATGCAATGGATTTGTTATTTATCTACATCAACGCCTTAACAAGGTTGAGATTCATAGGTTGATTCAATGATGAGACGTCCTCCTATTTGGAGATTAGTGATTTTACTTACTAAGTCTTTGACTCACCCCATTGTTTTTCTCAGATTTCTAGGTATGGAAGTCTCACCCCTTTAAACCTAAGGCCACGCTTGAGGAGATAGAAATCCCCTAGTCTACAACCGATAGAAGATTAATGTAAATAAGGAAATGCACATAGAAAATAGCTTGTAATTATACTGATGTAATATAGTATGCTTTGTGTAGTGTTTTCCCGACTGCTCGATTATTGTGTTGTCTGGGAGATGGTTGTTGTACACACTTCCACATGCTCACAATAATAGTATAGAAACAAAAATGGGTCGACGATGCACTTGGGACGTCGCAACAATCCCCATCAAGTGGTCACAAGTCATATGGGAATAACATTAACAATGGGTAATATTAGCAAGAGGCTCAAGAGGAGTCATCTTAGCATCAAGTGATTTGACATATCATGGCATGTTTGGTAATGCTCCAATTTTTCTATTTTGCTGTTATTTTGTTCTTGAAATAGAAATCCATTTAGTTGTCAGTTAATTTTTCTATTCTCAATAATAAAAAAGTGGCCCCGTAATAGATTGGGAACAAAAATAAAAAGTAAAAAATAATAATAATTGTTTGTGTTGGGAATAACGGATCCCGAAAACCGGATTCGACACTAAATCGAACCCCTAAATCAATGCGGAAGACGAAGCCCGGGAAACACGCATCACCGATCGTAAAGCACACCACGGATTCGAGCGTACCTTGTTAGCCATAGATTAAACACCAACGCTGAAGAAGAGGAAGAAATTCTGGCCTCGTTCGATCCGATGACGCCTTGAAGGGAAGACAGTGTCGCCGTTTGCTTACTGTTTCTTTTTGGAGAGAGAGAGCGCGCGGGAGAGAGGAGGACGTACATACATTGATTCCAACAGGTGCCATCTCTCTCTCTCCTCCCCCTTTATACCTTCCCCCATCCACGGGCCCTATTCCCGTGGGCCGGGCCTTTGGCCCGGCATGGGCGGACGGGCCTTAAGCCCATCACCAATTAAATCCATCATCTCCCACTCACACATGGTGGGCCGAACAAGTATTCTCTTTACCTCTCTTCAACATTCATACGGTGAATAATCCGTGCGACCAAAGATACTTTGAGAGCTCGTTGCTATACATCCGTTAGGAATATATAGCACTCATAATGGGTGTCACACTCCGAGTAGATTTAGTATGCGCTTCCCTAGATCGATCGATCACATTTATATCTCTCTTGATCTCTTTTAAACAATAATATATATATTGTATTCACAATTATGATTATCACAAAGACAGTCATAATTGGTTAACCGGTGAATACAAAACTACAATGTGATTCTCCAAAATCGATCTTCCTCTTTCCTTCAAACTCTCAATTTCAGTCCAAATTGCTTTTCTAGAAATGCCCCATTAGATCGAATCACTCATGACCATTGGCAACATCCTAAGATAGCAAACACTAAATAGAAATCTTGAAAATAAGTAAGAGTCATGAGGGGACAAAAAAAAAAAAATTGAGGAACTCTCTTGTCCTCAAGAGTCTCACACGACATAAAAGTTGAGATCAAACTTTTGTCACTCTTATTGGTCGTCTCATGCATACGCAGTATGAAATACATATTACGGTATTAACTCCTTTCCCATGGAGCATATGTCTACACTTTTAATACCGTACAGATGATAGTTCAGACATACCCAATGTCTAACTTGAGTTCACGTATCTACTCATTCACAAAATTCATTAGAACTCACATCTGGCATCTTAGACAGATAAGGTAAAATATGTGGGGTATTTTACTTTCGGACATAGTAAGTATTATATCCTCATCTTAACACTTAGTTAAGGCGACATACATGTTTTAAGCTTGAGCTCTCGATTATCACCTAGATAATAATCTTAAAAACAGTCTCATCTCTATTTATCACATAGTAAATAGAGGCGATTACCCGTGTGAGTGGGCTAATCTTATATCTGTTCGACATACTTCTCAACTTAAAATAATGCACTGAGCATTAAGATGCATAAAGATCAAACAAAGATTCATAGGCATTAATGATGAAAACACAAATTCATCAAATTGTGAACACTTAGGGAAATTACAATATTCAAGTACATCGCTTCTACGCAACCCTAGAGATTTCATATGGCCACAAAACACATCTCTCGGGTATTGGCTTTGTCATAGGATCTCGCTACCATTCTATGCGTAGTATGTACTCTAAGTTCACGTCCTTTCGTGCAACCATATCCTTTACAAAATTATACTTGGTATCTATATGTTTGGTCTTGCCATGATATTTTGGATCTTTGGTGTACGCTTTCGTTGCTTGGCTATCACAGTTAACAAATAACAAATCTGCAGCACTTCCAATAACACCTAAATGATCCAAAAAATCTCTAAAGCCAAACATCTTCTTATACTACTGCTGATAATGCCACGAACTCAATTTCTATCGTGGACAAGGCTATGCATGTTTGTTTCTTACAGCTCCAACATATGGTGCCATCATTCAGTAAGAAAAACAAACCTAGAGGTAGATTTCCTTTCATTTAAACCTCCTCCCCAATCAGCATCAGGATAGCCTTAGAGTCGCAGATCCTTTCCTTGATAACTTAGCGTATAATCAGCAGTCCCCTTTAGATACCTCAGTATTCTTTTAACGGCTTTCCATTGTGCTGGACCTGCATTGGATTGGTATCTACTCACCATTCCAACTACAAAACATATGCCAGGTCTTGTACACATCATAGTGTATATCAAGCTTCCAACAAAGACTAGCATAAGGAACATGTTTCCTTTATTCCTTCTCTTGTAGAGTCCCCGGGACACGCCTCTATGGCTCAATCCTTCACCTTTTGCAATAGGAGTGTCTATGGGTTTACAATCTTGAAATCTTAACTCCAAGAATATATGCAACATCACCCATGTCTTTCATCTCAAAATTGGAAGACAACCAACTTTTGACAAAATATTGACAAACTCCATATTACTTCGCAATTAGTATATCATCAACATATAATGATATGATCACAAATTGATCATTGGATATTTTGATATATACACAATGATCATCATCTATCATTGTAAAGTCATATGCCATTATGGCATTATGAAAACGTATATATCATTATCTTGACGATCGCTTAAGGCCATATATCGACCCCCAAAGTCGACATACCTTTTCTTCTTGGCCTTTCACTATGAAACCAGCAGGTTGTTCCATATATGTTCCTTCCTCTAATTCTCCATTGAGGAAAGCAGTCTTTACATCCATTTGATGTAACTCAAGATCCATACTTGCCATTATTGCCAGAATAATGCGAATCGTGGTAAATCTCACTACAGGAGAAAATATATCTTCATAATCAATTTCTTCCTGTTGATTATACCCCTTCGCCACAAGGCGAGCCTTATGCCTTTCTATCGAGCCATCAGCCTTTCGCTTTATTTTGAGAACCCGGTTGTTCCCAATAGCTCTGCGTCCTTTTGGAAAATCAACCGCTTCCCAAACATGGTTTGACTTCACCGACTCCATTTCCTCTTTCATTGCATGAATCAATTTTTCCTTATTAGGGCAATTTAGAGCCTTATTAATATTTCTTGGCTCATCCTCATCTTGTGGAGCAACCATAAAAGTTTTCCTTTCAATGTCAAAATATTGACGGGGAATACTTTGGCGACTTGTTCACCGTATGGGAGATTGTACACTTAGCACATCATTCCCCATCATGCTCCCACTTGGATTAGGTAATGATGATGTTGTCACATCGGTGGTTGCAATTGAGAATGAGTTGAATTCAATTCATCACATCTCATATTACTCTCACTTGGACGAACTCCACCGACATCATTATCTTGATTCAAGGTTTCAAATAGGGAACAATCTTCCCTTATTTCGCCCTTCTTAGGAAATTCATCCACTAAGGATGTGACATCCCGTGATTCAAATTCAGTTATACTCCCACTTTCCCCGCTCACCTATGAACACATACCCTTTCGAGTGTTCGCAGTATCTCATGAAAATACTCTTATTTCCTTTGGGACCTATTTCCCAAACTTGTGAGAGGACTCATGAATATAGGCAGCATAACCCCATGGCTTAAGAAAAACTTAAGTCCGGTTTTCTAACTGTCGATAACTCATATGAAGTGGAAATAATTGATTTGGAAGGCATCCGGTTAAGTATATTGGCAGCAGTTAACAACGCATCACTCCAAAGAGTGATAGGTAAGTTAGTATGCGCCATCTTGGACATAACCATTCCAGTAGGGTTCTGTTTATTCTCTCTATAACACCATTTTGTTGAGGAGTATTTGGAATAGACAACTATCTTTCTATTCCTTTTTCATCACATAATTTTCTGAACTTATCAGATAAATATTCTCAACCTTGATCGGATCTAAATACCTGTATTTTCTTGTCTAATTGATTTTCTGCTAGGTTCATAAACCTTCTGAAACAACTTATGCTTCAGATTCATGAGAAATCAAATAGACATATCCGACTCGAGTATAATCATCTATAAAAAAAAAGTGATGAAATAAACAGCCCCTTGCCTTCCTCTCACATTCATTGAACCACAGACGTCCAAATGGATTAAATGCGAGAGAAATTCAGCTCTTTTATCTTTTTCTAAATGGTTTCATTGTTATTTTCCCTACTAGGCAATGCTCACTTATGGACAAATCGACTTTTTCAATATTGCCCAACAAGCCCTCTTTGGCTAGTCTATTCATATGTTGTTAGCCCATATGACCAAGTCTAACATGCCACCATATTCACATCATTATCATATTAGGTAGAAGACGTGAAACAAGAAAATAATATATTGACATCATCAGAGTCAATATTTAGTACAATAAAACCATTCAGTAAGTGACCACAACCATAGTAGTTTGTATCTAAACACAAATCTACACATTTATTATGGAAGTTCACACTAAAACCAAGCTTAACCAACATTAAGACAGACACTAAATTTCGACGAATCTCCAGAGAATATAGAACATCAAGATGCGTCCACCATGCATGTTCAATTGGCAGGTGCCAATCCCTTTAACTTCAGCTCTGGAGTTATTTCCCATATGAATCCACTCAGTTCCAGTTGGTACTCGTCGAAATTCCACGAAGGATTCTCTATCCTTCCCTCCATGGTCTATCGCTTCTGAATCTACAGTCCACAAAGGATTTGATTCAGCCAATAATACAGAACTTGACACATAAGCAAAGTTCTCAAATATACAAGAGGTGTTTACCTTTTTTGGCTCACAACAGTTGCAAGCATAGTGACATTTCTTCTCACAATTGTAACACCTCACCCTTGACATTTTCTTCACTTAAGGACGTTTTCCTCTCTTGTGTTGGTTAACTCTTGATTTCTTGCAATAAGCACTTGATCCTTTGCATTCCTACATATTGAACGAATCAATATGTTTGCGCTTAGAGCACAAAGCCCTTTCTGAGCTAGAACCAGCATAGCAAATGTCTTTTTCGGCTCAAATACCGTTAGGCGGTCCTCTTCTAGCTCAAGGTAGCGCATGGCATCCTTAAGATCTTCCATAACATGGTCAAGAGCTTCTAGTGCTTCTTGCTTTTCCAGCACATATTGAATCTTCTTATTCAATATTTCACAATTGTTACCGTTCATATCAAGAATCACGTTCTTAGTTGCTTTGAACCATCATTCTTCGAACACATCGACATCCATGCACGAATAATTAATGCCTATCATTTATGCATCCCTATTTGCATAGACCCATCATATTAATAAATAATTTCAAGTAAGGCTTCGAATCAAAAGGTCACTATGTTTCCAATCATCCTCCAAAAATCCTAACTTAAAACTATCATTAATATGATTGTCATATGCAAAATCAATTCTATGAAGTTACAAAAACTTCTATTACTACCCACAAATAATTACCCACAAAGAACCAAAGAATAATAAAAAGCAAATAAAATCTAATATCCAATAAAATAACAATGCTTTCACATGATACGACTAACATATCGGTTGTTGCATCAACAACAATCGGTAGTAAACATTACATAATTAATCAAAGAAATAAATAGGGAAAGTCCCTTCTAATCTATCACCAAAAAACATCTCGAGAAAACCGAAGGCACATTTGCCAACCATGGAAAAACTTTTGGAGAGCTTTCATGTCGCTTCCAAGGCGCATTCACTCGGCGCCATGTGGCGCTCAATCTAAGGGTTGAAGTTTTGGCCAACTCAATCCTATAGTGCTCTCTTACAAAAGCTTCCACTAGCTTCCTATAATCCGGGACCACGTTGACCTCCCATAACCGATCAAACACTGCTTGCCATTCAGGTGGAAGAGTGTTTATCAAAGCCGGCACCTTCTCAAAATCCGGCATAAGATAACCATTCTAGATGATTTTCTGTATTATCTGATTGACCTTGACCACATGTGATACTAAATCACCGTCATGCCACCGATAATTAGCTAAATCGACATCAGCCTTTTAAGTCTTGCATTTCCCTCGTCCCTTCTCGGGCTTGCGTATCCATGCATAACTCATTATAGTTCCTCGCAACAAATGCGGAACTAAAAATGGATCACTTATAATCCATAATAAATATAAGGAAAAATACATAATTTTCCATGATTCATGCAACGAATGCATAATTAAAAATGGATTACTTATAACCCACATAGGCATGACTGAAAAAGAAACAAATTCCTTTTTTTTTTTTTTTTTTTTTTTTTTTTCGGGTCAACGGTCAACGGTCGGGCCAACGATCAACGGTCGGTCAACGGTCAACGGTCGGTCAACGGGCGGTCAACGGTCAACGGGTCAACGGGCGGGCGGGTCGGACCGGTCGCGACGGTCAAACCGGTCGGACCGGACAGGCCGGCGGCCCGGTCGGACCCTCGCGCGGACCGACCGCACGTGCCTCGCGCGTGCGGGGCCGACGTCACGCGACGCGTCGGCACGTGCCACGTGCGTGCCTCGCGTCCGCGGGTCGGGTCGGGTCGTCGGCCGGTGACCGCCCGGCGAACGTTGTCGCCGATGACGTCATCGGTGACGTCATCCGAGCGGTTACCGACCGTTGGATGACGTCACGATGATGTCATCTCGTGACGCGCACGCGTCGGTCCGCGGACCGGCGCGTGCCGGCTCGCCGTCGGCGGCGCGCATGTGCCGGTTCGCCGACCGGCGCGTGTGGCGCACGCGCTGGCGAAGCCAACGCTTTCGGGCGCGTGCGGCGTCTCCCGGCGGCGTACGACCCGTCCCCGGACTCGTCTCGACGTCGCCTTTCTTCTTATGCCTTCAGATTTTTATTCCGACTTACGGAAACTCGGAAAAAACGACGTACGGTGCTCGGGTGTCGGGATTTCACGCCCGATCCGTACGGCCGAGAATTATTTGCGAAAATTCAATCAAAAACATCAAAGGGGTCGGGAAAACGTGAACTAGGGCTCTGATACCAATGTTGGGAATAACGGATCCCCGAAAACCGGATTCAACACTAAATCGAACCCCTAAATCAATGCGGAAGACGAAGCCCGGGAAAACACGCATCACCGATCGTAAAGCACACCACGGATTCGAGCGTACCTTGTTAGCCACAGATTAAACACCAACGCCGAAGAAGAGGAAGAAATTCTGGCCTCGTTCGATCCAATGACGCCTTGAAGGGAAGACAAAGTGTCGCCGTTTGCTTACCGTTTCTTTTTGAGAGAGAGAGCGCGGGGAGAGAGGAGGACGTACGTACGTTGATTCCAACAGTGCCATCTCTCTCTCTCTCTCCCTTTTATACCTTCCCCCATCCACGGGCCCTATTCCCGTGGGCGGGTCCTTTTGGCCCAAAGATGGGCGGACGGGCCTTAAGCCCATCACCAATTAAATCCATCAGTTTGTTCTAGAGAACAAATTATGAAACAAGGTCATTTTCTTTTCTTTTCTTTTCTATTTTTCCTTCCTTCTTCTTTCTCCTATAATGAGTTGCCAGCCTCGATGACAACTGGCGACTAGCCAAAGACTTGGGCTGGTGAGGCTCGACCTTGCTAGATCTGGCGCTCGACCTCTCTAGATTTGGCGAGGCTCAACCTCGCCCAAATCTAGTAAGGTCGAGCCTCGCCGTGGTTGGGCAAGATCAAGGGGTAAGGCTTGACTTTGCCCAAATCTAGCGAGGTCAAGCCGGTCACTAGCCATTACCAAGGCCTTGTGACTGGCTAGAGGAGGAAGAAGAAGGGATGAGAAAAAGATTTTTTTTTACAAAGAAAAATCCTAGAGAATTATTTAAAACTAAAAAAATTCACGTCACAAAAATTTTGAGGGTCAACACTAAATGTGTTTTTCTACTTGAAAACTCGGCTAGGAAATAGAAATGGAAAAAGTTATTTTTGAACATAAATTATTCTCGAAAATAGAAATGTTAGCAAATGCATCATTAAAACCCTAGACAAATCATGTCGCCGCATTAGAAGTGAAGACCTTCGTAATTATCTATTCTTAAAACAAAATAGACCCATTGAGGCGTTTTAGCGAACATCTTTGAGGCGCGTGGTATGCCTCGAAGGAAGACGCTCATATCAGACCAAAACTTGCAATTGATGTCAGGATGAAGAGAACCTAGTTTTGCAAGCATGTCGCTTGTTTTGGCTCCGTAGAATTGTCTAGGAACCATCTTGAGGAGAAAAAAATTAACTTCAACAAATTAGCTTGTGTTGTAATGGCTTGCACCGAAGAAAAGCCGGTCCTAATAATACGATGAGATGGCATTGCAAGAGAGAGGGCCTGATGATGGTGTCGAAGGTGGAGGTGATGAAGAGCAAAGGAGGCGTGAGGAAGATGAAGAAAGAAAAAACAAAAAGTTAAAGAAAAAATATTCTTAGATGAAAATGCCATTACCTGTGAATAGGATTTGAATTTTGAATTCTTATTTGAGATTAAATTAATCACTTCAAACTCTTATTTAAGACTAAAATCACTTTAGACCCCCTTTTTTGTGCTAGTGATCTATATAATCAGATATGTGAGCCTTATTTGGTATCCACGGGAATTAAGCACTCAAATCATTAAATAAAATGGATTGAGCTTCAACAAGAATTTAACCGTACAACACTATTCTTCCAAGTCATGACTTTACTTTGGATATTGACTCTATTGTGCAAGGACTGATTCTACCCACCACATACCCGTTAAAAGAGATTATATATAATTCGTGATATACAATAATGACATGTAACAGTGGCTACTTTGAAAATCACAATTAAGTTGGATTTCCAATTTTGACATCCTCAGTATCCGACACAAATTGAGGCACAATAAAAGAGGATGATAAATGATTGGCACCCCGTGTAAAGGACACATTATAAGAGGATGACTGATGACAAATTAGGGCCAATTGTGCTAACGAGCCTCGTACGTATATCGTATGTAAGAAGTAAGCCCAATCGAATAGTGTAGATGCATATTTACCATCACCCCTCTAACTAAAAGAAAAAAAAAATTGAGGTCCATGCTATCATTTGCTTCTAACTTAGGATGCGTTTGGTAACGCTTCATTACCGATAATAATTTCGGATCGAAATGATTCTTTTTTATTATGTTCTTAAGAACAATTTTTAAACATTTTAAATAGTTTGGTAATTGTCTAAAATTTCAATTTTCGAATTAGAATTGTGTTTGGTATCATCATCAAAATCTCTGCTTCAAATCATTTTTTTAAAATTTTTAAATAATTATATTGCTTTTTTTCCTTTCATTTCTCCTCTTTCTTCTTCAAGGATTGTTGGTCGCCGGCCTTAGGATGATCGGTAACTAGCCAGACAAGGGCTGATGGCCTCGCCAAAGGGTCACCGGCTCTTGTCGAGGCCACGCCTCATCGGTCGAGCCTAACCAACAACTAGGCAAAGCTCGGCCGAGCCTTGATCGGCCGGACAAGGGCCGCTAGCCCGGCCAAGGCTCGGCCGAGCTAGCGACTATGCTCAAATCCGGCAAGACCGAGCTCGCCCAACCGCCAATGGGGCAAGCTTGATTGAGCCTCGCCCGATCAAGCGAGGCTCAAAGGAGGCCCGAGAGAGGCTCGCCTGGCCATCAGCGAGACTCAGCCACGCCAAATCTAGCGAGGCCGAGTCTCATCGGTGGCTGGGCAAGCTCGCCAAACCTCACTACATTGGTCGCCGATGGCAGCAGCAGTGGTTGAAGAAGAGAAGAGAGGGAAGAAGAACAAAAAGAAGAAAGAAGAAAAAAGAGAAAAAAAAAAAAAGAGTTGGTTTGATTATGAAATTGTTCCCGATAAGAAAGAATTAACTTTTTTACTTCTCGATTCTGTTTCAAATTTACTTTCAAGAACAAAAAAAAAAAAAAATAGAAATTTGTTTTCGAAAATAAAAGTTTTACCAAACGAATTTACATTATGAATCTATTCCCGAAAACAAAATAATAGAAATTATTACTATTTGGCAAGTTGCCAATGCAACCTCAGTCGCCTCATCATGCATGCGTATCTGAGTTTTGCCCCCACCCTGGCCCACAATACATAAATATGTCCGAGACATAGCAATTGTATATAATTTGAATATAAAGCCATAGTCCAATCAGAATTCCAAAAGGCGGACGTCAAGTTGCTCTAATCCTTTTTCTGTTTCTCTCCGAACCTTCTCACAAGAGGGCATAAAAAAACGAAACCCCCACCGTCAGATACGACCTCCCCTACAAACTTTTCAACGCCTCCGATCTTATCAAATTAGACCCTATAAATACCCGCCAGCGTCCTTAATTTTTTTGTCGCCACCAAATTTGAACTCTTTCTTCTTCTAGCTTACCGAAACAAATTATCCTACTCTTCACTTCCTCATTTGAGATTTAACTCACTTTGCCATGAAAGGATCTTCTTCGAGAGGGAATCGGAACAATGAGAACAACGAAGAGATGGTGAAGAAGAGGGGATCACGGTTGCAATGTGATCAAAACCGGTACCGGGGGATCCGGCGGCGCCCTTGGGGCAAGTTCGCAGCTGAGATCCGGGATCCCTCGAGGAACGGTGCCCGCCTCTGGCTTGGGACCTTTGAGACAGCGGAGGAGGCCGCCTGTGCCTACGACCGGGCTGCCTTCGCCTTCCGAGGCCATTTGGCCATTCTCAACTTCCCCAACGAGCAACAATACTACGCTCAAAATGACTACAATGTCTCTGGCCACCGCAGCTATTTCTCGGCGTCCCCATCGCTGTCGTCATCATCATTCTCAGCATGTTCATCATCATCCACGGAGTTAGCTCCTACCGAGCCATCCAGAGATGTGATCGAGTTCGAATATCTGGACGATAAGTTGTTGGAGGAACTACTGATGTCGCACAGCAGCATATAGGGTAAATATGGGTAGGCTAGTGCATATTTAGGGTTTCCGAAATTTCATGGTAAGAATTATTATTGTTTCTTGTTTCAGTCGTCTTCGTCAGCGAGAGTATTCACTTGAGAAAAGAGATCGCGTGGCGTTTCCTTCGCAGGGTTTATACACATTTTGCTTGAAAAGAATTCTTTCGGCAATCTTCAAGACTGCATTTTCACAGCAGGGGCTTAATATGACTGAGCAATGTTGTTAGCGGAAGTAAATGGCTCCTATCATTCCTTTATCTTCTAAGTACTTCTCTGGGTACTTGCACTCAATTTAAGCAGTTGTATTCATCCAAACACGGATTTCTGGGATGCTAAAGTTGTTTCATTTCAAAAACTTTGCAATATGTCTACGGTTTCTGTTAGAATATAATATGCGAAAACGATATAATCTTGCAATTTACGTCAACGCGAAATCATCGTAGAAAATAAATAAGAAATAATAAGGACACTAGAAATTTACGTGGTTTGATCCGAATATCGGTACCTATGTCCACAGAGAAAACTAGTGACAAATAATCTATTATAATCAGATAATCATAGTTTATAATTGTTCACACGTTCAAGTGTTTTCCACACCTAAATTTAATCCAAAATCCAAAATATTTATAAATAAATAACTCACTTAGACATAAATTTATGGCCCAAAATTATCACGTGCATTCAAGCTATTTTATATGTGTCCAAAATATCAAAACTTTGACCTGGGGCCCACCTCCTTTTAGCTTCACGTGGGAGAGAGACGCTGTAGAGGCTTCTTTCGTAGAGTTTATATTGTGAGCGCCCAAAAAGTCAAAGGGCCCCCGAGGAAATCATCTTTCGGCTTCTGCAGACTTCTGTAAATATGTGAAGAAACTTTGCTTCGCTTTTTTTTTTTTTCTATTATTTCCTCTTTTGTAAATCTTCAAGAGTCCAGTGAAGCTTTTCTGTTACTTGAGAAATCTTTATCAACAAATTCGATTTAACAAATTGTTATCAAAATTCAAACTTGAGACATTAATTTAACAGTTTCTAATGGTAATTATCAAGATACAATTTCTGAAATCATTTGATAGTAATCTACGCTGGAAGAGCTTCTCTGTATTTGAGGACAGGTTGATGTAAAACCAGGCTGAGCTAGGATATTGCAGTTTTAAGGTGCAATATATATTTATTTATTGGGTAGTGATTTGGGTGCTTTGAAGCTGAACCAAAACTTCAGTACTTTCCAAAATCATTGAGGTTCCTTTTCTTGAATAGAACATGATGAAAATGGTGACCGAGAATGTTGAAAATTACCGATCTTCATTTGACCTGAATTCTCCGGAAGAGAAAGAGTGGGGAGAAAGAGAGCATGGAATGAGCTGAATTCGCAATAAACTGGGTTGACCTAGTCTATACTTTAAAATTTTTCTCATCGAAATAACTTATATCCGTATGGGATATAGAATATGAAACTGAAATAAACTGAATTGAAATTGATTGGACCGGCCAAATCATCACCTCAAGCTACCATGAAGCCTTATCCAATATAGGTAAAGAAATTGTTTTGTGTCAGTACAAATTAGCCAAATCTCTAATATAAAGAGTTAATCGGAGGTTTTTAATAATACAAGTCAAATTTCACGGGATGGACAACCAAAATTTGAAAGTCAAGGTCTTCAATAATCAAAAGTAAATTTCCATAATATTTACACAAGGAATTGTTTGCCTCCGTATAAATTAACCGAATCTCCAGTTTAGAAAGAGTTGATAGTAGATTTTTAATAATATAAGTCAAATTTCATGGTATAAGCAGCAGGAATTTCAAAGTCAAGGTCCTCGCACAAAATGGCTGGACAAGGACGACCGCATGAGCATATTGAACAGGATAGAAAAGAACTCACTACACTTTTGTCTATCAAGTGAATTGACAATATTACATTGACTTTTGAGTGGGTCCTATCTGTCTGAATATCCAAAGTGTTTTTTTTTTTTTTTTCAATATTTAGTAAAAAATAAAAACAAAATCTTAGCACATGCAACTTTGTTCTTTTTACTTTAGCAATTTTTATTGCACAATAATACCCCATTCCAGCACAAGAGCTCCTATTTGTGCTTGATTACAAAGAACGAGCTCCCATTGGTGAGTTACGAGTGAAAAATTTATAAAAAGGTTCCGTTGGTTTTAAAAATAAATGATCTGAAAAATATTTTCTTCAAATTATTTGTATTACTTATAAAAATTAATGAATGAATGATATTTCATCATCCATGAAGATGCTTACGAGTATAGATGCAAGATCGAATGAGAACTCAAAGATCATGCAGATTTTTGTAGGTTTTGAGAAAAAAAGGAGAATGTTTTGTGCAAAAGTGACGAAGGGTTTTAAATTTCTCCCAACCAATCCGAAATACCCTCCCAACCCATCTAAATCCAACTTGAATTGACTAAGAAAAGTCAATAATTCATTCCAACTTGTTTAATAAACGAATAACCCGAAAAGAATCCAATTTATTCAAAAGCATCTGAATTTGACTATTCTCGAGATCAAATCCTAAGGGAACCTGAATCCGACTAGGCATAAAACCCATGCAAAGTGAAATTGAAGTTCGTGAAGACTCGAACACGAAATTGTCTGTAAATTCATTGTGCGTTTGTTTAAAAAAAAATAACAATTTTAAAATTATTTTTCCAAAAATTGATTAATTATATTTTTGAAAAATTAGTTGTCAATTTTTTTGACATCAATGACTCATAGATTAGTGTTGATAATTAAAAAAAAAAATTATGTTGAGTACCTTTTCTAAATGATATAAACGATTAGTTCTAGGAAAATATTTTTCAAATTGTTACTTTTTCGTAAACCTATTACATTTAGGGCCTGTTTCGTAAAAGTCGTTTCTATTTCCCAGAACAACTATTTATGTTTTTTGGAATAACTATTTATGTTCTTTTGTTTTGAAGAACGAAAAAGAATAGAAACTTGCTTGGTAAAAATTTGTTCCTATGAACAAAATATCTATTTTTTTATTCCATGAAATTGATTTGGAACGAAATAAAAAGTTGAAAAAAGTAATTTTTGTTCCCGAAAACAATTTTCTAAGAATCTTTTTTTTCTTCTTCTTCTTCTTCTTCTTCCTTTTGGCCGGTCACTAACCTTGGTCATGGCTAGTGCCGGCGACCGGCTAGATGAGGGTTAGCGACCTTGCTGGAGCATTGCTAGCTCCCGGAGATGCCGAGCCACGACGAGGCTCGACCTCGTCGGTGGCTAGGTGAGCCCGGCCGCCGGATCTTGGCGAGGTTGACTTTGCTCAACCAAGGTGAAGCCAAGCCTTGCACGACCACGTCGAGGCTCAACCTCCCGGTCGGCACGAGGCTAGGCCTCGCTAGACTAGGGTGAGGCCAACTCGGCGCCGCCTAGGCGAGACTAAGGCTCGTCGTGGCCAAGCTAGCCTCCAACAAGCTTGCCGAACCTCACTCAGCCGGTCACCGGCCATTGGTCAAAGAAAAAAAGAAAAAAAGAAAAAGGAAAAGGAAAAAAAATGAAAATATAGTAAAAGAATTAAAAAAATTAAAAGAAATAAAAAAAAATCTAAGAACCCTACCAAATGTATTTCTATTTGGAAAATAGAAATTTTGGGAAATTACCAAACGTATTCTTTTACTCAAAAATTATTCCCGATAACATAATAAAAAAAATCATTTATCATAAAAAATTATTCCCAAAATAGAATCGTTATCAAACACACCCTTAGTAATTCAAAAATACTTGAATGGATTATAAAAAATTTACAGCCAAAAGTATAATGGTTCTATAAATAAAAAAAGACAAAACAAGTGGATTATAAATGGGTGTATTATAAACTCATTTCAACCTACTCAAGATCCATTTGTTTCACAAAAACTAAATAATTAGAAAAAAATTCAAAGATTATTAATTTTATCGTTTGAAATAATTAGTTAATAAAATATGTTTTCATTATCGATAAATATTTAATATTTAAATAATTTCACGGATGATGAAAATATTATTTGTCCATTCATTCTTTTTTGTAAATTATACAAATAATTGATTTTGGAAAATATTTTCCAATCTTTTATTGTTTGCGAAATAAACGCATGGTTTACCCAATTTAATTTAACCCTACAGTGATCGCTTTCTATCGTCTCAGTATCAGTCACCTCGAGCGGCTTCTTTGCGTCCTCTGTCTCATCCTTCGACAAACCCCCTGCGTCTCTCCCTGCTAAGGGCGCCATGGCCACCACCGTTGGGCTGAACTCGGCTGTGGATACGCCCAACATGTCCTGCAAGTAGTCCACAAGGGCGAGGGCCTCCATGAGGGTGAGGCGGGAGATCTCGTCGCCGAGCTTCCCGATCTTCTCGGGGGCCTCGACAGCGGCAACAAGGTGGATGGTGGTGGTGGGGCGGTGCGTCAGGTGAGTGATTCGGGAGGGCCTGAAGGGTAATTGGAAGGTGGATGGCTGGGTTTTGAGTGGGGTAATGGAGGAGAGGGGCGTTGTGTAAGAGGATGAGAGCGGGAGACGAGTGTGGAGAGACCCGTGTTGCCATTGTCGCCACGGAGAGAGAGAGAGAGAGAGAGAGGGAGAGAAAGCGAAGAGGGATAGTAGGAATGAGTAGAAGAAAAAGGTAGGATAAGACTGGGAGAGGAATACCAAGGAGAGTAGTGAGAGGAGGCACATTAGAGTAAAGTTAGATCCCTGTAGCAATGGGCTTCCTTTACTTTTTATGAATTTATTATTATGATCATTGACTTCGTTACTTTATATTTGTGCATTTTTGTATGGGTTCGAACTGCATAATCGTTAATTAAAATTGAAAACATCGCATCAAATTATGTATTATTAAACAGTCATCAACCAATATGTTAAGATTTTGTTTAATTTAACTCAAAACCAAATCTCAAATCTATTCATGATTTATGGATAGCTCGGCCTGAACTTTCACCATCACATTTATGTCCCCGTCCATAACTTGATTCCGAAGGTCCTCACTAACTCAATGAGTTAGTCCATGGAGCCATTCATTCTTAAAAGGCAATAATATAAAGAGAAAAATGCTAAAAATGAATCTTAATACAAGTTGGGTATGAGTTGAGATATTTGCATTATGAATAAATTGGTCATAAACGGATTAATGGGCCACTCTAGTTGGACCATTGATGACTCAATCCAAACCCAACCTAGTCCATCCATTTGACAAGTCTTCTTTTTCATGAAACAAGTGCACCCTAGGATAATATCCTTGATGCACGTGTTTCATATAACTTCAATTTCTTACATCTAATTTACTATCCTAATTAAGGTATTGCAAAATAAGATGTATGACTGCTAATCGTTGAGAGCTAACTTCGACATTCAAAGGAGGTATAGTATGCACAAAATTAATCTGAAAGAATGACCAATTAGCTTAAACTAGAATATATATGATATTGACTCAAAGTCACTGATCAAAATTGATCCTTATCCAAACTATTTGAAATCCAGCACAATTTGAAGCCGGCAATGACCAAATAAAATCTGTTGCATAAGAAAAACAAACATTTTGAAATTGACTTGAGTTCACATTGACCCAAATCAAACCAGGCCTGTAGTTGAAATTTCTCAAATTGAAACGGCCCACATCCATATAAGATTCAAAATCCCAACAAACTGAATCAAAATTGATCCAACCCGTCAAATCACCACGTTTGGCTCCCGTGAAAGCCTTATTTAATGTACGTCAAACAATGATTTACATCCATGAAAATTAGTACAATCTTTCATATGCCTCAACCAATATTTAGATTTCATCGGAGCTTTAATATAAAAAATGTCAAATTTCATATGATAAATGACGATAATTTAAGAGTAAAGGACATTCCAAATGCTCAATATATAAAAGAAAATTACCATAATATTTCCAGAATGAATTCTTTTCTCAAAGTTGCGGAGATAACACGGAGTAAAATATAATCTGAGATGCACTTTGGCTTAGCCCTCGCGTAGAAAGGTAATGAGCCCATATTATTGGCACTTTAGATTAAAGAATATAAGTCTCTGAAATCTGTGGATATAGTCTCTGGTCAACTTTCGTTTTTAGTGAATATTGTTCGATGCACTAGAAGAGTGACACAATGATTCCGTCACGTTCCGGAGTGCCACGTCATGAGTGATGAGCCAGTAGAATTTTTAATATGATTTCCACGGTACAACAACATTGAAACGTGTATATTAGAAAAAGGTTGCTCAAAATGGTCCCGTTGGGGCCCACAGAGAAAATCCAGTGAGTCAGCAATTCGTGTGCTTGTGGGCCCCCGCACGCAGTGGCTGGACAAGGATGACCACGTCAGCATGGACAGGAATTGTGTCATCCTCGTGCTTATATGTTTCTGATCGTCAGAGAGTCATCATCACACGTAGTGAATGAAGACATGATAAAGGACTCATTACCAGGGACGTTCGATGCTCGAGTGATTTGTTTCCTGATCTAGATTCAGGAACCGATTTTATAATCCCCGATTTCAAAAGATCGAAATTGGGAATCAAACCAGCGGTTCTTCAATTCTTAATTGGTGGCTTATGGTGTAATTTCTTATTCTACTTGTGAATTAGCCCCTTTTAACTTTTGGATAAAAAAATAAAATTCTTAATCTAAAATATAAAAGTTTTACCATTTTTTTACAAAAGCATTTGTTCGTCAAGCATGTGTTATGGTTTCTTCATGTTGAAGATTAGCATTCAATTCTCGAGTTGCAAAATATGGATATTTTTTAGAAAAGACTTTAAAACCAATTTCAATCTTGATACTTGTTCTATACTAGTCAACTTATTCTAAGTTCGCAAAACTAAAAACTAAATGTGTTTTCCTTAGAATTGACCTTTAACTAGTTGATTTAGGCAAATTCAATCTAGTTCTCGAATTAAACTAGGCATGTTATTCACTAGTAGTTACTACGGTTTTTATTAAAGTGAATTAGCAATATTACATTAAATTGGGAGCATGTCCCATCAATTTGAATATTGTCAAGTTTTAGTTAAAACACAAAACAAAGGAACAAAATCTTAGCACATACAACATTGATCTTTTTACTTGAGCAATTATTATTGCACAAATATCCAAGAGCTCACGTCTGTGCTTGATTTCCCATTGGTGAGTTATCCACATATTTTACATAGAGAGGTGGCTATTACCATGAAGTATGCCTAATTCAAAAGTGTAGATTAATATTTACCTCACCCAGTGAATCATGCACATTCATGCACACGTAACTGACCTTTGCCTTACCCGGGCCCACAATACATAAACATGTGAGAGACATAGCAATTATATATAATTTGAAAATAAAGCTATCACCAGGTTTCGTTGAATCCTAATTCCAATCGGCATCCTGGGCCTCAAGTTGTTCAAATTCGTTTTGTCTCTCTCGGAACTTTCTTACAAAAAGACAAAAACACGAACCCTACTCCACCCCACCCACCCGCCCCCAAAACAAAAAAGATCCCCACCGTCAGATACGACCTCCCTGAACTTTTCAACGCTTCGGATCTTATCTGAACAAACCCTATTTATACCCGGGCAACCTCCATCGTTGTCATTAAATTTGAAATCCACATTCTTAAAGTTTACCAAAAAAGCTTACCCGCAGATCATCATACTCTTCACTTCCTCATTTCATATAACTCAGTTGGCCATGGAAGGGTCTTCTTCAATAGGGAATCAGAACATTGAGAACAACGAAGGGATGGGGAAGAAGAGGGCGCCGCGGTCACGATGCGATCTACCCCAGTACCGAGGGATCCGGCGGCGCCCATGGGGCAAGTTTGCAGCCGAGATCCGCGACCCCACAAGGAACGGCGCCCGCCTCTGGCTCGGGACCTTTGCAACGGCGGAGGAGGCTGCCCGCGCCTACGACCGGGCTGCCTTTGCCTTCCGAGGCCATTTAGCCATCCTCAATTTCCCCAACGAGCAACAATACTACATTCAGAATGACCATTACGTCTCCAGCCACCACAGTTCGCTCTCAGCAACCCCATCGCTGTCGTCGTCACACTCTTCAGCTGGTTCGCCATTGTCCACCGTGTTAGCTCCCGCAGAGCCACCCAGAGAGGTGATCGAATTTGAGTATCTGGACGATAAGTTGTTGGAGGAACTACTGATGTCACACGGCGACATGTAGGGGGAAAGTGCAGGTTGTCGAGTACATATTTAGAGTTTTTGAAATTTCATGGTAAGAAATTTGTTGTTTCTTGTTTGGATCAAGATGTCTTTGTGGTTGAGAATTCTCAGTTGGGGAAAGAGATTGCAGTGGTGTTTCCTTTGCAGGGTCTATGTATTTGCTCGAATAAATTACATTTGGCAATCTTCGAGATTGCATTTCACAGCAGGGGCTTAACATGACAAGTTAATATTGTAAGATAACTTCAATCATTATTAGTGGAATAAATGGCACGTATATGCCTATATCTTCTAAAATACTTCTCTGTTGTACTTGCACTCAATTTAAGCAGTAGTATGTATCCAAACACGCATTTCTGAGATGCTAAATTAGTTTCATTTCAATAAATTCTTGAAACATATCTTAGGTTTCTAAAGTTAAATACCAAGATACAATTTCCAAATTTGATTCGCAATAATCTATTTTGAGAGGCCTTCTCTGTACCTGATAACAGTTTTACGTAAAAGTTAAAACCAGGCTGAGCGATCTTCAGGCCCAGGTCATCTGGTCTTGGTCAACCACAATTTCGTAAAAAGAGATAGAATTTCCCTGAATTGGAAATTCACCTCCGAATAATGAGTAGGTAGTTATATCCTTTTGATTCTTCTTTAGTGGTTTGGGTGCTTTGAAGCTGCAACAAAACATTAGTATATTAAAACATTATTAGGGTTCCTTTTTTCTGAATAGGAACACGATGAAAATGGCGACCGAGAAGTTTGAGAAATTGTTCTTCATGTTGACCTGAATTCTCCAGTCTCCAGTAAACGGTTTCGCTCCTTCTCCTTTCCAAATTTGTCTGCGTTGAATGTGACCCGTCTTTCCTTTTTCTTTTTATTTAAACAAGGTTGCATGTCCGGGCCCACTTGCTTAATTAATCTTTCCTACCTAATGGGAAAGGGTCATGAACAATTTCCAAAAGTTCGAGATGTAATTGAAATAAACGGAAGCCAGAAATGAGGGAGATTAAATATTTTGCAAAAGTTCATAATTAGATGATGATTCCCCTAAAAGAAAAGGGAGAACAAACAAAGAAGGAAGATAGGGAGTCTTGAAGTACATAAAATGTGCATAGCCTCTATTCACCCTTGATTGAATTATTATATGGCATTTATACATTATTGGGACATTGCATGTTCTTATCTCTACCTCGTGAGTATGTGATTTGTTGTGGAAATTGTCTATGTACTTATGTTGTGATGGCGGCCTCAAGAAAGTGAGATAACCGTTCCTGTTAATAGTGGGATAAGTACTATCAGTGCCAAAAGTTGTGTACGGCACTCACTTTGGTGTCAAAAGTTTCTATCGAATCACTTAAGTGCCAAATCGGAGAAAAAACGATCACTTTGGTGTCACTGGCATTGGTGCCACCGGCAAGATATTCCGGCCAGATTAATTACGTGGCTTTTATATTTAAAAAAAAAAGTTGCTCGGCTTTTAAATGACGGCGTTTTGCCTTTATACGTGGACATCCTCGCAAAAACGACGCCGTATAGCTCATATGTGGATTGAAATTAGGGTTAGGGTTTCTTTTTCGCCGCTCAGCCATCGTTGTTCCCCCGCCAACGCTTGGCCACCGTCTCTCGGCCACCATTGTAGCTGCTCGACCAGGCGAGTGAGGAGAGAATGAGATTGTTGCTCAAGCAAGAAGTGGCATGAAGAATAGGAGGCTAGGGCGTAGGAGGAGGAGGAAGAAGAGGGGTCGAATGTGCCGCTACTAGTGTGTCGCCACCACCACTGCTAGTGCTGTTGCTGGTGGTGCTACTGGTGCGTTGCTGCTGCTACTGGTGCCGTTCGCTACTGGTGTTATGAAGAAGACAACATGCCTCCTCTCTCTCTCTCTCTCTCTCTCTCTCTCTCTCTCTCTCTCTCTCTCTCTCTCTCTCTCAATTTGGGGATTTAGGGTTTCGATTTGGGGGAAAGAAGCCGAATGACGTCATTTTGTGGTTTATATGTTGACTGTACTCTCTGGCGAGCCACGTCGGATTTCTGGTCAATCTGATTGAAGTTGGCACTAAAATAATCGTTTTTCAAATTTTTTGGCATTTAAGTGATCCGATAGAAACTTTTGGCACCAAAATGAGCGATGTACACAACTTTTAGCACTAATAGTGTACTTATCCCGTTAGTAGTTGAGGCAAAACAAGGGATTTGATATTAATATGCTATCGATAGATAATTTACATGTTTAAGTTGACTCCGAGGTGAATTAGCTCCTTACTCGAGGATTAGGGAGCTTATTCACTGAGTTTTATCTCATTGGTGTTTATTTAAATGTTTTTAGGACTAAGAATATCTAAACCTTGTTGCCACATTTGGTTGGGGATCCCTATTGAGCAAAGCCAAGAGGTTACTAAATATTCAATCGAGGGACCAACGCCGCTTATGAATGCTACGTGACCATGATCTGGGTCAATGAGGGGCTTTAGAATTTAGTGCCCCATCACTTGTCGGCCTGGTACTTTTGGGTAGGGGACTACCTATACGGCCCCATCCGAGATTTTAACGGACCTCTAGGTGCAAGGCCAAGGAACACCAACTATGATGTGAGGGATCTGGATGTGCCCGATTAGGCAGTGTTCAATTCGGAAGTCGACCCCAACTTGATCGTTGAGCTAGAGCCTCGATACATGGAGCCCATGGGGAGCTAGGTGGTAGTGGGGGTGCATCACTTTTTTAAATAACCTTCATAGTACTAAAGGTGTTAGGCTTACCCCAAGACCCTTTTAGAGATAGTTGTGGCAGCGCTTTTGGGTTGTTTTTGGAATATACATTTGTTTTATGCTATCCCTATTTGATTGGTTGAATGATTGTATTTCCGCTTCCACTTGTGCATAAGTCTCGGCGACGCCTGCTAAGACATCGTAATCAAATGGCTTAAGAGAACGAGGGTTGTTGTGTACCTGAGGGTCAGGGCGTGACATCCTTGTTTGGTTGGTATCAGAGCATGGTCATTACCCGGAGGATAAGGCATGTTGAGACCTTGGGATAGTTAGATAAGAACACTTACGTTATGCATGTGGTTGTTGATTGTCTTATTGACTTGTGGTTTTGAATTCCTAACTATATTGTTGGGATGGTGGAATTAGTTATTCTTAGCGCTTTAAGAGGAGTTTAGCCCATATTTAAGGATGCGTCGAAGAAGGTTAACTCTAGGGACAAGCTGGTGCCCAAGAAAGGGTACAAGAGGATCTCAGAGTAGATGGGATTTTGCAAGCCCTAGAAGCCATTAGGAATTTGATGGGACAATAGGCTTAATAATAGGCCAAAGCTACTGCTACCACCGTGGCTACCTCTGCTGCTCACAACGATGCCCCATTAGTTGGAGATGGGAGTCAAAGGTTGGTGGAGCAATTCATAAAGCTGAAGCCACCCCAGTTCACTGCAAAAGGCTATCCTGAGGCTGCTGCCTCGTCAATTAAAGAGCTGGAGAATGCCTTTGTGTTGCTGAGGTGTAAAGATGAGGAAAAGGTGACCTTAGCGATTTACCAACTATAAGGAAATACTAATGACTAATGGGAGGTCACATGGGGAAGAGTTTTTCTTGAAGATACTGTCCTGACTTGGGGCACGTTCGCGGAAGCATTTAATGGAAAGTACTTTTTCGAGTGTGCTCAAGCTGAATTCCTGCAATTTCGTCATAACCACATGTTCATCGACCAATTCGAGGCTAAGTTTGCTTAATTGTTGAATTATGCTCCAAGGATGATTGATGATTCAGCGGATTAAGCTAGGAGGCTCCGAGATGGACTAAAGTCAGAGATTCGTAGCTAGTTGGTGCCCTTAAATCTAAAAGATTATGATGAGCTTTATAAAAGGACCCAACTAATTGAGAGGGAGATGTTTGAGCGAGTAGCTGCATTTGAGTCGCGGTTCACTGCTAGCAGAGACAATCATCGGTTCAAGAAGGGTAGATGCACGAGAAAAACACCTGATCTCTCCCAATAGGAGGAATGGTGTTAGAGAGCCGATGCACAATCTAAGCCATGGATGCCGATTTTGTGGCAAGTTTCATGGATCCGTACCATGCCACGCCTAGACAGGAGCATGCTTTTGATGTAGCCAATAGGGCCATCGTGTACGAAACTATCCATAATGACGTCATAATCGGAATGGATTGGCTCAAAAAGTAACGAGCCACAGTGATTGCTTTAGTAATGTCATATAGTTCAACCCAGTTGGTAGTTCTACTTTTGAGTTCATAGGGAATAGAGGTGGACAGCCTACACACTTAATTACATCGCTTGAGGTAGAATGGTTGCTAAAAGATGGTTGCCAAGGCTATCTAGCAATGGTTAAGGATATGATCGTAGAGAAGCTGAAGTTAAAGGATATCATTGTGATATGAGACTTTGCAGATGTCTTTCCAAAGGAATTACCAAGATTGCCTTTGGAAAGGGAAATAGAGTTCGTTATTGAATTGGCCCCTAGGACAAAACCAATCTCCAAGGTACCATACCGAATGTCGCTATCCAAATTGAGGGAACCAATGGTTCAAATGTAGGGATTGCTTGACAAGGGATTCATTCGCTCTAGCGCATTGCCATGGGGAGCGCCTATCCTATTCATGAAGAAAAAGGATGGATCATTGCGACTATGCATCGATTACCGACAACTCAACTAAGTGATGATCAAGAACAAGTATCCGTTACAAATGATAGACAACCTATTTGATCAACTTCAAGGAGCTTTGGCATTGTCAAAGACCTAAGGATGGGTTATCATCAGCTAAGGATTAGAAAAGAGGATATCCCAAAACCACATTTGGAACACATTATGGCCATTATGAATTTACAGTGATGCCATTTGTGTTAAGCAATACCTTAGCAACTTTCATGGACTTAATGAACCGAGTGTTCAAGGTGTACTTGAATCAATTCGTCATAGTCTTCATTGATGACATATTGGTGTTCTCAAATAACCTAGAGGAGCATGAACAACATTTAAAGAAAGTATTGATGACCCTCCAAAAACACACACTTTATGCTAAGTACACCAAGTACAAGTTCTAGCTCAATTGAGTAGCATTTCTAGGTCATGTAATATTAGGTGAAGGAATTTCTATGGATCCAACAAAGATTGAAGTGGTCATGAATTGGCCAAGATTGACAACGGTGATTGAAATTCGGAGCTTCCTAAGATTGGCTAGCTATTATCAGCGATTCGTGGAAAGATTCTCCGGCATGGCTACGCCACTGACAAGATTGTTAAAGAAAGAAGTGAAGTTCGAATGGACAGATAAGTGTGAGAAGAGTTTCCAAGAACTTAAGCATAAATTGACGACCACCCTACTGTTAACAATCCTATCTAGTCCTGAGGATACGAAATCTACAAAGAGTTTCGTTTAAAGGATTGGGTTACATCTTGATGCAACATGGATGAGTAGTAGCCTATGCATCTAGCCAATTGAGGCCGTATGAGCAAAATTATTCGACACACAACCTGGAATTGGTAGCAATTATCTTCGTCTTGAAAATTTGGAGGCATTACCTTTGTGGGGAGAAGTTCACAATCTACATCAATCTCTAAAGTTTGAAGTACCTCTTTTTGCAAAAAGAATTTTACATGAAACAATGGCGCTGAATGGAACCAGAGAACTATGACTGCAACATCTTATATCATCCTCGAAAGGCCAACAAGGTAGCGGATGCACTCAATCGAAAGTTAACAATTGCACAAATTATAGTTCGGGAGTGGATCATTCTCGAAGGAGTACTAGATTCAAACTTTAAGTTCGAGGTAGGCCACCTTCCCAATCTACTGGTCACTCTTCGAATCGAACGCAAAGTGCACACTATGATTAAAACATTGCAATAGAAGGATCCATCAATCCAAGAGATTTTGCAAGAGAGGCTGAAGAAGAGGAAACCAAACTTTCAAGTGACATGATGAGATCTTGAGGTTTTGAGGACGATTGTGAGTACCTGACAATGCATAACTCAAGGAAAAGAACCCTAGCTGACACTCATCGAAGAATCTACGGCATACATCTAGGTAGTATGAAGATGTACATGAACCTTTAACAGTATTATTGGTAGAATGACATGAAAACTGATGTAGCTAAGCAAGTGGAAAAGTGCTTGATATGCTAGCAAGTTAAAGCTCTACTTACAATCCCGATGGACTGGTACGACCATTAGAGATTCAAAAATGGAAACAAGAGCACATCACGATGGTCTTTGTAATGGGATTGCCTAGGAGATAGAGGAAAAAATTCCATTTATGTTGTGGTTGATCGACTAATCAAGTTAGCCCATTTCATTGCAGTATGAACGAATTACGCCATGGTTAGGTATGCCGAGTTGTACATTAGAAAAATAATCCAATTGCAAGGGGTTCCCGTGACAATCACCTCAGATTGAGATCCCAAGTTAACAGCTGCATTTCGAAAAAGCTTGCAAACAATCATGGGAACGAAATTGCAGTTTAGCATGGCTTATCATTCATAGACAGATGGCCAATTTGAGAGGACCATTCAAACTCTTGAGGACATGCTACAAGCTTACATAATGAATTTCAAAGGAGGACAGGAAGATAAACTACACTTGGTCAAGTTTGCATACAATAATAGCTATTAATAGAATATTGGAATGGCATCGTTCAAGGCATTATACGGTCGTGCCTATAGTACACCTGTTTATTGGATGAAGTTGGAGGAAGGAAAATTACAGGCCTCGAATTAGTGCAACGATTCGTGGATGTTGTCCAGATCATCCGAGAGAGATTAAAGACAACCCAAAGCCACCAGAAAAGCTACGTGAACAAACGACAAAGACCTCTAGAATTTCAAGTTGGCCACCACGTGTTCCTTAAGGTGTCACCAATGAAGGGAATGTCTCGTTTTGACAAGAAAGAAAAGCTAAGCCCCAGGTTCATTGGACCCGTCAAGATCTAAAACAAATAGGGACTTTGGCCTACTGTTTAGTGCTGTCACCCAATCTTGGTTAGGTTCAAAATGTGTTTTATATATCAATGCTAAGGAAATATGAGCCAGACCTAATGCATGTGCTTAGTTAGGAGGAGATCAAGGTGGATGACAGAGTGATATATATTGAGCAATCAGTGCGAGTTGTAGATAAAAAAGAATGAATATTGCACAATAAGGTCATTTCCTTAGTCAAAGTTGTCTGGCAACATTATGGCACCGGGGGAGTGACCTAGGAAAGTGATGACATAATGAGACGCTAATATCCTTATTTATTTGAAGAAATAGGTAATCTTGCAAATTTCGAGGATGAAATTTCTTTAAGAGGGGAGAATTGTGACATCCTCGATCTGACCTTAATTTTCGAAATGAGATTCTAATGGTGGCCAATCTTTGGAGTGGGAGTACAATGAGGATTGTTAGACCACGAAAATGCCAAGAAAGCTACTTTGGGGGTGAAAACTCGATTTTTTTATCTATGGAATGCAAAAATTCGAAAAAGTGGAAACAAGCCATGAATGAGGACCCACATGGGCCCAATGGGCTCCATGCCCATGGATGGGCTACCCAATAGGCCTCATGCCCAAGGGAGGGGCGGCCCAAGGAGCTATGGGCCCTCCAAGCCCAATTTGGCCTCTTGCAAAATCTTGCATTAATTGTAATAATGTACTTAAATAGTACCAAATCTTAATATAATGACCTATGTGCCTTCTCTTTAAGTTATGGACAAAAGGGGCAAGGATGGAAAGGCCAAGGGAAGGGGGCGGCCACATGAATAGGGGGGAGGAGATGGCATCAACTTAGACCTTGCCTATCCCCATAATTTCCTATGTGTACATATCAAATGCATTAATTGCTTGGATTTTCTTTCTTAATGAATCCTTCCCCTCCAAGCAAAATACTAAGTTGTAATGGATTGGAGGGATTTCAACTACAATGCTATTAATGGCAAGATCTTTCATTCTCTCTTTCCCCTACCCTTTTGATTTGCATAGCACTCTCTCATTCTCTCTCTTCTCTCACTTTGCTCTCATTTCCTTCCTTTTCATTGAGCTAGCCGAATCCTCACTTCTCCATTTCCTCCCTCTTTGCAAGCCATTTTCTCCCATTTTTCCTCCTTAGATTCCACTCCACCATCCAAAGTGGAAGCCGATGTTCCCGCATTGCCGTCCTCGCTACCGCCACCTCACTCTCCTCTTTTCTCTCTTAGTTTGGACCATTGACGCCCGGAGAGTGCCGTCCAGCCCTACTGTCGCCATGCCTCAGTTGTGATGCCACCACAGCCTCCACCATGAGCTATTCAGTGTGTGATCGGCCACCACCGCCACTGTCCAGCCCTTGCCACCCCTTCACCGTCGCTCACCGAGCTTAGAACTAGGAGTGAGTGGCTTTCTAGCCCTTATTTATGGTTGTGATTACACTTAGAACTAAGATTAGTATTAGATTAAGGTTAAATGATAATTTGGTTATGTGATAAGTAGGTTTAAGTGACAGGTTATTGTAGTTTATGATAGGTTATCGTGATAGGCCATTTTAATATTCAATAAGTTATTAGAATATGATATATTGATGTGTGATAAGTTATCATACTATGATGTGTTGATATGAGATAAGTTATCGGATAGGTTATGTTGGCATGTGATAGGTTATCATAATAACTTATACTTAAAAACAATGACTGATCTTACCTTTGATGAGTGTTCTATATGCTTTGAGTTCTAATGGATTGGTGTATTGTTGGATGCTAAATTTAATTCTGATGTATATTCATGAAATTCTTAGATTAGAAAAGAGTAAGTGTTTATGGAATTCAATAATCATGGCTAATTAGTATGCATATAAGGTTATATGAAAAGATAATATGTTAAAAGTGTTTAAGTGACGTTATGAAGTGATATGATATGAGATACAAGCATGACATGATTGTACGTGGCAAATGTTATTGCATATTGTATAAGCATTACACACTCCTGTTTCGATTAATGAGAAATGTATAAAATGAGCTTGAGTGATGGTATACTTGTGCGATTATTTAAATATCATGATGCGTATGATTATGCGGGTGATGGAACCATCTTGATGCGCATGATTATATGAGACGATGCCCGATTAAGTTCGGATGCTCCCACATTAACAGGATGCCGTTCGTGTATAGATTTCAAAAAGAAGCTCCTCAACTAGAATGCCGTCCCGAGGCATATGCGTACGTAGGATAATGTTGTGCTTGATGGGGCGGGACGATACTATGCTGAAAGACCACTGACCTTCGGGTTGTGGCCTTGAACGATCGTAATAATCTGAACGCATATGTGTGAAATGTGTATGAGAATAATATTTGATTATGTTTGGATTATTATATGGTATTAGTGCATGGGACATTGCACGTTCTTATCTCTACCTTGCAAGTATGTGCTTTGTTATGAAAATTATCTATGTGCTTATATTGTGATGGCCTCGATAAAGTGAAATAACCATTCCTATTAATAGTTAAGGCAAAGTAAAGGCTTTGCAACTGATCTGACATCAATAGATCACTTGCATGTTTAGGACAACTCTGAAGTGAATTTCCTCCCTACACGAGGATTATGGTGTTTATTGCCCGAGTTTTATCTCATTGTTGTTTGTTGAAATGTTTTCAGGCCCTAAAAATTTCTGAACCTTATTGCCACGTCCGATTCGGGGTCCCCATTGAGTAGAGCCATGAGGTTACTGAATATCCAACCGAGGGGACCAATGTCCGTTATGAACGTTACATGACCACAATTTGGGTCGATGAGGGGCTTCAGAATTTAGTGCCCCAGCACTTCTTGACCCGGTACTTTTGGATAGGGGACTACCTATACGGCCCAATCTGAGATTTTGACGGACCTCTGAGTGCAGGGCCAGGCAACACCAATTGGGATGCGATGGATTTGGTTGTGCTCGATGGGGGCAGTGTCCAATTCGGTAGTTGATCCCGAGTTGATCATCGAGCTAGAGCCCTAGTACATGGAGCCCATAGGGAGCTAGGTGGTAGTGGGGGTGCATTACTTTTTGACATCACCCTCATAGTACTAGAGGTGTTAGGCTTGCCTCGGAACCCTTTTGGAGATGGCTATGGCTGCGCCTTTGGATTGTTTTTGGAAGTGGTGTACCGAGTGATGCCATTGTTATGTTGCTTAGTTTGTCTAAAAATAGTTTGTATGGAATGATGCGGTTATGAATGTGCGTGCGCGCGCATGTATATAACTATGTTTTCAGCTATCTCTATTTGATTGGTTGGGTGATTGTATTTACGCTTCTGCTTGTGCATAAGTAAATGATAATACAAATGGGTCAATGGCGCTTCCTAAGACATTGCAATCAAATGACCTAAGAGAACGATGGTTGTCGTCTACACGAGGCTTAGGGCGTGACAAAGTCTTTCATAGAAGCATGTAGTCTTTTATCAACTTTCGTTTTTTAGTGAATCTCGTTCGATGAAGTAGAAGAGTGACGCAATGATTCCGTCACGTTCCCGAGTGTCACGTCATAGTGATGAGCGATTACGTCGATGACTTCACCAGTTAAGATTTGATGTGATTTTGATGGATGTATTGGAACATATACTTGTGTATTAAAAAAGGGGTGGTCCGAATTGGCCCCACGTGGGCCCCACAGAGAAAGTCCAATTAGTCCAGCCACTCGCGTGGGTTCAGGCCCTATCCCGAAAATGGCTAAACAGGGACGACCGCGTCATCATGGACAGGACTTGCGTCATCCTATGCGCTTATGTTCTTGATCGTCATAGAATCGTAATTAGACACGGTTTTGATGTGCTTGATTTGCTTGTCTAAGCAAAATGAAAGGGACACGGTTAGAGAAAAGAGGGGGGAGTGGTAAGGAGGAGAATTTGATTTGAGATGTCAAGTTAATTTGTAATTAATGAAGATTACACATATGCCCATATTTCCAGGGACCTTTTAATTTCTTCGCTCTTTGCACAAACCATATATAATTTTTTTTTTTTTTTCTTGCCAGGAAGAAAGGGTGGGGTCGAGAAACTAGCGGCAATTAGATCTCAAGATGCTATCATAAACATCCCATATTCGATACGAAATATTAAAATTCAAAGAATGCAGAGATGAAGTTAATTTGCATCACTCGTGATTTAGATGGAACAAAGATGCATTTGGAGTTCTCTTTTATTCAAAACGCATTTGGTGTTTCCAATTTATTGTATTGGTTGTGTAACGATTGGTTTGCCACCGTACAATAGCAAAAGCCACGCGCCATCTAGTTCTATATAATGGGGAATGCCCATGAATAATTTCAAAAAACTCTAAATTTAATTGAAGATGCAAAAGTTCCAAAACGTATGTTGTTATCACCCCAAAGGAAAAAGGCAGAACAAACAAAGAAGAAAGATAGAAAGTCTAGAAGGACATAGATTTGTTAACTAGCCGCAATTTATTGTGGATCACATGATTTGAGTCATTAAAAAATCAGATTCTCAATATCTTATGGACCGAGTAATCTAAATAGCTTGTTATACGAGTCTCAACTAATATCATTCGGAACTAAGCATTTAAATCATTAAGTATCATGGACTAAGCTTAGACAAGAATTTAACCTTACAACACTTTTCTCGTAAATCAGAACGTTACAATGACTATTTATACTATTGAGATTGTCACTTTTGATATCTACCCCCTCTTTCTCATTGGGAAATTGGAAAAATTATTCAAAGAGTTCTAAATCTATTGTGCGTCTGTCAATTCAGCTCTATTTTTATTTGATTAATATAATTCTAAATTTTTTGACCATTTTATAGTATAGTCCATCTAGCCAATTTAAGTTAAATTTAATTTACGTGATGGTTAAATTAGTATCATCTATTTTATGTGACAGAATTGGGAATTGACGTGGACGATCTTAAATGGAATGACCCCAACTTTGTAATTTTTATTAAAATTTCTGAATTGATCTTCTCTTCTTCTTTTTTTCTCCCTATTCTTACTTTTTGGTGTTCATCATCTTTCTTCCACTGCAATGGCTAGCAAACTTCTTTTTTCTCCCTATTCTTACTTTTTGGTGTTCATCATCTTTCTTCCACTGCAATGGCTAGCAAAGGACGCCGACCACAAGTTTGGGTCATGGCCCTCACTCAGATTTAGATGAGGGCCATGGTAATGCCCTAGCCTAGATCCGGGTGGTAAGGCTAAGGGCCTGTTTGGCAACGTGCCAAACAAAGGCTGCATTCTCCGATTTTTTGTTCCCGAATCGCCTTGGGACAAGAATCGCGTTTGGTAAAATTTTTATTCCCGGAACAATTTTGGACAAGATTTGAGAATAAAAAAATTTGATTCTCTCGTCCGAGAATCGAAAAGAATCAAAATGGTAAAACCCTCGCTCTTCTCTTTCGTCATTCCGGTTGCCATCCGCCATCGCCCGCCGCCGGTCGCCGGTCCGGCGAGGTCGCCGAAGGCTCGCCGAGCCGGGGCAAGGTCCGGCGAGCTCGTCGGAGGCAAGCCCGGCCACCGGCGAGGCTCGGCCTCGCCGATCCGGCGAGGCCTAGCCTCATCGGTGGCCGGCCGGCCTCGCCCGGCCCGGCGAGGCCGGCCCGGCCATCGACGGGCGGGCGAGCCTCGCCGGTGGCCGGCGAGCCTCGCCGGCGGGCGAGCGAGGCTCGGCCTCACCAGATCGGGCGAGGTCGAGCCTCGCCGGTGGCTAGGCGAGCCTCGCCCGGCCGCCGGTGAGGCTCGCCTAGCCACCGGCGAGGCTCGCCTAGCCCCGCCGGTGGCCGGGGCCGGCCCTTGCCCGGCCTCCGGCGAGGCCCGGCTTGGCCACCGGCGAGGCCGAGCCTCGGCGGGCCGGGCGAGCCTCGCCCGGCTACCGGCGAGGCTCGACCGATGAAGGCCGACCTCGCCGAGGCCGGTCCAAATGACCGGCCAAATGAAGAAGAAGAAGAAGAATAGGAAAAAGGGAAAAAAGAAAAAAAAAAAAAAAAAAAAGGAAAAAGAAAAGAAAAAAACGTAAAAAGTAAAAAAAAAAAAATTATTTAAAAATCAAAAGAAATTAATTTGGAACAGAATCAATTAACACGGTACCAAACGTAATTCTATTCCGAATAAAAAATTTTGGACGCTTTCCAAACGCGCTTTTTACTCGAATCGGTTCACTAACGTAATCAAAAATAATCATTTCTAGTCGGAATCAACTCCCTAAACAGAATCGTTACCAAACGTGCCCTAAGCTTCTCTCTACTTTGGCTGTTGGCGCAGTCTCCAACATCGTTGCCCGGTAAATCATACGCTTCCCATGCATCCCTCTTCATCTCCCGAATAAACCCATTCCAATCACTGACCCGATTCACGCTTTGCTTGAAATTACGGGCTTGGGTATGTGGCAGCGGTGTGAGGTGCGACGCCCCGAGTGGCAACCGCCAGTGGCGCTGCCACTGTGAAGTAAAAAGGGGAGAAGGAGAAGATGGCGGGTCGGACAAGCAGGTCTCGTGGGCACCCGACCCGCAACTTCATATTACAGACCCGAGATCAACATGGCTGAGTTGCGAGCTGAGCTCTTGAGGCAGATGAAATGATTATCACGAATTCATTTAGTGGGGTTTGATAGGTGAATGGGGCTTTGTTGTCGTTACAACAATACAGAATATCGACATATGCCATGATTCGATTGATTAACGATTATATTGTTACAAATCCTCCGTTTTTGGGCTTCAAATGCCCGCTTCTCTGAACACGCACCATTAGCTCGTTTAGACACAGGGCATATATCATAAAAGCGGACACGCCCGCCTACAAAGGCGATGAAGAAGACGCCCTCGACTCTCTCGCCATGGCATTACAATCCAACCTGCAGCCATAACGCGGGCAGGAAAAATACCAAAAAATCTTAAACTTATTACGTTTGTGCCAATTCACTTTTGAACATTTCAATTATTGTTAATTTAGTTTTAAAAATTTTCACAAATTGCCAATTGAATAATTTTGACCAATTTGATTGGAAATTACTGATGTGGATGCTGGTTATTCTACATGGCATGGTCAGTGTTGACATGAATAACATGTACAATTTAAAAAAAAAATTGATTTTTTTTATTATTTTTCTCCTTTCAATTAGGCCAACAAGTATCGTCTGCTTAGGCCATTGCTAGATTTGGGTGAGGCCCTAATCGGCCACAAGGGTACAAAGACCCTAGCTAATTCTGGGCGAGGGCTGCCTATCTCATGGCTAACAAGCGTGGGTGTGAAGGCCCTCGCCCACGGTCTTCACCGCCTTGACAGCTCTAAGTGAGGTGGCCCTTGCTTAGATTTAGCGAGAACATGGGTGAGGGTCGTGACCCTCACCGGCTAAAATGCAAGGGAAAAAAATAAAAAAAATAAAAAAAAGGAAAGAATATAAAAATATAAAAATTAAAGTTGTCAATGTTAGCGCCGATTGTGCCACGTAGGAAGGTTGACATCAATGTTAGCGATTTCCAATTAAAAGTGACTGGATGAATTTAATTGGCAAAATATGAAAGTGTTTAGAAATAAATTGATAAAATCGAAAGATTTATGACTAAATATATACAATAATAATAGGTTTGCTTTTTCGGTACTTTTTCCTAATGCGAGCACTCAAAGAAGTTCACCAAGGGCTTGTGGTAGGTTGAGGGCTGCTAGTTATTGCTGAGGCCTCGATGACCTTTGCTGACTTCCAATGATGGTGGGGGCGGTGAGCGGTTATTTTTGAGAAAATGAATAGTGAAGAAAAGAACAAAGAAAAGAATAAAAAAAAAAAAAGAAAGTAAAAAAAATTATAAAATTATTCAAAACGATGTCGTTTTTGTTGGAGTCTAACACATCGGATTGTCAATTATGTCATGTAGGACGGTCGGCACTAACTAATCGTCATGTTGACAATTTCAAGCATAAATTGACTAGATGGGTTAAATTGCAAAATCGTTAAAATGTTTAAAATTACACTAGCTAAATTGAAAAGCTGTGGACTTAAAGAGGCTATCCAATCGATTTAAGGTTGTTTTGCACAATTTTTCTCAAGAAACAATATAGTAAATCTCTTGTTATATTTCTTTTATTCACCAGCGCAAAGTTTCACTTAAAAAATGTGCATGATACATGTACAGACCTACAAACTTTCTGAAACGCCAGCAATATTGCTGATTTCTTACATAAACAAGTCTATGATTGAGACACATACTCGTTTTCATATTAAATAATCATCTATTTATACAGACATCAATATTTTATTTGAAGATTAATTATGTTCATTACACCGTTGCTAAAAGAGATTTTAGATAATCTGCAGTTTACGATAAAAATATATAATGATGACTCTTTTGAAGGGACACAATATGAGAGGATGATTGATGACAAAGCAAGGTAAATTGCACTAAGGAGTCTCCCGTGGAAAGTATGCCAATTGCAATAGTGAAGATTAATATTTAATATTACCCCTCTAACTAAATATTAAAGAAAAAAATCAGATCCATGCTATGATCATTGCTTTCGACTTTGCTACCTCATCCAGTGAGTCATTGACATTCATGCGCACGTATTTGCCCTACCCGGGCCCACAACACATAAACATGTCAGAGACATAGCAATTATATACAATTTAAAAATAAGGCCAATATTAAAGAAAAAATCAGATCCATGCTACAATAATTGCTTTCGACATTGCCACCTCTCCAGTAAGTCATACACGTTCATGCACACGTATTTGCCCTACCCGGGCCCACAACACATAAACATGTCAGAGACATTAGCAATTATATACAATTTAAAAATAAGGGCCATCACCTGGTGTTCGTCAAATCCGAATTCCAATGGGCGTCCTGGGTCTAAACTTGCCCAAATTCGATTTGTCTCTCTCCGAAATTTCTTACGAAAAGACAAAAAGCGCGAACCCCCCACCGTCAGAGACGACCTCCCCTGAACTTTTCAACGCCTCCGATCTCATTCCCGAACCCCATAAATACCCGAGAACCTCCATCAATTCTTTGTTGCCATTGAATTTGAAATCCTTATAAAGTCCACCCAAAAAGCTTACACGCATAACATCATATTCTTCACTTCCTCATTTGATATAACTCAGTTGGCCATGGAAGGGTCTTCTTCAAGAGGGAATCAGAACAATGAGAACAACAAAGAGACGGGGAAGAAGAGGGCATTGCGGTCACGATGCGATCCACCCAAGTACCGAGGGATCCGGCGGAGGCCTTGGGGCAAGTTCGCGGCTGAGATCCGGGACCCCTCGAGGAATGGTGCCCGCCTCTGGCTGGGGACCTTTGACACGGTGGAGGAGGCCGCCCGTGCCTATGACCGGGCTGCCTATGCCTTCCGGGGCCATTTGGCCATCCTCAACTTCCCCAACGAGCAACAATACTATGCTCAGAATGATCACAATGTCTCCGGCCACCCCAGTTCTTTCTCCACACCCCAATCACTGTCGTCTTTGTCGTTCTCTTCAGCAGGTTCATCGTCATCTGCTGTGTCAGCACCCGCTGAGCCGTCCGGAGATGTGATCGAGCTCGAATATCTGGACGATAAGTTGTTGGAGGAACTACTGAAGTCACACAGCGACATAAACCCGGGTCGGTGACTGCATATTTAAGCGGTAGTTTTCATACAGACAAAGATTTCTGGGATGCTAAAGTTATTTCATCTCAATAAATTGTTGCTTTATGTCATAGGTTTCTAATGTTAAATGCCGTGATATAGTTTCCAAAATCGGTTGGTACTAAACCATTTTGGAAGAGCTTCTCTTTATTTGAGGACGGGTTGATGTCAAACCAGGATGAGCTTGGATTTTGCCGTTTTAAGTTGCAATTTCTGTTTAATAGGACATGATGATTTCTTCAGTCTCCAGGAAGCGGTTTCGCTCCTCCTCTTTTACAAATTGGTCTGCCTTGACCGTGACCCGTCTTTCCTTTCCTTTCCATCTTAACAAAGGTTGCATGTCTGGGCTCACCACCTCAATTAATCTCTTCATGTCGCGACGGGACAGTCTACTATATTGCAATAAGATCGAGTAATTAACAGGGGGAAAATTGATGAGAGGGTTGCCTCTTTTGAGACGTAGTTTGGCGTTGAAATGAGCTGGACCGTGACCTTTAATCTCGTTCATGCGAAAAATCGACTACTAACAGCGTATATCTTGAACTCAAGAGTTAGGAAGGTTAAAAAGATATAATAGGAGGTATACTTTGGTTAGGCCATCCGTGGATAGTCTTTGGTCATCTTTCGTTTCTAGTGAAAATCGTTTTCCTGAGGAGCAGCTCAGCTCCAGAATGAGATAATGATTCCATCACGGCCTTGAGTGCCACGGCATGAGCGACGAGCGATAACGTCAAAGGCTTTACCGGTTAAAATGTAATATGATTTCGAAGATGCCGCAACATTGGAAGATATACTTGTATATTACAAAGAGGTGGTTCAATATGGTCCCACGTGAGGCCACTGAGGAACTCCAATTAGTCAGCCATTCGTGTGCTCTGGCGTCCTCTCCCAAAATGGCTAAAAAGGACGACCATGTCAGCATGGACTAGTATGGAGAAGACTTGCGTCATCCTCGAATATAATTAGAGGTAGCAGATTGGTTAGTTGAGTCGGATTTCGATAAATGAATTTGATCTATATTCACCCATTTAATTTATATTTGCTTATTTTTTTCTCAACAATTTAGACAGGGATGCACAAGTTTACATATCTCACATCTTTTTAACTATACAAATTAGGCATTTAGCAATTTTAAAATAATAAGAATTAAGAGAAATAGGGATGCACAAATTTAGCATATGTAAAAGACAAAAAGGTCAATCAGATCTCCATCGCACTAGTTACAAAATGAACATCAACTATGCCCCTTCCTCATTTACGGGCACCACCTGAACCGTCGCAGCACCTTGGCCACCACCCTCTTCATATGCAGGAACGCCATTTCCTTCCTCGGACAAACCCTTGGCCCCACCTGGAACGCTGGACACATGAATGCATCCTTACCAACGAACGCCCAATTCTCACTACCGTCCTTCGTAGCCCTCGGCCAATGCCCTGGCCCGAACTTCATCCGGTTCTTTCCCCATAGCTCCTCTAGCATTCCCGTCGCGAAGAGATCACACGGCACCCCCGTCCCTTTCTTCACCATTCTGCTGTTTTCCAGGACATCGTCGCTCACCACCTCCGTCAAGCGGCACGGGTGGGTAAATCTGCATACTCTCTCAAAATGACGCGTTTTTTACACCATCTCCTTCACATTGTCGTACCCGGCCAATCACTAACATCGATAGTCCTCCTCGTTTGAACCACACAGCCGTCGGTGTCTGACGCAAATGGTTGTGGCTTAGCGAACTACGAAACCCCCACCTATACAATAACTGGGGATGATAAAACCGTCATTTCATTCGAAGGATACTTCCTCAAATATAACAATCATCAATCTGTGATCGAAATACATAAATCTATATGTTCGATAAATAGTTCTAGAATTAGAGTTTCTATAATCTATCAAAAGAATATCTATATATCTCCAACTAACAACTAAACTCAAAAGTTCACCTCAAACATAAACAACTTATACTAAAAAATCTCACTACCAAAACGTCATGCTTGTAATGTAAACATTCTTATCCTACTTGGGCTAGTTGAAGAACCTAAAAAGCAAGTAAGACAAATTAAATGAGCAATCACAAGCCAGTGAATAGTATATCTCTTCTAAGTAAATCGGACATTGACTATGCATCTTTATAAACCGATATCATAACTCATCAATCCCAAATTCAATATACAAGTACCTAACATATCAAAATCGAGTTATATATTTTCAGCAAAACTTTTTGTATATCAAATCATTCAACGATATCAAATCAATAATAATAAATCAATCATCAATAGTCATTCTATTGATCGATCTCTATCAAATCAAATGTCAAATCTAATACTCAATATCTAATTATGGTCGCACTCAATGCACATGACAAATGCAACTAGATTTCCCCTCTTGGTTAGGTCTCCACCTATATTAGTCAATAATTTGACCTAAAAGAACAACCTAATAACAATATGTATACTTACCTCCTCAATGTGTTCTACTTCTAGCAACATGAGCATATTCTGCTTATATCATTCTCCAATGACCAACAAATCAAATCTAGAATCCATCTCAAAACTCAAGTTCACTAATAAAAATATATAAATTTTCACAATTCAATATATATCAAATGGAGTTCCTTTCATAAAACATATTCACAATTTGGAATTTTTCTTAATTCTTTCATTAAAGGTTTTTCAAACCAATTATGGGCAATCAACTCAAGATATAATCAAAAGATATTTTTCCATTTCAAATAGATAAAGCAATTTAGACAAAAAAAAAAAAAAATAGATAAAACGATAATAAATGCTCGATTCAGTTTAATGCATTTCTTATACCATAAGCACCACTTTTTCTTTCAAAGGAATGTCAAACCATGCCATGCCTCTTTCACTTATAATATATCTTTTTATCATTTCAAAACATGAGTTTTACAAAGCTAAAGAAGAGATAAGTACCATTCATCTAGAAAAGTTGAAAACCAACTTGCAAAGGTTACTCGAGCCGAAGAACTCAAGGGAGGAAAAACACTAGAAGTGTCAAACGATATGTACGATGCTCATTTTTTAGTACTAAAAGTTTTCGATAACTCACTTTAGTGCCAATTTTTTTAAAAACAATTATTTTCAGTGCCAACTCATATTTGTTTAGTCGGAAATTCGACATGTCATTTTTTTGTAAATTTCCTAAGCCGACGAGGGTCTAGTCAACATCTAAAGCATAAAATGACCTAGTCTAGTAGCTTTCCCATAAATAAGAACCCTTAATATCCAAATTGAAAGATAATCCCAACCCTAAGCCAGACATTGAATTGGCTGTTTTTGTGCCTTACCCGATGACATCTCTCTCACCCTCCCTCTGTCTCTTTCTCCCTCCGCATCTCGTGTGAAATGAGCATGTTGATATTTGTTTGTGACTGTGAATCGATTGTTGTTTCGTAAAAGATTTTGGATTTTTCTCTAGTGGCTTTGGGAAATTAGCAGAGAATGTGTATCAGCGTGGTGCGACAAAGGTGCGCCTATCGCCGAAGGTGATCTCTACGAAATCGAGAAGGGGAAGGTAGGCAGTTGTCGTTCAAACGTCTTCCCATTAGGCTCTACGACAATCATCTTCCCCTCATTCCTTCTCGCTCTTTTCTTCTTCCTCCTTCAAATCCCCGTTTTGTTCCAGAACATTGAATTGCTTCATTCTTCTGATCACTAAGCAGCACTGAAGATTTCTTCAATAGTAGAGGAAGTGGACAAAGGGATTTGAATGGATTGAGACAGGAGAGCAAGTGGGGACAACAAACCTGGAGTTGGTCTAGGCGTGTGACGTAGAGGAGGGAAGCCAATCCCAGGCCTTGCTTCGAGGGACGAATGTAAGGGAAGCCAAGCCAAGCCTTCTTGTACTCTGTCTCAAACCTTTATTAGGGTTAGTTCCACACGATCTTCAGGCCCTTGCTAGAGGCTTCGTTGTCGGTGGTGGTGGTGGTCGCCACTATCATCTCTCTCTCTCTCTCTCCCCGACTTTCGCTCTGTAGGTCTGGCGAGCTGGGAAGCTAGAAAGCATGTTGTACGACGTCGTTTTGGGTGAGCGAGCCACATGCGCCGTGCGACTTCATTTTCATAGTCCACATGGAATATATTTTTTAAAAAAATTGTCAAGTCATACTAACAAATTAATTATAAATGCCATGTAATTAATTTAGTTGGAATTTCTCACTGGATGCACTAAGCGATATTTTTTTTTTCCAATTTGGCACTCAAGTGGACCATCGAAAACTTTTGACATTAAATTAAATGTCATACACATTTTTTGACACTTTTAATATTCTTCTCCACAAAATCAAGTGCCAAGCAACCTTTAACTACTATTTGACTAAACTAAAACTTAATCATTGACAAAACGACTTCTACGCAACAACAAAACGTTTTCCCAAGGCAATTATTTAAAGTTATTTACTATGCAGACCTTGAGCGTAAAATTTTAGAAATTCGCTTCAATCAAACTTTAATTCGAAATCAATTTTCATCAAATCTTACGGCTCCACAATTCTATAAAATTTCATAGCTTAATAACTCCTCAATTAAACCTTGAGGTTCAAAATTCACATAGCTTCAAATTTATGACGAGACTTCGAAAATTCGTTTGAGTAGACAAATAAAAGTTTCGTATAGTCGCCAGATGCTGGGAAACAGAGTTAATTTGGTTCGCCAGAATGTTCAGAACTTGCAAGCAACAAAACAGTCGTTTGGTCATGCTGTCATCTCTTGTCTTCTTTTCGTTCTTTTCGTTCTTCTTTTCATTTTCTTGTTTTTGTCGTTAGAGTCCCCTTCTTTTCTTTGTTTCATGCCAACTGCAGAGTAAAAAGAGAAGTGGCCTGTTTCCTCCCCTTGAGTCCTTTGAGGACCTTGTCAGGTCCAATGCTATCCCCTCATGTCTTATTTTTGTTCTTTTATTTATTTTTATTTTTATCTTATTTTTTCATTTTCTTGTTTTTGTCGTTGGAGTCCTCTTCTTTCCTTTGTTTCATGCCAACTGCAGTGTAAAAAGAGAAGTGAGCTTGAGGCCCTTATGAAATTACTTGGGCTATGGACTAATATTTTTCATATTTGGAGAGAGAGAGAGAGAGAGTGCTATTTTTGCTCTCACGAGTATCGCTCCGGCTAGTGATGCCGCCACGAGACCGGCCAATGTGTGCGACGTAGCCGATGACAAAAAGGGCACCTTCGGTGGCAGTTCTGTTCGCCCTTTTTTACTCTCCTTCTCGACAAATCCTACTTTTTTTTTATTATATTTATTGAGGTAATAACTTCTTTGGGGGTGAAAATGAGCTTGTATTAGACCCACGTTGAGTTGAGCTTTAATATTGTGAACATATTTTAATTCATATTTAAATTTTCAAACAACCTATATTTCACCCCGTCCGTTGCATTTGAATAAAAAAATGGGTAATGAACTCATTTTGTCAGCTCTATATATAAGACACGAGTAGATGTGTCAAAATGGGTCATTGACCCATTTATGAATCAATTTCTAGTTAAATGAGCTGTTAATCGGTCAAGCCTTATTTTTCAAAGCACTCATAATGGGTTTTAAAAATAAAGAGGCTGAGATATATGGGTCTTAAATGGGTCTCTCTCAAACCCATTTAACACCCATTTATCAATCAATTAAAAATGAACCCATTTAGAGAGAGAGAGTGAGAGAGTCTTTCTTATCTATTTAACTTTACAAAAATATTTTTTTATAAAAACCAAAATTATAATTATTTTTTATTTTAATTTTCTTTTCTTTTTCTTTTTTTTTTTTTTTTTTTTTCTTCCTCCGGTCACCGGCACAGCGATGGTCGACGACTAGCTAGGTGAGCCTCGAGCTCGCCGGATTTGGCAAGGCGAAGGCTTCGTCGATGCTCGGTGAGGCTCGATCCTCGCCGATCCGGTGAGCTCGAGGCTCGCCGACGTCGGGCGAGGCTCGAGCCTCACCGGATCCGGCGAGGGGCAAGCTCGAGCTCGCCCGATCCGGCAAGGCGGAGGCCTCGCCCGATCCGGGCGTGGGGCGAGCTCGAGGCTCGCCCGTGGTCGACCGCTGGCGGGCTGTCGTCGTGCCGGCGGCCGGCCAAAGAAGAAGAAGAACAAAAAGAAAAAAAGAAAAAAGAAAATTAAAAATTATATATAAAAAATAAAAATAATTCAAATTCAAATTTTTAAATAATTATTTTAAAAATTATAAAAATTGTCCATTAAATTGGTGTTGTATAAAACTATTTTAGCAATACCATTATTTTAAAACATATATATAAGAAATAAGTTTTTTTTTTAAAAGTTTAGTTAAATAGGTTGGGTATGGGTTGGGTCGGGTATGAGTCGGAAAATTTACATTAAGCATAAATGGATCATAAATTGGTTAATGGGTCAATTTGAGTCGGACCATTAATGACCCAACTCAAACCCAATTCGACCCACCCGTTTAACACCTCTGGACACGAGACATTTGTTGCTAGCCCCAACTCATTATGGATCAAACGATTTGAGTCATCAAAGACGTTTTTCAGTATATTATGGACCGAGTGATATAAATAATCCGATATCTAAGTCTTGTCTAGTATCCAGAATGAAGCATTCAAATAATTAAAGTATCAGTGCTGCCCACGACCCATAGAATGCGTGATACACCTTGGACCAAGCTTCAATACGTGGGGAGATAAGTATATTATGGACCGAGTGATATAAATAATCTGATATCTAAGTCTTGTCTAGTATCTAGAATGAAGCATTCAAATAATTAAAGTATCAATGCTGCCCATGGCCCATAGAGTGCGCGCTACACCTTGGACCAACCTTCAATACGTGGGGAGAAGCTAGCACAAGACCCCACCACTATGGCCCCCTCACTTAAGACGTGTTAGTAGTTGCGGAGTTTCGACCCTCGGACCTCTCCGATGAAGTGTCCAAAGCTGAACCAACTCAGCTGCCTACCGGTGGGTGAGATATGTCACTTTTTATCTCTCTTTTCATCAAGAAAAGAGGACGATGGATGATTTGTACCCAAAACATAAGGGAATACAGCATAAGATTAGAGCGGATGACAAGTCAAGGTCAACTTGAGCTAATGAAGCATGCCTAATTCAATAGTTAGATAAATATTCACAATTACCTCATCCCATGCGTCATGCAATTGCACATTCATACACACGTATCAAAGTTTTCCACTACCTTGGCCCACAATAAAAAAAATCAGATGAGGGACATAGCAATAACATATAATTTGAATGTATGAGGCCACCACCGTCACTTGGTGTTCGTCGAATCCGAATTCCAAAAGGCATCCTGGGCCAAAAAGTTGCTCGGATTCGTTTTCTTTCTAGAACTTTTCTCAAAGAGAGACGTAAAAAAACACAAAACCCTCCACCGTCAGATACGACCTCCCCGAACTTTTCCTCACCTCCGATCTCATCTGACCAAACCCTAAATATCGAATTTGAAATCTATATTCTTCAGGTTTACCAAAGAAGCTTACACGCAGATCATCATAGTTTTCGCCTCCTCGTTTGGTATAACTCATCTTGCCATGGAAGGTCCTTCAAGAGGGAACCAAAGCAATGAGAACAACGAAGAGACCAGGAACAAGAGGGGATGGAGGTCACAATGGGATCCACCCGGTACCGAGGGATCCGGCGGCGCCCTTGGGGCAAGTTTGCGGCCGAGATCCGGGACCCTTTGAGGATTGGCGCCCGCTTCTGGCTCGGGACCTTTGAGACAGTGGAGGAGGCTGCCCGAGCCTATGATCGGGCTGCTTTCGCCTTCCGAGGCCATTTGGCCATCCTCAACTTCCCCAATGAGCACCAATACTGCCGTCGTCGCCATTCTCTTCAGCAGGTTCATCATCATCCACTATGTCAGCTCCTGCCGAGCCATCCAGAGATGTGATCCAGTTCGAGTATCTGGACGATAAGTTATTGGAGGAACTACTGAAGTCGCACAGCGACATGTAGGGTAAATGCAGGTAGTCTATTTAGGGTTTCCCAAGTTTCATGGTAAGAAATTCTTTTGTTTCTTGTTTTCGATGGTCTTCATCGATGAGAGCTTTTACTTGAGGAAAGAGATGGCACTTGCTTCAATAAATTACATTTGGCAATCTTCAAGACTGCATTTTCACAGCAGGAGCTTGATATGACAATGCAATATTGAGTTTGTTTGATGACTTCGATCAATATTACTTCTAGCAGATGGCTCGTATCATACCTCTATCTTTCTGAAGTACTTCTCTGGGTGCTTGCACCCGATTTAAGCAGTAGTATTCATGCAAACACTGATTTCTGGGATGCTCAAGGTATCTCATTTCAATGAACTGTTGCAATATATCTTAGTTCTCTAATGTTAAATTCCTAGAAACAGTTTCGGAATTCGTTTGCCAGTAATCTATTCTGGAAGAGCTTCTCTATATTTGAGGACAGGTTGATGTAATGCCAGGCTGAGCTTTTTGCAGTTTTTTTTTTTAGGTGCAATTGATATATATATTCTTAATTTTCAGTGATTTAGGTGCTTTGAAGCTGAAACTAAACTTTCGTATATTCCAGAATGATTGGGGTTCCCTTTTTTGAATAGGACATGATGAAAAAGGCGGCCGACAACTTTGAAAAATTGTTCATGATCTAGACCTGACGGTCTTTACTAAGCGGTTTCGCTCCTTCTCCTTTACAATTTCGTGTGCCTTGACCGCGACCCGTCTTTTCCTTTTCTTCCTATTTAAATGGAGTGAACGTCCCAGCCCAATCTGCTTAAGTAATTGCGAAATTGACAGCGGCAGTAGATGGAGAAGCTTGATCCTACGACGACGCCTTTTGAGATATAGTTTGATGTTGAATCCTAACCAGTAACGTGTCGAGATGAGTCGGATCGTTTGACCTTTGATTCCCGTTCATTCAAAAAAATCAACTCCCGAATTGGCAAATCCTGATGGTCGAAAGTTAGGAAAGTTAAAATATATGCAGAAGCCTTCTCATCAGATACAGAAACCGACCAGCAGCCTCTCTTTGGTGCGACCGCTGATTTGCCAAATCATCATGTACAGAAAGTCAAAGGCCAAGTTGGCGTAAGAACCGTTGACCGCAGCAGAAAGGAGGAGGGAAGAAGAAGAAAGGAAGAAAAACAGAGCATCAGAGTTGCTTGAGAAAATGGAAAAACAGAGCCTGCTTCCGATCTCACTGAGATCGCCTTCGACAACTAAATTTCAGGGCCCCCGCGTAATCCGAGTTCCAACATGATGATTTATTTACATCGACCACGTTCCATAATTTATTCGATTTACTCAAAGTTCACTTATCTTTTGATTTGTCGGAGAAATCAAGCAGAGCTTCCAACACCTCGTCGCCAAGGCACTCGATCTCGAAGACTTCCCTCCCCTGCTCCGGCCTGTCCCCCCCGCCACGGCCAAGGCCAGTGGATGGTGCTGATCCCGATGACGTGGCTGGCGATGTCGCCACCGAAGAACCGCCCCCGCCAATGGCTGAGGGATACTCGCCGGGGAAATTGAGGATTGCGAGCGGGCCTCTCATCGTGAAGGCGGCCCGGTCGTACGCCCTCGCGGCCTCCTCTCCAGTGTTGAAAGTGCCGAGCCAGACGCGGGCCCCGTGCCTCGTCGAGTCGCGGATCTCTGCTGCATACTTGCCCCACGGCCTCCGCCTCACGCCCCTGTACTTTACCTCGCTCGCTCCTTCTCCTGCCATTTTCTCTTTAGCCTTGCCCTTGGGGTCTTCGTCCATGCTCAGCGAGCCACCTCTCCACCGCTCTCCCCAGTTATATAGCAAGCTTGGGGGAGAGCTTGCAATCCATTGGGCCGATCCGAAGTTTGACATTGACAAAAGCGATCGAAGAGTTGTTGATAGGTCTTGTGACTTTCGGGAAATTTTCAACGTGCCGAGAGACTGTTCACGGTGATGCAATCGAAAGAGCCGAAGTGCATGCATGGAGGATGATGATCTGGTTGGATGGCTTTCAGGTTCAGGCCCACACAGTTAGTTAACTTCATTATTTGTCGAAATTCGTTCTTGAAAGTCTGCTGCAGGAATGACGTCATCCGAGCTTACGTTAGCGCATCTTAGGGGAAGGTCTTGTACTAATTTTGCCGAATTGAACTTTATTAATTATAGCAAGTTTTCGAGTGACGTCATGCGATTGCGTTGGTCTTACTTCGTCTCCATCGCGCAGGTGACGAAGGCGTTTGGACTCTTTAGAGGCCATAAGATCTTGGGAGGATTCGCACTTAGGTTTTGGAAATGGAGACAATCGCGCATGTGATTATAATGTCTCGCGGGCGTCATAGTTGTTTACGTCACCATTAGTATTTCAATTTTCTTGCCCCGATCACCTAAAGACGTGATCTCTGGGCAGCGGTTAATTCAACAGAGGTCAACATTGGATTATCTCACTCGATGACGTCCTGGATTTAGCACTTGAAAAGAAAACGCGTTTCCTTTTTCTTTTCATGCAAATGAAAATATATTTGTATCGACTCCGTTAAGATCGTGAAGACAACCGAGAGTATAGTAAAAGTGTTGGGACGATGATGAAATTTGGGTTTCCGCTTTTTTCTCCCAAAAATAAGTGCTGACCTAACCGGTTCTACTGGTAGAAACTTGCCAAATTTCACAAAAATCAATGTTGGCGTTACTTTCTAGTTTCCTCAATGTAATAAAATAGGAGTAAGAGATAATTTCCCAACATGTTACAAAGTTTGCAAGAGAATTTGTTGAACTTGTGGAATTGGCATGATTGGATAGGTTCCAAAGGGGGCATACATAAAAATTCAGTGGTAATAGTCTAGTTTTCAAAATTTGGCACAAAATGACTATCGAGTAAGTTTTAGAGTTTAGGGTCGTATCCACCCTATACCCAATATAATGTACCTTGTGTAGGGCCTCAGTAGAATCATACAAGATACCGGATGCTCCTTATAATAATTAAGAAAAAAATACATAAGTATTCTAATGTTTTTATTTTTCTCTTTTCTTTACAAAATTTACATATTCAAAAGTGCGAAAGGATGGGAGGAAGCAATATGTTGTCCTTTATGTTAGATGTTATTATGTCTTAAAATTATGTTACCAATCGACATGGAGATGCACTTTACTACATTTTATGTAATGAAGTTATGTTCTTTGAAATTTAAGTTGGAGTAATACTTGATACTTTGATATGTGGTATTTAACGAGTTTGAGTTTCGAGGCTTGTTTTAAGAGGCTAAACTGTGGATCTAAGTTCCAAAAATTTGACATCGGTGCACATAGGTAGATTTCACAGTAGTGTAAAAATTCCCTGGATATTATATTCATTGAAGACGAATTGAGGGATTTGTGTATTGTCACGGCTATTCACGTGGGTCCAATCCAGGGGAAATTCAATCTACGTGAATTTCTGGTTTTGACCAAGAAGTCCGACAGAATTGAGGAGGAATTCGGTGACTTCCTACTAGGGGTGAGCGGTTCCCGGTTCCGGTTCGGTTCCGTCCGGAACCCGGAACCTACCCTCGGACACGTTCCTTAATTTTTGGAACCCGGAACCTACCCGTCGAGAACTAAGAACACGGAACCTACCCTGTTACGGGTTCCGGTTCCGGTTCCGGTTCCAACAGGTTCTTTTTTTTTTTTTTTTTTTTTTTTTTCATTTTCACAGGATTAAAACAACGCCAACATGATCAATCACTGTTCAGAAAACTCTTGATACCCGCAAGGTTATGAACTAATTGAAGCTTCATTCATGAAGCAATACATAAAACAGGGAATAGCATGCACAAAATCAATTGCCGATTGTTTTTTCCCATCTTCTTATCACTTATCTCTCTGGTACAACTTGCATATTTGTACATGGCGATCTCAGAAAACCAAACAGATTCAACGAAACAGAATCACACCCAAATTCAGCCTGATCACATCCAAACAAACAACCAACCGATGCTCAACGAATAGGTTATTCCCAACAATCACAAGCAATGCCGAACGAAAGAGGGTCGTCGAAATTCGCAAGAAAAATCAAATCTTTGCGCTCTCGGCTTACTCATCTCGTCGGGAGTCAAGAACCGACGGCGACCCGTGGGCTTGCTCTTGAACTTTCCCCTCCCCATGGCTCGAGACGCACTTCCCAACTTGCGGAACACGATTCGGGCACGTAAGAGAAGATCGACCCGGATCTGCAAGGAGACGATTGGCCTCGTTCTCGACGCGATTGGGTGGTTATCGTTTCGCGAGGAACGAGAATCTTCCGCGGAAGAGCCAAAGAGAGATGGAGCTGAATCGATTCCTTCTTCCCCCTTTTCACCTCCCCCATTATCTCCGAATCGGAACCCGAACAGGAAAAACCAAATACACTTGTTTTCCACGGTTCCCGTATCAAAAATAAGAGAAAAATTCGTAGTCAATAAGTCAAGGGCAAGCATGCGGCAACGGTGGCGCGACGGCGACGAAGACACGAGCCTCATGGCACCAACAGCGGCACAAACGGCGCGGCGAAGACGGCGGCGGCCGCGGCGAAACCCACGGCCAAGGGGGAAGAGCTCGGTTCTGGCGGAGGTGGTGGCGGTTCGGAGCCACGATGGCCCGAACGGACGAGCGAGCGGCGGCAAGAGGTGGTCGCGGTGGCTTGGGGACGGCGGCGGTGGCTCACGGCAACAAGGGGCGGCGCGGATGGCGCGACAGCTCGTCGAGCCCAATGGCGAGACGGCTCGTCGGACGAGCGGTGGGTGGTGGTGGTTCGGTGGCCAAGAGGCGGTGGTGAGTAGGGCGTGGGGCGGCGATGTGGTGGTGGGTGAAGCAGCAACCAGCGAGAAGAAGGAAGAAGAAGAAAAAGAAGAAGAAGAGAAGGAGGGTGGGGTTCGGCCGAGAGAGGGGGAAAGAGGAGAGAGAGAGAAGAAAAGAAAAAAAGTAGGGGGCAGGAAGTGACGTGAGGAGAGGAAAAAGGGGAGAAAAGAAAGAGAGAGAGAAAAAGAAAGGAGAAGGGGAAGAATCGGCGGGAGGGAGGGAAATCACGTGAAGGGAAAGTGACCTGCTAGATTTTTTTTTTTTTTTTTTTTTGACCGGTTCCGGTTCCGGTTCCGGTTCCAATTTCCTTAGGAACCGGAACAGGAACCGGGATTGCCGGTTCCCGGAAAAATGGAACCGGGAACCGGAACCGGTCCTTTAAGAACCGGGAACCGGACCGAGGTTCCGGTTCCGGTTCTCCGGTTCCCGGTTCTACCCGCTACCCGTGCTCACCCCTACTTCCTACCGTCCCGAAAGCGTTTATATGACTTCTTCGAGTATTGAAATCTCTCACCTCTCGATTTAAATTTAAATCTGAAAATTATTCTTTTCCGATTAATTTGAGATCTAGGAATTCTTTATAGGTGTTTTTGTGCTTGCCCAACATCTCTTGATCTAAATTTAGATCTGGGAGTTTAAGTTTTGTATCTTTGGATGACGATGATGTTGAGGACGCTGAACTTAGGCGTGCTCCAACCATCGGGCAAATTTTAGCTATTGAAGAAGGGAATTACAGTGTGTGCTCATTATTGATGACGATGCGAGATTTGGTGATTGGCCGCTGTTCATTTTGTTTTGATGCTGAGAGATACTTTCTTACGGGAGAGTGTTTGTGCTTTATTGTTCTACTTTACTGTTTGGGATTTGCTTTGTTTTGAACATCTCGTAAATCATTTTGAGATTAAATAAAATATTTAATTTCGACTGAAAATAAATTCTGGTTCCATTCATCACCTATAAATAATCCTAAAGTAGTTTAATCTAATGGGGTTTATACATTTGGCTTTTTCAATATCTAATACACCTGTCCATAATTTGGTGGAGATTTTACGTCATCCTCGACTAGTAAGCGTCATAAGCCTAGGAACCATCGTCATCGTGATGCAAAATTCCCAGCACCACTTCTCCAAAGTAGTTTCTTGCGTGATGATTGGGTTTTATAGAGAAATTATTGGGCGACAAATGGTGATCTTTAAATATTGTTGACAGAGAACCGAAGGAAAGGTAGTTGGACATCTTAGGTCATGATTAATTGGTAAACAGTTATTATCGAAGTCATTATCAAATTATTAATAAAACCGTTTTAAAGCACGTGGTGTATAAACATAATTTTACCCTATCCCCACTCCCTAGACCAGAAATTTGGGGCATCCGGCAGCAACTTTTTCAAACACACGTAGGCAATTGAAAATAGATTATGTGACGCTAGTGACCGAAAAAAAAAAATCTTGAGATGTTACTTTTCCTAATAGATTATCTTACTAAAAATTCTAACTTTTTCTCGTAATTCATCTATATGCCAATTTTTTTTCATCTCACTAATGAATGTTAAGAATCCGTTGCAGTTTTGTTCATGATGAATGAAATTGTGAAGAATGGTACTTTTGGTTTACTGACACAAGTTTGGAGATAATTGATAAGGTGAGAAAAATTGAGTATTAGCGTCTCGTGGAAAAATATTAAGATTTTTTTAATGGGATTTTTCCTTTTCTTAAAACTGCGGATCGAAGAAGCACCAATTGTTTTAGATTTAATGCGTATAATATTGTATTCTCTCTCCTATCTTCGTCGTGTCTGTTTTTTTGAAGGGGTAAGCACTTTGGTGCAATCTTGGCAAATTTATAGGCAACAGATGCATTTGATGTTCTTGTAATTATTTTAATATATATGATGGTGGGCCTTCCCTTGACTTTGAACTGTTCTTGTCTTGACTAAAATCTGAGACTAAATCAAGCAACAGTGATGGTGGTTAATTTGCTCACCATTTTATAGTTGATCATGGAATAAGGAGCAGGCTGGACTGTCATTGCTAAATACAATGACAGCTAACGTAATTCTTTTCAATTAATGAAAATTGCATTTGCTACATTAGTCACAAAATATGTAAGTTTCTCTCGTGTGAGATGAAGTCTAAAGTACGTAAATTTCTCTATTGTATGAGATGAAGTCTACTTTTTTGGGTATAAAATATGGATGTTATCAACATAATAGGAATCAAAACTACATAGTTTAACTGTTTAGGTGATGCAGGAGCTGTTGACATAAAAAAAATGACCAACTTTTAGTTATGATTGATAAGTAAAGACATCGATAACAACATAGTTTGGTGAACAACATAAGTCATCACTGCAAAGAATAGTCGACAACTCGAAAAGCATAGATAACTAGCCGAGGAAGCTATAGCTAGCGAACATCGGTTACCTTCTTTAAGGATGAACTCATCCACGCTAACATGTAACTGCCGAGTAGCAGTAATTTTGAATATGTGACTTCTTTAAATAAATGTTAATAGATATTAAGAAATTATAGATAATGTAACTTTTTGTTACCACACATAGGATTAGGAAGCTATTTATAATGAATATAGGATTAGAAAGTTATCTTTTTAAAATTCAATAACCTTTTGCAACCGTCAATTGTGGGTTACAAGAAACCACACTGTTCTCTTTGTAAAAGCCCCTCATTCAATCCAAGAACTCAATGTCCTCGCACAATTATTTTTTATCTGTTTTTTTTTTTTTTTCCCGCAATTTACATGGCTAGACATGATTGCCCCTAATGTTTGTACCTTTCAATTTCTTGTAATTTACTTTCCTATCTAAAATCAATAAGGGACCCTTCATATTCTATGTCAATTTACTCATCAAATAAGTTAATACTCTGAAAGATATATATTTTTTACATTTTTCAATGAAATATCCTTTTGGCATTATTGGCGATACACATTTTGTCACGCCTTGAACCTCGGGCACGTGCACATCCCTTGGCGGTCGATTAAAAATGCGACATCCCAGAACGCGTCGCCGACCCATTCTTTTTATCTTTCAATAAAGCACATGTAGAAGCAAATTAAATAAACACTCGGCCAACCATCAAACACAGGGATAGTAAAACATGCTAACGCTTTTTCACAAACCACACTTTATAAACATACCAAGTTAGCCCTACAAGTTTATATACATAAGTCTGATTCAACAAGAAACTACTAGGCCACCTACACTCTGGACCCTTCCGCCTCGGGCTCCGGATTCTCCACGACACCATCTGTGATGTCGATGTCCATGGGGTGAGCTATCTCCCCAACCTTCGTCCCGGTAGGTGGTCTGTCAAAACTCTGCAAGAGACCCTCTCGAGCACCATTACGCTCGTTGATGAACCACACTTTGAAGCAATGAGGCACCAAGTAAGGGAGGCCCTCATCGACCCAAATCGTGGTCACCACTAACTCACAAGTCTGGGTGGTCCTAGGAATAGGGAAGTAGGAGGGCTCGTAGTCCATCTCCCATGGAACCCCAAAACGGACGGGACGGTGTTCTTGAAAATATTTAACCACGATGGGGTGAGATAAATCTCAATGAGTCAAAACCCTAAACCCCGATTTGGACACCAATTCGCCTTGAAGGTGATCCTAAACACACACCACACAAAACTCACATCGTCTCGGCGGGTCCTTGCATATTAGTACATCACATAGGCTAATATCAATGTAGTAAGCGTAATTTAATAATTGGAACACATGTTTCACTCTTCAAACATTCACATGGGTCTCGATTATAAAAGAAAACCGTTATGACACGTCCCATACCGTGCCACACAACTTTGTCTCATAATCAGGTGCAATTATCACAACCATTCAGGCGTGTTCAGTTATTACGACCTATCAGTTACGGCCAACTCAATAGTTGGCGATCATTTGACATAACCAGGCATTGTCCTGCTCTGTCGGGCACGGCAACGTCTAGCATTACACGCCTAAATGGCATTCCATAAAGGAGCATCAGCTCGGCCTCCACCGCAACCGGCATCCGTTGACGTGGGTCATTTGAACTTAATCAAGTATCGCCCCCCCCCCCCAACTCTCATTAGGTGACGGGTTACGATAGTGACCACACGAGCACATACTTGGCCAAGAATAGCGTGCTTTACGTTCAAATACCCCATCTTTAAATAATGAATATGGCCACTTTTCTTCGTATTAAAAATTCCGGGTAAAATCACCACCCATGGTGGTGGCGTAGTGGTTGAGCTTCAGTTCCTTTCGGGAGAAGTCTGGAGTTCGAATCCCTGCGTCGTCTGCCTTGTTAGAAAGGAACCCACGACTTGCCCGGGACAGAAAGGGTGGTGGTGACTCTCCTGCTCCTCTAGGGTTTACTCCGCCGTGAAGCGGTGCACGGAGGTTCCCTGGGCGCAAAAAAAAAAAAAATTCCAGGTAAAATAATCGTGTGTAATCAAACCATTAAACATAGTAAGCTCCAATTTTTAAATTACACGATTTTATATATTATATAAAAATTGGCGTAAAAAACCAACACCCGATATTTTATTTATTTATTTAATACTCATAAAATCGAGTTTTGCAATAATAATTGACAGCTACCATCAAACAATCAATTGCACATATAAACCATCAAATTCACGTACAAATTCATCCACGAGAATGAGCATAAAATTTCATGAAACGGCTAATCCGTCAATAATTACGCTAATTACGATTAATTAAATAAATTGCGATTAACTGAGTAAATCCAACTTAATTAACTTAACCATGATTAATTAATCTAACCATTGTTAACTAACCTAACCATAGTTAACTAACTAACCCGAGTAAACTAACCTAACTAAACTAACTAACCTAACCAATCTAATTACACTAACTAAGCTAGTTACACTACCCTAGGTTTAACTACTAATCCTAATTAACAATAATCTAATCATTTAAACGTAATTAACAACCTAATCAAAGATTAGAGAGTTAACTCACTGGATTAGGACGGCGGCAGGCTCACGGCGACGGCAACGCAATGGTGGTGAGAACCTGAGACTACCACATCTCCAAAGGAGCTTAAACGGCAGCTGAAACGGTAAGGAGGGCTCACGGCTTGGGGGTTGGTCTCAGTTCTGTGGAAGGCTGGTTAGGGCTGCTGGTGGTGGCCATAGTTGCTGCTAGTGGTCGGAGGAGTTGGTGGATGGTTGGACAGGCTGGGCTGAACTAGAGCTGGACGGTTGCTGGTTGCTTGGCGGTTGAGTGGATGAGCGGTGTGGGCTGGATGCGAGGGCTGACTAGACGGTGCAGGTGAGGAGTTGAAGGTGGTGCTGGTGTTATGGTGGTGGTTGGCTTGCTGTGGCAATGTGGGATGCTAGACGGTGGTGGTGGAAAGGAGCTGCTAGGCGTGAATGGTGCTGGAATTGTGGGCTATGGTGGAGCAAGGGAAGAGGGAAAATGAAGAAGAAGAAGCTGGAGTGGAGAAATGGTAGAAGAGAGGGAGTTAGCTAAGGGGGTTGTGTGCATGAGAGGGAGGAGGAGAGAGAGAAGGAAGAGGGAGGGAAACCAACAAGTCAAATTGGTAGCCAATGAGGGACCTTGAAAAATATCAAGCCACTCATGACCTAAGCCTCTAAAGTCTTCATCCAAATAAGTCAATTGGCCAACCAATGAAGAATTAGCTTCATTTCTTCAAAATTAAACCATTTTGGGCAGCCAAATAGCACACTCATCTTCCCATCCGAATTTCCATTCTTTTTCCTTTTTGTCCGAAATTGATTTTTCCGCAAAATTTTGGACTCGATGAAATTTCTCCGAAAGATGAGATAACGTCCTATAAATGATTCATGACACGCTCGAATGCCCAAATCCTGAAATTGAATTCAATTTGTGGTTAAAATCGACTGAACGCGATTTTAGTACAACTTAACCTATCGGATAGCTTTTAGGGATTTTTGCGCGTTCGACCCGTGGTCAATAATTTTCGATCTATATTCATACATCTCCGAATAGTAGATAACTTTCGGTTGTCATAAAAATCGCGAAGTTTTAATTACGTGTCTCGAGTATAATATTGACAGAAAATCAGGTTAGTGCCATTTGACGCGAATTTCGCAATTATGCGGAACCACCCACAATTCGACTACACAATTCCATCGAATCGACTTACATCCGACCACAATTTAATTATAACGGTGGCATATTGACCCTTGCCAATTATTATGGTCGAATAGTCAATTTCTGATCGACTTATATAGTTTGTCGCGTTTATATTCCTTAACGTTCTCACCTAGTAGATTAGTTAACTTGTGAGGGGTCAGCTTTGAGTAAAATGACCATAGGCGTGTCAACGAAACAACCATTTCATATATTTGAGACGAAATCGAATCTCAAGATGTTACAATTATTCCCCTCTTATAAAAATTTCGTCATCGAAATTTAAACCATTACAATTTTTCTACAAAAATGTGGGGGTATGAACATCTCATCAACTCCTCGCTTTCCCACGTGGCTCCTTCCATCCTGTGGTGTTGTCAGATCACTTTAACCAAGGGAATTGTCTTGTTGCACAACACTCACTCATTTCAATTTGATATTCGAACCGGTCTCTCCATGTACGACACTCTCTCGTCCACATCTAATTCATCAAAATTCAACACGTGGGTCGGGTCAGGCTCGTACTTTCTCAATATCGACACGTGGAAGACGTTGTGCACTTGAGTGAGCCTTGGCGGCAATGCAAGGCGATGTGCCAAAGTCCTGATTCGCTCTAAAATCTCGAAAGGACCAACGTACCTCGGACTTAACTTCCCTTTCTTGCCAAAGCGCGAAATACCCCTCATCGGTGACACTTTGAGGAATACATGTTCACCAACTTGGAACTCCAATGGTCTTTGCCGCGAATTTGCATAACTTTTCTAGTGACTCTAAGCGGTCTTGAGTCTTTCTCAAATAGCTTTGATGTCATCGACTAACTATTAAACCAACTCAGGACTCGTAATTTTACGTTCTTCAACTTCGTCCCAACAAACATGAGTTTTGCAGGCTTTGCCATACAATGCTTTAAACGGTGTCATCTCGATGCTCTGCTGATAACTGTTGTTGTAGGCAAACTCAGCTAGATGAAGCTATTCCTCCTAGCTTCCTTTGAAGTCCAATACACAAGCTTGTAGCATGTCCTTGAGGGTATGAATCATCCTCTCAGACTGGCCATTCGTCTGTGGATGATAGGGCGTGCTGTACTGTAGCTTCATTCCCAAGGCAGTTTGTAAACTTTTCCAAAAACCATGAACTTCAGGTCTCGATCTGATGTGATCGTCACCAACACTCCATGGAGACGAACTATCTGTCGCACGTACAATTCAGCATATCTGTCCAATGCAAAGTACTTTCGTGCGGCGATGAAATGAGCAGATTTTGTCAATATGTTGACTACAGCCCATATGGAATTGTTACCTCGTTGACTCCTTAGAAATCCCATCACAAAGTCCATTGTGATATGTTCCCACTTCCACTCGAGAATCTCGAGAGGTTGCAAAAGTCCTCTAGGCTTGTAATGCTGTGCTTTTACTTGCTAGTACGTCAAACACTTGGCGACATGTTTGGTGATATTTGTCTTCATACCGATCCACCAATGGTGTTGACACAAGTTTTGATACATCTTCGTATTGCCTGGATGAATGCTGTAACTACTACAATGAGCTTCTGACAAGATCTCCTTGTTAAGCTCCGCATTGTTAGGTACACATAATTGCCCATGAAACTTTAGTGTTCCGTCCTCGGTAACTTGAAAGTCAACCTTCCTCTTTTCCGCATCTTCTTGTAGAATTTTTTGGATCTCTGGGTCTGTCAACTGCAATGTCTTAATCTTTATCCACACTTCCGATTCAATTCCAAGGGTGGCCATGAGACTTAAAAGGTGGCCTACCTCAAATTTGAAATCCGAATATCGAGCTCCTTTGAGTAGGATCCACTCCTAGACTATCGTCTGCATAATCGAAGACTTCCGACTTGACACATCCGCGACCTTATTGGTTTTTCTGGGATGATACAAAATGTCATAGTCGTAGTCCTTGAGAAGCTCCATCCAACGACGTTGTCTCATGTTCAACTCCTTTTGAGAGAATAAATACTTTAGGCTCTGATGGTCCGTAAAGATTTGGAACCTTTCTCTACATAGGTAATGTCTTTAAATCTTCAAAGCAAAAATGATTGCTACGAGTTTTAAGTCATGTGTCAGATAATTCAACTCGTGAAACTTTAGTTGACGGGACGTGTATGTAACAACTCTCCCATGTTGCATTAAAATGTAGCCCAGTCTTCTGTACGACACATTACTATAGATCTCATGACCTCCAAGACCAGACGAAATCATCAACACGAATATAGTAGTCAGTTTCTGTTTAAGCTCTTAGGAAACTACACTCACACTTGTCCATCCATGCGAACTTCTCTTCCTTCTTCAGCAATGGAGTCAGAGGCATGGCTATTGTAGAAAATCTTTCCACGAATCGTCTATAATAGCTTGCCAATCCCAAGAAAATTCGAATCTCTTTCACTGCCGTTGGTTTCAGCCAGTTTATCACGGCTTCAATCTTGGTTGGGTCCACAGAAATCCCTTCAGCATAAATCACGTGACCTAAGAAAGCTACATGAGTTAGCCAAAACTCGCACTTACTAAACTTGGCATACAGTCTGTGTTCTCGCAGGGTCTAAAGCACTGTTCTTAAATATCGTTTTTGCTCTTCTTGACTTCTTGAGTACACTAAGATGTCATCGATAAACACAATCACGAATTGATCTAGATACTCCTTGAATATTCGATTCATCTTACCCATAAAAGTAGCTTGGGCGTTGGTCAAACTGAACAGCATTATAGTGAATTCATAATGACCATAACACATATGAAAAGCCATATTCGGTATGTCTTCCTTCTTAATTCTCAGTTGATGGTAACTTGTCCTCAAGTCGATCTTGGAAAATATTGACGCTCCCTGTAGCTAGTCGAACAAGTCGTCAATCCTTGGCAACGGATACTTATTCTTGATTGTCACCTAATTGAGTTGTCGATAGTCGATGCAAAGGCGCAATGAACCATCTTTCTTCCTCATGAACAAAACTGGTGCTCCTCAAGGCGATGCACTAGGACGTATAAATCCTTTGTCTAACAACTCCTGCAATTCTGACAACGCCATACGGTAAGGAGCCTTAGAAATTGGCTCCGTCTTAGGTGCCAACTCAATCATGAACTCGATCTCCCTTTCTGGGGGTAGACCGGGTAATTCATCAGGAAACACGTCAGAAAATTCCCATACCACAACGATGTTCTCCATCTTCGGCTCCTCAACTATTGTATCAACGACAGTTGCCAAATAACCTTGGTAACCCACATCGAGTAACCAGGTTGCCTCAAGTGATGAGATTAAGGTAATCAAAAGTCCTCCTCAACTTCTAATAAACTCGAAACTTTTACCCGCTAACCGGTTAAACTAAATCATTTTATGATAATAGTCTAAAGTAGCTTGTTGCTTGGTGAGCTAATCCATACCAATAATTACATCAAAGTCAAACATGACCAGCACAATCAAAATCTATCATTTCCTCTCGCTCACCAATCACTAACTTGCAACCAGAATACCCTATCGCAGACAACACTTTATCCTTTAACGGGGTAGATATACTAATGACTGTCCCCAACGATTCTGGACTCAATCCTACTAATTTAACAAACTGCTCAGCAATAAATGAATGTGTGGCTCCAAGGTCAAATAATGCATAAACAACATGGTTGTTCAGCGAAACCACACCTGTAACCACATCCTCTGAGTCATCCGCCTTCCGTCGGGTGACAGCATGCACCCTTTCTTGCATCGGAGGCTTGTTCAAAACACCTTGCTGTGTTTTGTGACATACTCCCCCTGGGTTGTCCCATCTGTGGTAGTGGTGCCTGTGCTCCCATAGGCCTACACAGACAATCCTTGATCTGGTGGCCATGCTGGCCAGATTCAAAACAAGCTCACATCTTAGTGAAACACAGAGTCGATCCATGTCTTCTCTCGCAGAAACGACACGCCATTCGATTTGGGTGCGACTTTCCTATTCCACTTTTTTGGTTGGAGGAATGGCATACCTACCTCTTGTCATCAGCCTTTTCCTGAACCAATTGTTGTCTATGTTGGGCATGAACCGCGACCCAAATGCGGCGGCTCATTCGTTCAGATTCCTCTCGATCCATAGGGCCCTCTCATACAGATTATTATAATCCTTAAGATTCAGCGGTACCAGCAGATCCTTGATCTCTAGTCTAAGTCCATCTCTAAACCTCCTCACTCTGTCTACTGGGTCTTCGATCAGCTTTGGTGCGTACTTAGACATATCTGCAAACTTCACATCGTACTGATCCATTGACATCAGACCCTGACGAAGATGCTGAAATTCTGCCATCTTCTGCTCTCTGGCGTAGTCATAAAAGTACTTCCCATAAAAGATTTCCACGAAGGCATTCTACTTCGAAACTGTACCCTCGGGAAACACTCTCCCTCTAGTGGCTTCCCACCAAGTGCTTGCGTTCCCTTGCAAACCGCCAAGACTACCTTGTCTTCCTCAAAGCACCTCAGCAGTGCGAAGACCTTCTCTAAGGGTCCGTTCGTTTCACGGAAAACAACTTCTAGGAAAATGTTTTCCGGATTTTCCGGTGTTCGTTTCACGAAAAATAAACTACTCAAGGAAAATGTTTTCCATCATTGAGAAAAATAACCTTCAAAGATAGGAAAATGTTTTCCACTTTTTCAAAAGTGGAAAACATTTTCCATAACTCCTTCTTCTTTTCATTAACACATTTTTGTTTTATTTTTATGCTTTCTTTTTCTTTTTTCTTTCTTTCCTTTTCAGCTTTCTTCCTTAGCCTTGGCCGATCGCCAGCCACGACGGCGGCCGGCGGCCAGCGACCGATCGCGACCGCAAGTCAGCTCGAGCCTCGCCCCAGGCCGGTGAGGCTCCGCCTAGCCCTAGGCTGGCAAGGCTCCGCCTAGCCTAATCTGGCGAAGCCGAGCTCGGGCCTCGCCGGATCCGGCGAGCCGGGCGGGGCTCGGGCCTCGCCCGAGATCGCCGGAGGTTCGCCGGGCTGCGGCAAGGCACGAGCTCGCCGAATGCGGCGGCGGAGCTTGGGCTCCCGATCTAGGCGAGCCCGCCGACCGTGAGCTCCGACGCGGAGAGGAGGGAGGGAGAGAGAGGGGTAGGTGCGGCTGCGAAGACGGAGGATCAACCACTACGACGTGGAAACCAACCGACTCCCCGCCGGCGGGCGGCCGTCTCGCCGACGGACCCGATCGCCAATCCCCGAGTCAACCCCGAGGCCGGACGAGAGGAAGAAAGGGAGGCGGGGAGACGGCGATTGGGGGAAAATGAAAAGCGCCCGTGCGGCGACCGCCGTCGATCGGTGCGAGGAAGTCTTCGCCGCCACCGTCAACGCCGCCGCCGCCGCCGCTGAGCCGACCGATCGTCGTGGATTGAGAATCGCCGACGGAGGAAGGAGCCGGCGAGAGGAAGGAGGAGGTAGAAGGAGGATGAAGGAGGAAGGAAAAGAAAAAGAAAGAATAAAGAATAAAGAATAAAAATTTCTATTTTTTAAAAATACAAATAATTAAAAATTCATTTTAAAAAAATATAAAAAAATAAAATTAATTTTTTGGTCAATTAAAAATAATAAAATTCAATTTTTGATAATTTTTCTCAAATAATTAAATTAGCTAACGAACGGTGGAAAATATTTTCCACTCAAAGTTTAGATTTCGGCCGAACACCGGAAAATAGAGTCATTTTCCTAGAAAATGACTTCTAGAAAAAATGTTTTTTGGAAATATGATATTTTTCGCGAAACGAACGGACCTTAATTCTCGAATCCAGAGGGTTGTAGCCTTAGAATCGCCTGCTCCCGTAAACCTTGGTAGTTTCAACTTTAGGAACTGTTCCACCAACTTATGCATCAGTCGCTCACCATTCCCATTTCTAGGTGGAACTTTAACAGGTGTGGCGGCAACAGCGGCAACGTCATTGGCGGTAGCAGCAGCTTGATTCTGAGCCTACTGACTCATCATATTTTCTAGAGTCTCTAGCGCCTGAACGACCCCATCCAATCTAGGATCGCCCGATGCTCCTACCCCAGTACTAGCTTGAGGCGGTACTCTTTTCCTCGCGCTAGCTTGAGCCGGCGCTCTACCTCGGGCACCAATCTTAGTCGGCGTCCTTCCTTGAGTAATAATTGAAATTGCCCTCTTTCAAGGAGTCCTCTGATTAGGATTGCTCATATTGCAGAATCTTTATAGAACCCGCTTTCCAATTCTAACACAAAATTAGAATTCTAAGGAACCTTCACAAAACAATCAATCAATCACAAGCATCGGTGTGAGGAAAATGTCTTTCCTACTAACTATCCCAAGACCCATCACATCTTATCACTCCAAACACTGACCAGCTCTGATACCACTTCAGGCAGGGTTGTCATGCCCCGAACTCCAGGCACGCGCACATCCCTCGGCGGTCGATTAAAAATGTGACGTCTCAAGACGCGTCGCTGATCCATTCTGTTTATCTTTCAATTAAGCACATGTGGAAGCGAATTAAATAAACACTTGGCCAACCATCAAACACAGGGATAGTAAAACATGCTAACGCTTTTTCACAAACCACACTTTGTAAACATACCAAGTTAGCCCTACAAGTTTATATACATAAGTTTGATTCAACAAGAAACTACTAGGCCACCTACGCTCTTGACCCTTCCGCCTCGAGCTCCGGATTCTCCACGACACCATCTGGGATGTCGATGTCCATGGGGTAGGCTACCTCCCCAACCTTTGTCCCAGCAAGTGGGCCGTCAAAACCCTACAAGGGACCCTCCTGAGCCCCGTTACGCTCATTGATGAACCACGCTGTGAAGTGATGAGGCACCAAGTGAGGGAGGCCCTCATCAACCTAAATCATGGTCACCACCAACTCACAGGTCTAGGTTGTCCCAGGAATAGGGAGGTGGGAGGGCTCGTAGTCCATCTCCCACGGAACCCCAAAATGGACGAGATGGTGCTCCATACTAAGGACTTGAAAATATTTAACCACGACGAGGTGAGATAAATTTTAGTGAGTCAAAACCCTAAACCTTGATTAGGACACCAATTCGCCTAGAAGGCGGTCCTAAACATGCACCACACAAAACTCACATTGTCTCAGCGCGTCGCTACATATTAGTGCATCACATAGGCTAATATCAATGCAATAAGCGTAATTTAATAACCGGAACACATGTTTCACTCTTCAAACATTCACATGGGTCCCAATTAAAACAAAACCGTTATGACACGTCATATACCGTGCCATACAATTTTGTCCTATAATCAAGCACAACTATCACAACTATTCAGGCGTGTTCTAGTTATTATGACCCATCGGCCATGGCTACCTCAATAGTCGACGGTCATCTGGCATAATCGGTATCGTCCCACTCTGTCAAGCATAGCAACGTTCAACATTACATGTCTAAATGACATTCCATAAAGGAACATTGGCCCGGCCTCCACCGCGACCGGCATCTGTTGATGTAGGGCATTCGAACTGAATCAGGCATCGCCCACCCTCCCCCAACTATCATCGAGTGATGGGTTATGAGAGTGATTGCATGAGCACATACTTGGCCAAGAACACTATACTTTGCGTTCAAATACCTCGTCTTTAAATAATGAACTTGAACACTTTTCTTTGTATTAAAAATTCTCGGTAAAATAACCATGCGTGGTCACGTATTTAAATTGAACCATTAAACATAGTACGCTCTCATTTTTAAATTCCATGATTTTATGTAGTACATAAAAATTGGCGTAAAAAACTGACACCCAGTATTTTTATTATTATTTAAATGCCCATAAAATCAAGTTTTGCAATAATAATCGACGGCTACCATCAAGCAATCAATTGCACATATAAGCCATCAAATTCACATATAAATTCATCCATGAGAATAATCATAAAATTTCACGAAGTAGCTAATCTGTCACTAATTACGCTAATTATGATTAATTAAATAAATTACAATTAATTAAGTAAATCCAACTTAATTAACTTAACCATGATTAATTAATCTAACCATGGTTAACTAACTAACCCAAGTAAACTAACCTAACTAAACTAACTAACCTAGCCAGTCTAATTACACTAACTAAGCTAGTTACACTAACCTAGGATTAACTACTAATCCTAATTAACACTAATCTAACCATTTAAGCGTAACTAACAACCTAATCAAGGATTAGGGAGTTAACTCACCGGATTAGGATGGCGGTGGGCTCACAGTGACGGCAACGCGACAGCGGTGAGAACCCGAGATTACCGCATCTCCAACAGAGCTCAAACGGCGGCTGAAATGGCAAGGAGGGTTCACGGCTTGGGGGCTAGTCTTGGTTTTGTGGAAGGCTGGTCAGGGTTGCTGGTGGGGGCCGTGGATCTGCTGGTGGCCGGAGGAGTTGGCGGATGGCTAGACAGGCTGGGCTGAACTAGACCTGGGCGGTTGTTGGCTGTTCAACAGCTGGGTGGATAAGCGGTGTGGGTTGGACGTGAGGGCTGACTGGACGGCACGGCTAAGGAGGTAAAGGTGGTGATGGTGTTATGGTGGTGGCTGGCTAGATATGGCAACGTGGGATGCTAGATGGTGGTGATGGACAAGAGTTGCTAGATGTGAATGGTGTTGGAATTGTGGGCTACGGTGGAGCAAAGGAAGAGGGAAAATGAAGAAGAAGAAGAAGCTGGAGTGGAGAAATGGCAGAAGAGAGGGAGTTGGTTAAGGGGTTGTGCGCATGAGAGGGAGGAGGAGAGAGAGAAGGAAGAGGGAGGGAAACCGACAAGTCAAATTGGTAGCCAATGAGGGACCTGGAGAAATATCAAGCCACTCATGACCTAAGCCTCTAAAGTCTTCATCCAAATAATTCAATTGGCCAACCAATGGAGAATTAGCTTCATTTCTTCAAAATTAAACCATTTTGGGCAACCAAATAGCACACTCCTCTTCCCATCCGAATTTCTATTCTTTTTTCCTTTTTGTCCGAAATTGATTTTTCCGTAAAATTTCGAACTTGACGAAATTTCTCCGAAAGATGAGACGACATCCTATAAATGAATCGTGACATGCTCAAACGTCCGAATCTCGAGAGCAAATTTGATTTTGTGGTTAAAATCGACCGAACGTGATTTTAGTACGATCTAACTTATCGGGTAGCTTTTAGGGATTTTTATGTATTCGACCCATGGTCGATAATTTTCGATCCCTGTTCATACATCTCCGAATCATAAACAACTCTCGATCGTCATAAAAATCACGAGATTTCAATTACATGTTCTGAGTATAATGTCAACAGAAAATTGAGTTAGTGCCGTTCGACATGAATTTCGCAATTATGCGGAACCACCCGCAATTTGACTACGCAATTCCATCAAATCGACTTATATCGAATCACAATTCGATTACAACAGTGTCGTAAGACCCTTGCCAATTATTATCGAACAGTCAATTTCTCATCGAATTCTCTCGTATGTCACATTTATATCCCTTAACGGCTTTACCTAATAGATTAATTAACTTGTGAGAGGCCAGCTCCGAGTAAAATGACCATAGGCGCGTCAACAAAACAACCATTTCATATATTCGAGATGTGGTCGAATTTCAGGATGTCACACATTTTATGCATTCAAGGAGATTATGATGGCAATGACCAAAAATCAATAAAATTCTCATGATGTTGAGCAATAAACCATTACCACAAACTAGTTATGAGATGGAAGCGAATCTAATACTTCAATTGTTGGGAGAGTGATAGAAGATAATTGACATGAGGAAGTTGATCTTATGATACAACACACTAAAGAGTAGTCAAGAGATGTTGCTCTAAATTTCAACATGGTGTCAACCATGACAAGACTTTTTGAGGAGCATTAGAATAACATAACCATTCATTGTGAACAACGCCATATTGAGGATAAGATTGTTCAACCAACCACTATAAACAGGGTACAATTCTAATTCCTCTCCATTTTTTAAGGCTAATGTTGGTCAAAATAACCAAATTGGTAATAATAACTTCGCAAATCATATTGGTCAATAGGCCAATCAATTGCTAAATGTTCAAAAATGTTAGGTTAATGGCTCCATGAGTATCATCTAATCTAAATATTCTGTTAGGCCTAACATTTCAATTAATACTTTGATTAAGTAGATAGTCTAATAAAACTAACATCATTGCCTGGGGGAGGGAGGGGGAATCACCAACCAAATCCACAATAGAACCAAGTATAGTTTATCGAAGAGTGTCGGACACCTGGAGTGCCAAAATCGCCAAGAAGGGCCAGCGACGGTAGGGGGAGCTTCGATCGGGGTCACTGAGCCTTAGCCAGGGGTCGGCAACCCCGGCCGATCGACGCTGAGGGCCTGCAAGCCCTCACCCAAATCTGAGGTGAGGGCTTATGGGCCCTCGTCACCTCCCCGCAATCGCCGGAAAGGGCTGGCAATGGTGGGAGGGAGCGTCAATCGAGGTCGTCGAGCCCTGGCCAGGGGTTGGCGACCCCAGCTGACCGGTGACGAAGGCCCGCGAGCCCAAGCCCAAATATGGGGCGAGGGTCACGGCCCTCGCCCAGATCTAGCGAGCCCCTCGTCGTCGTTGGGAAAGGCTAGTGACAATGGGGGAGCGTTGGCCAGGGTTGCTAGGCTTGGCTAGGGGCTGGCGACCATGGTCGACTGGCGTTGAGAGCCCATGAGCCCTTTTCTAGATATGGGGCAAGGGTCAGCGGCCCTTGCTTGGTCGAGCCAAGGCCACCGCCCGCCGAGGCGACCCTCTAGCGGTGGCGGCCCTTGGCACAGCCAAGCGAGGGTTACCGACCCTCGTTGAATCCGGGCAAGGGCCTAGGCGGGGTTGTGGCCCTCATCCCGGATCCGGCAAGGGCTCGCGGGCCCTTATCGTTGGTTGGCCAAGGGCCGGCGACCATGGCCGACCCTCCCCCTTCGTCGCCGGCCCTTCCGGATGGTGGCGGGAGGCGGCGTCGATGAGGGCTCGGCCCTCAACAACCTCCCTTCCACGCATCCTTTTTTTTTTTTTTTTTTTTAAATATTTGTATTTTTATTTTAAATGTTTTAAATAAATATAGTTTTTAATTTAATTTAATTAATTATTTATTACATCGCATTAAAACGACGTCGTTTTGCACTTGTTTCGCCAGAAAATCACCACGTCGCATTTTGGTCGGATTGGCACTTAAATGATCCATTTTGTTCCAATTTTGGCACTTACGTGTCACTTTCCTAACTTTTATTACTTAAGTGTCCCCCGTGCCAAGTTTTGGCACTTGGGTTGTACTTCTCCCGTTTATTGAAGAAGTCTAACAACGATCGAAATTAGATATGACTATTGAACACATGATTCAATTTATATCTTAGTGTGGGCAAGTAGCGATAAATGAGTTTTTAATATTTAGGTTATTTCCTTTGTTTTTATCAAAAACTGTTTTTACCTAGTAAACCAATTTACCATTGAATTCGTTGTGTTATTGGGCAGAGAAGACAATTCCACTCTCAAGTTTATAGAACAATACCTGAAATATTGATTGTTGATTTGACCAAACCCTATCAACACAACGATGAGTTGGCTGATCAATTTGTTGCTTGATGCTAGGAATAAACACCTTACTTCCCTCTTCGAAAAAAAATTGCATGATTTTGGCTTTTGATGGATTCAAATTCAATCTAAGAGAAAAGTTCGAAGACCAAGATTTTATTAATTTATTTCAATTGACAACAAGAGTGTCTAAATATGAGCAACTTCTTAAAGACAGAGATAAAGCGTCACCTAAAATTTTGCACAAAACATGGGTTTAGTGGAAATTAAAAGTTAGCATATAAATCTGACCCAAATGAAAACATTAAAATAAATGTGGCAAATATGATGTTTGACAAGCCTTACATTCGTTGATCCTTAAAGCTTGCCAAGAAAAAAGAAGAAGAAAAAAAGGCTAGGGGTAAAGACATTCAACTTTTCTAGTACGACATTAGCAAGTTGGACGAAGTCTTCAATTTACTCTTAAAAAATAGCTTGATAGAATTAACAGAAGGCTAAATTGTCTTAAGTGAAAAAGATTTGGTAAACAAAAAATATTTGAAGTGATACCACTCATGCAGCAAGAGCACAATTAATTATGTTGTTTTTAAGAAAACAACTCAAGAGGTAATTTGGCAGGGAAGATGACAAGGGGGCATATGATAACCCTTGATGATCTAATTTTAAAAAAAATTAAATGATTGATGATTATTCCATTCTTTTAAAATGGGACATATGTTGACACCAACAATGATTTACTTTACTCACCCATGCATGGCTATGCTAGTTGAGGCGTACTCCCGGATTTGGCCACCAGGTCAGGGGTTCGACTCCCTGAGTCGTTCACGACTTTCAGAGTAGTTGTGTGATTTAAGTGGGGGCCTCGGCGATGGGTTGCTGGGCCAGTCTCCTTCGAGGTATAGTCGATGCTATGCTCCCGTAAGGTGAGTTAGGCTGGATTCTTGGCATAAAAAAAAAAAAAAAAAAAAACCAATGATTTACTTTTTGTTATAATCTACATGTGAATCGATAATAGCAAAGTTGGTGAATAACAAGTCATTGATGAAAAGAACATTTCACTACTTGAAGAGAATCACCAACTTGCCATATTGATAATGAACATCAGTTTCAATGAAAACCTTTACTAGGAATGAAGTCATTGATATCAACATGTAACTGCCAAGTTATATTTTCTTATATGTAATTTCTCTCAGATAAGTGTTACTAAATAATAAGAAATTGTGGACAATGTAACTTTTAGTAACCGCGGATAAGATTAGGAAACTATTTGCTTTGAAGATATGATCAAGAAGTTATTTTCAAAAATTCAATAATGTTTGAAACGGTCAATTTTAGGCTATCAATAGCCACATTGCACTAAATAAAGGCCTCTCAATCAATTCAAGAACTTAACGTTCTCACAAATTTATCATTTATCTTTATTTTCTTGAAATTGCCTTGGCTAGACATGATTATCTCTATTTTTGGTACCTTTCAATTCCTTGTCATTTACCATCCTATCTAAAATCAACATAGGACCGTTCATATTCTCTGTCAATTCACTCATCGATTCATCAATAATTCGAAAGATATTTCTTCGACACTTACACGAAACAAGAGCATCAGATCTTGGAAAATCCAGCGAAGACAATTAACTTTCAAGCCCAACTCAGCATCATCAATTTACCAATCCCATTTTTTAATTGTGAAAGCAAAGGGAGTAGACTTGATCCATCCAAGGAGCATAACGTGATCCAATGGGTCGAGCGAGAAGAAGACGACCAAGACGAAGTTTCTGAATTTGAAGGGTAAATGCTGTTAGCATGCACGGCTGGGGGGTTGAATTTTAAGTTCTTGTGTATTTTAATGTGGCTCCTAATCTTATGTCTTTAATGTTTTCTAGTCCCTATTTCTCTAACGTTGTATAGTCAATACTTTAACTAAGTGGTGCAATCTCCATTGTAGAATCCAGACTCCTATTTGATAGAATATGGAGACCCGGGTCCTTGGAGTGTCAAAACTTGGTACATGAGACACTTAAGTGTTAAAAAGTAGGAAATGTACACTTAAGTGGCAAAATCAGTGGGGAGGCAACGGTGAGTGCTGAGGCCTTGCCATTTGCAATCTTCATCTCCTCTTTTTTTTTTTTTTTTTTTAAATAGTAATTTGATTTAATTAATATTTATATCAAAATTCAAAAAAGAGGCAAAACAATGTCGTTTTGGTTTTGCTTTGATAACTTAGTAGCAAGTTATATTATTAAAAAATTGCCATATAGGATTTTTGGCCAAGTCATTAGACTTGGCATTTAGATATCCCAATTTTCAAAAAAATGAAAGCATATTTTGTTTTTATGACTTTTGACATTTGAATGTCCTTCAGTACTAAATTTTGGTACTTACGCTGTTCTTTTGCCATAATAATATGAGATTTCCTCCTCAAATTAGCGACTTCCTTCAATTTGGTTTTTCATCAAATTCTTTGGTGGTCAACTTCATAATTTATTTTCCTTTGATTGGTGAAAGATTCCTTTTTGCCATGGTGGGACCTGAAAAATAAAATGGAGGGTCAAATTTTGGCAAAAACTAAAGAATCTTATGAATAAGAGGGTATTGCCCGACAACTATAAGTAACACTTGTTTCAAAAGGCGAACTCTCTCAAACAACATGAGATGAGTATTGAGGAATACATTAGAGAGTTTTAAACATCTCCTTGTGAAGTGCGACGTACTAGAGATGCAAGGGCAGACTACTGCTTGCTTCCACGGAGATACGAGCAAGGATATTGTTGATTTGGTTGAGCTTCAACTAAATTGATCAAGAGCAGACTATTGCCCGCTTCCACAGAGATATAAGCAAGGATATTGTCGATTTGGTTGAGTTTCAAGTGGTCCTTTGAAGACGTTTACAAGCAACCTGTGAAAATGGAGAAACAGTTAAGGATACTAGGAGATTTTCGACTAAGTGTTCAATTAAGGGACATCATTCTTTAAGGGGGCCTCTTCTACCAATGTCGAAAATTCATTGAAAAAGGAGTTAAAAAAGGAGAAGTCAACATAGTTTGTCAAAGAGCTCCACAAACAATCAGAAGGTGGAGGTAGAAAGTGCTTCAAGTACCACTGTTATGGGTAGTTGCCACCAAGATGGGGACGAGCCTGGATCTGAGGAGCAAAACGTAATCGTGGAACAAGCTAATGGAGGAGAGTTACAGGTCAAAATTTAATTCTTATTAAAAGACTCATAAATTATCATGTTAAAGAAACTTGCGTCCCTTTCTTTTTTATGTAAGTGGAAATATAGTCCCCCAATTACTCGCGCAATTGACAGTATCAGTAAAAGTATTGGCACCATGGTGAAACATAGATTTCCTTTTTTTCCCCAAAAAATCAGCGTGGATCTAAACTGTTCTAAAAGCAGCATAGCGGCCAAAACATATCGTAATGCAAGAATTGTATGAAAATATGCAATTTTGCGAAAATTGATGTTGGCGTAACTCTCTTTTTGACATGTAATTTCCTTGATATAAGAAAATGGCTTAGATAATTTCTTACAAGGAATAGGCCATGAAATCAAATGCTCCGCTCCATGGGTAATGTCCATGGTGCGTCTAGTTGGGAATCTCTGTTGCCCTCTCTCCAATCTTACAAGTTCGTGGAAGAGAATCCATTGAATATGGAGAACCGGCACATTGGGTAGGCTCAGAGTGGGCGTTTGTAATAATTCACTAGATAGAGTCTAGTTTCCAATTGGCACCTATGAGTATGGGGTAGGTTCGTATCCACCTTGTACTCCATATTTTGTACCCTATGTAGGGCACTTTCTAAAATGATTGAAAGTACTGGATGTATTATATAATATTTAACAAAATATGCATATGTATCTTAATATTTTTAATGTTCTCTTTTCTTTACAAAATTTACCTATTTAAATATGTGAACAGTAAATAAGAAATATTTCACACTTCATGTTTGATGTTATTATGTCTTAGTGATGAGTGAAGGGAATTGAGATATTACGAAAATTCGTTTGCCGGGACAAGTGTATGTTTAGGTTTTCTGAAACGATTGATGGAAAGGTTTTAAATGGATGTGGGCAGGTAGAAAATGAAGTTGGAATAGAAGGAGTTCACCAACAAGACTTAAAGAAGCATGCTGTCAGTCAAGGATAAAGAACCTTAGATGAAGTTCACCACCTAGACATAAAGGACTAAGTCACCAACTAAGGATAAAGGACTTTGAAGAAGATGAAGTTCACTATCAAGGCCTAAAAGAACACCAATGGAATTGGATAAAGAATCAAAGATAGATATTTACTCACTTGAAGAAGCATTATCAAATCCAAGTCTTGTTTGTACAAATGAGATTGCACCTCTATTGGCAAAAAGTATAGTCCAAGTGCCAAAACTTGGCACGAAGGGATACTTAAGTGCCAAAATCAAAGCAAAATGGATCACTTAAGTGTCAATCCGACCAAATTGCTAACATTGCAATTTTCCAAGGAGGTGAGTGCAAAACAGCGTCGTTTTGCACGGCGACGTTGCTAAAAAAAAATGCAAAAACGAAATCGTTTTATCTTTACATGGTAAATAATTAATATAAAAATTAATCAAATTAAATTTAAAAATAAATTTATTTTAAATATTTTAAAAAACTTTAAAAAAGGTGGGGGAGGGGGGCAAGGGAGGCGGCTAAGGGCCGAGCCCTTGCCGCTGCCCACCTCCCGCCACCACCAAGAAGGGTTGATGACGGAGGGGGAGGGTTGGCCGGGGTCGCCGGCCCCTAGCCGATCGACGACAAGGGCTCGTGAGCCCTTGCTAGATCTGGGTGAGGGTCACAACCCTTGCCCCGGATTGCCGCCCTTGGTTGACCTACGGCGAGGGCCTACGAGCCCTCGCCGGATTTGGGGCGAGGGTTGGCGGCCCTAGCTCGGCCCGAGCAAGGGTTGTCGACCCTCGCTAGATTTGGGCGAGGGCTGCGATCCTCGCCCCGGATCTGGGTGAGGGCTCGCGGGCCCTCACTGCCCGGGTTGGCTAGCATTGCCAACCCTTGGTTAGGGCTTTGTGACCCCGATCGACGCTCCCCCAACGTCGCCGGCCCTTCCTAACGACGGCGGGAAGGCGGTGAGGGCTTGCAAACCCTCACTGCCGATCGGCTAAGGGCCGATGACCCCGATCGACCCTCCCCCTTCGTCCCCCCCCATTTTTCTTTTTTAATTTTAAGTTTTTTATTTTTTTTAAATATTTTAAATAAATATAATTTTTAATTTAATTTAATTAATTTTTATATTAATTATTTATCGCATCAAAGACAAAACGACGTCGTTTTTGCATCTTCTAGCCACGTTAGTGTGCAAAACGACACAATTTTACACTCATCTCGCCGAAAAATTGCTTCATCAGCAATTTGGCTAGATTTTGGCCGGATTGGCACGTGATCCATTTTTCTCCAATTTTGGCACTTAGGTGTCCTTTTTGAAACTACCTAAGTATCCCTCCGTACCAAGTTTTGGCACTCCGGGTATTTGTACCTCAACCTCTATTTATAGAGGGCCTCTACTAATAAAATAATCATAATTACTGTCGACACACTTAAAACTCATAAAAATTGAGAATCATTCCCGACAATACACTTAAGACTCAAATTAAGACTTGGAACCGACAATGCAATTAAGACGCTTAATAACTACGACTTAATGCATTTTGCTAAGACCAATTGCATGGTAACTAATATTAGACCCTCCCAATTTATCCACCAACCAGTCAAATAGCCACCTTAGAAAATCAACAAACAATCATGGAAACGGACCAAAACAGCCTCTAGTTGTTAGGTAGTCAGGAGCATGAAAGTCAACAACAACTAGTCTTATATATCGACAATTAGGTAGTCCACGGCATCTATACAATCAAAAGACTTAAATTTGGACCCATTAAATCAAGTTGTAGCTAAAATTGACATTTGCTTGCACGAGTAATGATTGGGCATGAGTTGCGCTTGAAATTTGTTTAATAGAACTTGATGCTTCTGCATCACTTAGGATTATGCTAATGGAGATGTACTTTTACATGTTATGTAATGCCTCAATGGTTTATATTGAAGGCTGAATGTGTTAATACAATCGAATTATAACAATATGAACCAGTATTTTAAAAGAGAATATTATTGAAGAGTAGTAATGGTACCTTGAGGACCACGGAACTGACGCAAGAGAAGAACGTAAAATTCTTTTTCTTTTCCGCAAAGCTAGTGGTTAGTTGTATTTTTGGGAAACCCCGCCCACACTATTGTTGACTCCTTTCCCTTTTAGTCAAGCCAGTGTATAAGCAAAACCAACAGAGCTAGAATTATATCGATTCCCTAAATGATATTATTTGTGCGGAGGTTAAAAAAAAAAAAAAACGCTCTTTGGGAAGAGATACTATTTTACCAACGAGTCACGAGAATCTAACATGTTTATATCTTTCGATTTTTCATAAAGTGGTAACAAAAAGTCAAACTTATTAGTTGGTTGAATGAACCAAACAAATGCCTTGTATGGTCTCAATGGGAATAGCCAAAAATGGATATGAGATAGAGATACATTGACTGGGTTGCAGGGTACTTTTTCAGACCCAAAACGGGAGATCTGGTTTTAAAAATTTTATATCGGTGAACATAGGTCGCTTTCAGGGTAGAGCATAAATTCGCCCGTATCATATTCATTGAAGACAAATTAAGGGGATTTGCAGAAGTGGTCTTTCATTTTCAGGCTAATGACATGTAGGTTCTCTTGGTAGTTTGATTGTATAACAAATTAAGATGTGCCTCATCCCACATCGAAAAGATATGAGTGCGCATGTGAATGCGATTTGACACTAACCAACAGTCATTATTTTTTAATTAAAATTAGGATTTATTTTTATAAAAAAAATTAACCATAACATTCTGTTGAAACAGTGCAACCAAAGGAGTTACGGCTTTTTTATTTATTATTTATTTAATTCCGAATTTTATTATCTCATCCAATGGTTATCTCAGAATTCGTACCTATTTAGATATGATTTCTTAATCCATAGAAGGTTGTATTTGTTCAGATATAACTTCCCGTTTTGAGTATAAATTATTGAACGTGTTTGTTCAACAATAAATTTCTTCTTCCATTTTTGTTTTCTTCTGAAAGAATATACATTCATTGTTTCTAATTATTTTCTATGAGAGACCCTGAAAAATACTAGAATTGTTATCTAGTATTCTCATTGAGACTTTATTATATCATGGTAGAAATTTACTAATGACCATTAGCAACGTTGTGGAGGTAAATAAATCATTTAAAAAATTAATATCATGCCTCGAAATCCGACTTGATTGCTTTATCCACTTTCAAAGTCATATTTTCCAATAATTTTAAGTCTGGCTTCATTGTTCTTTCTGATCGTTCGTCATATTTTTTCCAACAATTTTAAGGATTTATTTGTATTTTTGTTTTACAAACAAAGTGTGGGATTGTTAGTAGTTGGTTTGTATAACAAACTAAGAGATGCCTTGTCCCACATTAACAAGGTGTGAGTGTGCACATAGACGAGATTTGATGTAAACCAACAATCATTATTTTATTTATTAAAATTCTGATACATTTTTATGAAAAATTAACAATAGCATTTTGTTGAAATAGTGTGATTATTCATGAATGAGTTACAGTTATTATTTATTTAATTCCGAATTTTATTATTTCATCCAATGGTTATCTTAGAGTTCGTACATGTTTAGATATGACTTCTTAATCCTTGGAAGGTTGTATCTGTTTGGATTTAACTTCTTGTTTTTGCTATAAACTATTAAACGAGTCTATCTAATAATGATATTCTTCTTCCACTTTTGTTTTCTTTTGAAAGAATATACAACCATTGTTTTTAATGTTCTGACCGTGGAGAAATACTAGAATTGCTGTCTAGTATTCTCATCGAAAATTTGTTGTATTGCGGAGAAAATTTGCCCGTGACTATTAACAACATTATAGGGCAAATAAATCCTTAAAGAAGTGATATCACATTTCAAAATCTAATTTGATTACTCTATTCAATTTCGAAGCCCTATTTTCCAATAATTTTAAGTCACTTCATTATTCTTCCTGATCATTCATCATATTTTTTCCAACAGGTTCAACTTAGGAGAAGGTCTTCTTTTAAGTGCTGGGTACATTTATGTGGTGAATTTCTGGCTTCAATCATCTCCTACTCTCGAAGTCAAACATCAGCTCCTTGACGACTGGTACATGATCGCGGGAGATTTTACATCATTAGAAGCGATCCTCATCGTGATGCAACAATTCTAACATCACTTCTCCCACGTGAATTTCTTGAGTAATGATTGGGTTTTAGAAAGAGATTATATGGCGACAAATGGTGATCCTTAATAATAGTCGATATAGAACCGGCGGAAAAGTAGTTGGCAATATTGGGCTATTATTAGTTCGTAAAATGTTATATTTTCGAAATCATTATAAAGATCCCTTTCAAAGCACGGGAAGATTAATTATAGCTTATCCCATCCCACTCAATAGGCCAGAATATTGGTGCATCCGTCAGCAACTTCAAAGCCCAGGTAGACAATTGAAATTGATGATGTGACGTCCGCGGCTGGAAAACAATATTGGAACGCAGTTTTTAAAGAGATAATCCTAGCAAAAATCCCAATTTTTTCCCATGAGACATTAATAGCCCAATTTCATTCATCTCACTAATACCTCAAATTTGTACTAATGACTTAAAAGTACATTTTGTTAGGCTTCGTTCCTGATGGCCATTATAAATCTAACGTAGGATTGTTTATATGAATGAAATTGTGAATATTGGAGTGATAGAAACAAGTTTGGAGATGTTGGTGGAACGAAAGAAAATTAAGGTATTAGTGTCCCATAGCAAAGTATTAGGGATTTTGATGGGATAATTTCTTTTCTTTTTAACTGTGAATCGAAGAAGCAACAATTATTTTAGCATTTCGAGTTTATTATGTTATATTCTCTCTCCTATCTTTGAATTGTCTGCTTTAGGAAGGTGCAAGGAATTTGGTGCCAAAACTTGGCAAATTTATAGGCAATGGATCCATTTGATGTTCTTGTAATTTGTCAAGGTGAATATCATAATTGACCATTTGACTTTGAATTCTACTTGTGTTGACTAATATCTAAATCAGGCAACAGCAGTGATGCTTAATTTACTCATCATATTATAAGTTGGTCATTGAATAAAGAAGCAGGCTGGACTGTCGTTATTAACCACATTGATAATTAGCTAAGGTAGTTCTTTTCATAGATTTGAAAGTGCATTTGCTACATTATGTGAATTTCTCTCTTGTATGAGATGTAGTCTACTTTCTTTTTCAGTATAAAATATAGATAATATCAACATAACAAGAATCGAGATTACGTAGTTTAACTGTTCAGGTGATGTAGGAGCATTAGAGCTTGGAAATTTTACTAACGACAATCAACTCACAAGCCCAAGTCAAATATCGTCAATTGACTAAGCCATTTGTTAATAATGCAAGTCAAGGGAGTAGACTTGATCCATCCAAAGAGCATAACGTGATTAAACGAGTCCAGTAAAGAGGAAGACATCCAACGATGGAGTTTCTAGAATTTAAAGAGTTAATGCCATTTGTTTTAATGTGTTTCGTAATTCGTTTGTCTTTAGTGTTTTCTAGTTACTATCTTTAATGTTTTTTTGTAAGTACTTTAAATAGGTGGTGCAATCTCCATAGTAGAATTCAAATTTGAATTTGATAACATTTCCACCTCAAGTCAGCGAATTCCCTCAATTTGGTTTTTTATCTAATTCTTATGGTTCTTTTACCTTAGCTGTGGAAGATTCCTTTTTGCCTTGGTGGAAAAATCTGAAAAATCAAATAATCAGATAAGGAAAAGGTAAAGTCAAATCTTGGCAAAAACTAAAGAAACTTATATATTAAAAAAAAAAAAAAAAAAAAAAAGAGGTTCTTTACTTGACAACTATAAGCAAGACTTTTTTTTTTTAAAGTTGAACTTTCTTAAGCAACATAAAATGAACATTGAGGAGTATATTGAGAAATTTGAGTAACTCCATATGAGGCGCAGCATTCCATAGATGCAAGAGCAAACCATTGCTCTCTTCCTTGGAGAAATGAAGGGAGAAGTGTTAAAAAGTCTTAAACATTTTTTTTTTTGTGCCAATTTAGTCATAAACATTTTTACTTTATGCCAATTCAGTCTTTTCTAGCCAATTTTGGCCGGATTTTGCTAATTGGATATCGGTCGGCGACGTTGCACGATCGACGTTAACGTGGACAATTTTTAATGATTTTAATATTTCTGAATTTTTTTCTTTTTTTCTTTCTACTCCTCCTTCCTCTAGCCGGTCGCCGGACCTTAGCGACTAACCAAAGGCAACGGCCGGTGAGGTCGAGGTCGACCTCGCCGACCACCTTGCCGGGGCCGCGAGAACGACCTCGCGCTGGCGAGGGTCGACCCTCGCCAAATCCGATGAGGACGAGCCTCGCCACCCTCGCGGCCACCGGCGAGGTGGCCGGTAAGGTCGACCTTGACCTTGCTAGTTGTCGCCTCGGCCGGTCACCGAGTCCGGTGACCGGTTGGAGGAAGGAGGAGGAGAAGGAGAAAAGAAAAAAAAAAAAAAAAGAAAAATTCAAAAAAATTAAAATATTATTAAAAATTGTCCACGTTAGCGCCGATCGAGCCACGTCAGCCCGGGGTCGGTGTCCAAATAACAAAATCCAGCCAAAATTGATCGAAAATGACTAAATTGGCACAATGTAAAAAGGTTTATGACTAAATTGACAAAAAAAAAAAGTTTAAAACTAAATTGTCATAAATGCAAAATGTTTAGGACTTTTTAACACTTCTCCCGAGGAGTGAACAAAGATATCGCTAATTTGGTTGAGCTTCAAACATAGTGGTCCATTGAAGACATTTGCTAGCAAGTTGTGAAAGTGGAGAAAGAATTAGGGTTGACGTGAGGTTCGGCTAAGCCTTCGGTTAAATGGACATCCTTCTTGAAGAATTGTTCTTCTAGGAAGACAGAGAGTACATTTAAAAAGGAGCAAAAAGGAGAAGTCCCTATAGTTCGTCCAAGAGCTCCACGAAAAACGAAAAGGTTAAGGTAGAAAGTGCTTGAAGTGCCATAGCTATGGACATTTGCAAGTTGATCGTCCTAACTGGAAGGTTATTAAGGAAATTAAGGAAATTTGAAACTTCAAGAAGCTGAACAAGGACCAGAGCGGGATGAGTTTGGATCCAAAGAGCAAAGCAAAATCGTGGAACAAGCTGATGAAGGAGAGTTACGGATCAACATTTGATTATCTCATAAAGACTCCTAAATCAGCACTTACAAGAAACACGTCTACCTTTTTTTGAGATGAAACTGAAATTGACTCTTTCAAGGGTGTGCGCGCACTCGACGGCATTAGTAGGAGTACCGGCACAATGATGAAACTTGAATATATTTTCCCCCGAAAATTAGTGTGGATCTAAACTGTTCTAAAAGTAGTATGGCGGCCAAAACGTGTCATAATGAAAGAATTGTATGAAAATTTACAATTTTGCAAAAAATAAAATAAAATGATGTTGGCATAACTTTCTTTCTTTAACGTGCAATTTACTTTATCCAACAAAATAGGAATATTATGTGTCACGCCCCGAACCTTGAGCGCACGCACATCCCTCGTTGGTCGATAAAATTTGTGACGTCTCAAGACGCGTCGCCGACCCTTTCATTTTATTGCACATGCGGAAGTGTATAATAAATACCCAGACAGCACAGATATGTGATAGAAAAACAGGATATCATTTTTACAAAACACTTTTTATAAACAAGCTGAGTTTATATACAACACTAGACTATAAACAAATGTCTACTCCAAAAAGAAGAGCCACCTAGCTAACTAGGCACAGGACTCCTCAGCCGAGACCTCTGAGACCTCCGGGGGATCTAGGTCTTCCACGACACTGTCAGGGGGATCAGCTACCCCCTCACCTGCCGCAGCGTTGACCGCAACAGCAGTGATGTCGGAACCCTGTAGGGGATCTTCCTTGATCCCATTGATCCCATGGCAAAACTATGCCCTAAATCGATGAGGTACCAATTGTTGTCGGCCCTCATCGACCAAGATAGTGGTCACTATGAGCTCATGGAGACTCCCGAGGACAGGAACGTTAGTACTCTACTCCATACACCCCATCGGCTTCCAAAACATACTGGAGGGATCGCCATCTACGGACCTGAAAAGAATTGAGCCCACGACGAGGTGAGACAACGTCTTAGTAAGTTCACCCCCTGAACCCTGATTAGAAAGGAAATACATCTAGGGGCATCCTAACCACATAGCCACACAATCATAGAGACTCACCTCATCTCAGATCCTCCCTGCATGTCAATACAGTTCATATCACAGACATAAGCAGTAATCAAACTCAATCAATTGGAACACCACATCTCATATCTCACACAACCACAGGGGTCCTGATTATAAGGCCAAATCGTCATGACATATCTCATACCGTGCCTCACAATTTTGTCCCATAATCAGTTGTGATTAAACCACTCATTCACGCGTTCCAATTTTATCACGGCCTACTCAACGTTCAGCGGTCTTTTGGCGTAACCAGGCATCGTCTCATCCCATTGAGCACAGCAACGTCTCACCCTATTGAGCACGGCAATCCCAAAAGAGCATCAATTCAGTATTTATTGCGACTGACATCCATCGACAAGGGCATCCCATATAGGGGCAATGTCCATCCGACTCACATCGAGGACGGGTTCTCATAACTATTCATGCACCCATCTAATCCTAGCCAAGACATCATGCTTTGCACTCAAATGTCCCAATTAAAATAATGTACTTGGCCTATTTTCTTCGTATTAAAAACAGACGATAAAAATAATCGTGTGTAGGTACACGGACAATTTGAACTAGAAAAATTGATATAATCACTTTTAAAATCCCACTATTTGATATAATATTTAAAAATATTTTCGATGTGAAAACCCGACACCCGGTAATTTCCAATTAATTACCAAAATTTCGTAGTTTTGAAATATATACTCAAAATTACAATCACCATTCAATTTGCACAAAATAACACCTAATTGCATAAACTAAGCACACCACTACAATCAGCACAAAACACTAATCATCGGTTATCCTGGTATAATTTCTAGAAAATATTAAATAATTAAATAAATAGCAAAAATAATTAAATAATGCGAATTAAATCTAATAAATGCTAACCCGGGCCGGAAATGCTAATCTAACCACCTAAACGGGCCTAGAAAATTAATGCACCTATCTAGATATATAGTACAATCTAATTTGCCCCTAATCAATCTATTCTAACTACCTAACATGCATAATTAAGCAATTAAATCATTAATCTAAACTAACTAACCACATAATCTCATCTTAGGCTAAGCTAATCAACCATTAAGCATAATTAACCTCATAAGCAAGGTTTGATGATTAAACTCACCGATTTAGCGGGCTAGTGAGTCCACGGCTATGGCGACGTAGAGGCAAGCGATAAACAAGCTTAGAGTGACACCAACGGAGGTCTGGACGGGCCTTAAAACGGGCCTCGAAGCCCAACAGCCCTTGCTGGCCTTCGGTTTTGTCCAAGGGTTGAAAGGGCTGCTCGACTTGGCCACGGCGGTTGGAAGAGGCAAGGCGGGCGACTGGCTATAGTGGTGGGACCAGGTGGTGGTTCCGACGGTTGGACGGCGACAATGGAGCTTCGATGGGGCTTCGACAGCGACCAGGATAGCTCGGGACAATGGCCTGAGCTCGCGAACGGCAGGCACGTGAGCAAAGGACGATGAGGGCTCGAGCACTGGCCGATAGACAGTGGTCAGACAGCAAGCAGGGACGGTCGATGGGCAGGGGGGAGTGCTGGCTGGCTTTCTCTGGAATTTTGAGCTCTCAAGACACACAAAATTGGAGAAAGCAAGGAGAAGAGGAAGAAGATGGCTGCTGCAAGAGGGAGGGCCACAAAATATCAAGAACACTCAAGTTTCATGCCCCACCACCCTTGGCTGTCATCCTCAGCCATTTTGCAGCACCAAAGCTTCCCCAACAAGCCTACAATGTGGTCCAAATGTTGCTGCCCCTTGGTCCTATGAATTTTGGACATTCTCTATCCAATCCATCCAATTCTACTTCAAGACTTCTCCAATTGAACTCAAATTGGTGCTCATAAATTCAACCAAGGTGCCCACATCACATTCCACATTTTTCCTCGCCAATTAGTCCAACTTGATTGCCAAAAGTGCAACAAAAAATGGCTCTCTAATTTTCCCAATCCAAAAACGCCTAAATTTGGTTTTTTGCCAAAATCTCGGGTTTGCAGAAAAATCTTCATAGGACGAGTCAATGTTCCTAAAATAAAATGTGACATGATAGAACTTTCAATTTCTGAAATCAGGTTTAAATTCGCGGTTAATTTCAACCGGGCACGATTTTAGCGTGACCTAACCTACAAAGTAACTTTTAGGAATTTTTAGTGCAATTAACCCATGATCGATTATTTTCAAGCCACATTGTGCATCTTTGACTCATTTTTGCAACTCTCGGTTGTCGTGAAAATCTCGAGGTTTCAAATAAAGGCACATGATACAGAAATGACAGAAAAATCGGTCTAGCGTCATTCGACGAGAATTTTGCAATTAGGTGGAATCACCCACACTCTAATCACATGTCTCTATCGAATCAACATATCTCCAGTCTCTAATCGATTTTGACAGTGTCTTATTGACCATTGCAGATTAGCACGGTCGAGCAGTCGATTTCTAGTCGAATTTTCAAGTATATTGCGTTAAAATCCTTTAACAGCTTCACCAAATAGATTAGTTATCTCATGAGTGATCAACTCAGAGAAAAGAACTATAGGTGCGTCAATGAAAAGCCTAACTCATTCAATTGAAAACAGAATTGGAAAATCAGGATGTCACATTATGTAATTTCCCAGTGTGTCACAAGGTCATGAAATTACCTGCTCCACTTCATTGGTAATGTACACGTAATCTAGTTGGGAATCCCATCTCAGCTCTCCTATCTTATCAGTGTGTGCAAGAGAATCTGTCGAACTTGTGGCATTAGCATGACTAAGTAGGATCCAGAGTGGGCATTTTTTATTCACTGGTTAAAGTCAGTTTTCAAAACTTTGGCACCAATGAGTACGGGGTAAGTTCTAGAATGTTGGGTCGTATCCATTTTATGCCCCATGTATTGCACCCTATGTAGGGCACTTTGTAGAATGATGCAATATATATTACGTGCTGTATAAAATTTAAACAAATATGCATATGTATTTTAATTTCAATTTTCTCATTCTTTACAAAATTTACGCATTTAATTGTGTGAAAAGATGGGAGGAAGCAATATATTTTACTTTATATTCGATGTTATTATGTCTCGGGGTTACGCTACTGATAGGACTGAAGCTGCACTTTGTTTCATATAATGTAATGCATCAATCAGTTTATGCTGAAGGTTGAATGTGTTAAAAAATATAATCATGACAATATTATCTTGACAATATTATCTATTATATTTTTTCATTAAATTATAGAAGATTTATACATGGTATCTTAAGTCCGTGGAACTTACTGTTGGGATTTTATTTTGAAAAACATGAACACAAATATAGGAAAAATAGATCAAGAACCATTTGCAGCGGAAGCAATGACGCCCATACATGTATCTCCTTGACATTATTCATGCCTTTTAATAATAAGTACATAGAAGTGAAAAGGAGGCTAATCACATTACCCTTGCACTGTGCTCAAAAATTTGGTTTTGACAATCTTTAGATTATGACCATGAATGTCCGATATCCTTACATCATTAATTCTAACGTTATTTAGATTCTGACTACGAACGTTTGATCCTCTTGTAATGTTGGTTCTAACATTCTTCTGATCCGAATCAGATTTGGACTACAAATTCTTGGTGTCCTTGTAGTGTTGGTTCTAACATTCTTCAAATCTTGACTACAAATGTCTGATCTCCTCATGGTGCTAGTTCTAACATACTTTGGTTTTGATGTTCTTTACTTCCAACCCCACTAATATCGAGCCTCTAGTTCAAATACACAACCAACTAGTGTCGAACGGTAGAAAGAAACTTGAGAGAGCTCACCACGACAATTGTCCTAGCAATTACTCTCGTGTATGACTATTTGATTGATCATTATCATTGCATGCGATCATCGAATGACCTTCTATCAATCGCCTTTTTTAACCAATCATAGATCACATTTATTTAATTAATTCAGCTCATTATCTCTAAAATCATTCTAGAGCATTAATTCGACTGCAATTTCTAAGCTCTTTGTAGACTTTGAATCTAAATATAAGTTCTAAAACCATTTCTAAGCATTAATTCAGGCATTACCGTTACAAAGTATTATTTTGGGTACTAATCTATAACCGACTTTCTTGTGGACATTAACTTTGTAGTTACAAAACTTTAATTTGACCGTTAAGTCTGAAACCGTCTTAGAACATTAATTTGGTCATTTGAATCTGAAACCATTTTAAATCATTAAGGAAGTGCATGATAACCATTCTATTTCAGTTTAAGAACTATTTTTTGTTCTAAAAACGAGTTTGGAACAGAAATCGGTTTGGTAACGCCATGTCATTTTTCTATTTATGGAACAAATTTTTAGTCCAGAAATAAGTTTGAAATAGAAATAATAAGTAAAAACTCTTCTCATCGTTCACCTTCACTATTAGCCGCCCGTTCACCCACTAGTCCTTACCACCATTACCGATCGCTAGTTGTCGTCTGCCACCACTTGTTTGTCGCTCATCGCCTACGGTCCGTTGTCGCCCGAGAGCAAGAAATTTTGTATCGTTATTAGATGAATTTATATTTCGAAAACAGAAATTTTGTATCACTATCAAATATGTATTTTTACTCAAAAACTCATCTAAGAATAGAAATAGAAAAATCTATTTATATTCTAGAAATTAATTTATAACTAGAATGGTTATTTTCCGTGTCCCAAATTGCTCATTGATTCTCAAAACCATTTTAGATCATTAATATAGCTGTTAAATCTAAAATCGTTTCAAATCTTTAATTTAAAACCATTTCAAATCATCAATGTGACTATTAAATCTGAAATCGTTTCAGATTTTTAATTTAGCTGTTAAATGTGAAACTATTTCAAAACATTAATTTGGCTATTGATTCCAAACTCACTTTAGATCATTAATGCAGCCATTAATTTTGAACTTACTTCAAATCATTAATATGGTGATTGATTCTAATCTCACTTCAAATCATTAATGCAACAATTGATTCTGAACTCACTTCTGATCATTAATTTGGTCATTGAATTTGAACCTGCTTTAGATCTTTGATTCGGCTGTAAAGTTTAAAGCTCTCTTTAGATCTTTGACCCAGCCATAAAGCCCGAAACCATTTCAGAACTTAGATTTTTAGCCGGCCTTAATCTGATTGCCTTAATTGCAAACACATTTGCAATATTGCCTCTTCTGTTTTAACGTTATTTTGAATTGGTTATGGTGTGTGACATTTCTAGATTCATCACTGGATTGGTAATAAAATTTATATTAACACACATTAGCACAATTAAGAAAACTGATTATCTCGATCAATCTCCAGTTCTTACAAACCATGAGTAACATCTAGCAATATATTATGGCTACCCAAACAGTGTGAATATTTTAAGAACATAATGAACCTATTAGCTTTGGTGACTATGTAATTCAATCATTCTATCTTACTATGCCTCGATTGAACAAAGGCCATTGAATTGTCTGTCAAACCACCAATTCGATTATATGCCCAAATCTAACTTACATGTATTTCTACAAGACATGAACTGTTCATTTTTTGTTACAACCCCGGCCAAGGATTTCAATACATATTCCATATTGAGCACATATTCTTAACCCCTTAAAAATAGGCTCAGTACTAACTAATCTTATGGGCTCATTTATATAAATGGGACAATGAATGAATTTTTCTTTGTCATTAAATAAATAATGCAACTTAAATCTCTACATGTAACAATTACATGATTGTTTTAGTGTATATAGCTAACACTTAAGCCAAAGAAGAGTGTGAAATTCTTTTTCCTTTTGGCAAAGCAAGAGGTTAACTTTATTCCTCGGAAACCCCGCCACATTATTAGTGAATCATTTCCATTTTGGTCAAGCTAACGTGACAAAAGCAAAACAAATAGAGCTAGAATCACACCAATTCTATATGTGATTTTTTTTTTTGTACAGAGGTAAAAAAAAAAAAAAAAAAACCATTCACCCTTTGGGGAGAGATATTTTTTTACCAATCAAGTTACGAATACCTAACATATTCATACCTAATGATTTTCCACAAAGCGGGGACAAAAGGTCTAACATGTTAGTTGGTTGAAAGATCCAAGCAAAAGTTTAGCTAGTATAATCTCAAGGAGTTAATGAATGACAATAGCCAAGATAGATCTAAGATACAAATACCAGTGTGAAGGGCAATTTTCAAAGCCTAAATGGTAGATCAAGTCCCAATAATTTTACATCGGTGCACATTGGTAGCTTTTAGGGAAGGGCAAAAAAGTCCCCCATTTCATATTCGACGGGGACAGATGAAGGGGATTTGTAGAAGAGGCCCTTCTTTTTCTGGCTAATCACATGGGAGTTCAATAGAAAATCTTCTTCTTAAGTGCCGTGTCCAATTTAAGTGGTGAATTTCTGGCTCGCCTATAAATTATTCTCAAAGTCAAGCATCCAAGTCCATTTATTCATGTTTGGTGGAGATTCTACATCATCCTTTACTACTAAACATTATAAGGCCTAGAAACGATCCCATCGGGATGCAAAGAGTACTACCATCACTTCTCCATCGTAAAATCCTTGAGAGAAGATTGGGTTTTAGAGAGAGATTATTTGGCAGCAAATGGCGATGATTAGTCGGCAGTCTTAGGCTATAATTAATTTGGTAAAAAGTGATTTTCGAGGTCATTATCTAGTCATTAATATATACCTCATTTAAAGCACGTGAGGTATACATATTTTGTCACATCCCACTAATAGGCCACAAAATTGGTGCTTCCGTCAGCATTCTTACGACTAAGGTAAAGAATTCAAAAATAAACGAGGCGACGCTAGTGGCCGGCATACAATATTGAAGCACAATCTTTTTCTAGTGGGATTGAAGAAGCAAGAATTATTTTAGCATTTCGAGTGTACTATTTCATATTCCCTCTCTTATCCTAAGTAGCACCAACACGCAACACAGATACACGACACGACATGACACGTTGACATATCATTTCTCAAAAATAGAGAATTCCGACATGTTTGGGACACGTTGTATATTAAATGAATATTTTTATTTTTAATCAATTTGATTCAAATTCATAAATAATTAATTAATTAAAAAAGAGCATACAATGAATTTACACCAATAATATTAATAAATCAATTCGTTGAAAATTCGAAAAACATATTCTTAATTAATGTGTATCCATGTTTAGAAACATGTTTTTAACTTTAACAAAAGTTATTGATGAAACTAATAATTAATAAGAAATTAAAATCAATTTATTTAAATAAATCCATAATCTTCTACAAATGACCAAAATTTATCATTATTCAAAATTCAGTACTTTTATATTTCAAAATTATTTTTAATCTCATTTATTTATTTTTCCGTTTAAGAAAAAAGTCCCCACAACCCCACTCCCTTCTTTCCCTCGTCCATTCCCCCACCCCCAAAAAAAAAAAAAATTAACACACTTTTATTTCCCCCTCTACCACCTGACAGTGACAGATAGGCTGTCACTTCCCCTCCCCCAAAATTAAAAGTCATGCCATCAGATCCCCTTTTTTTTATTATTATTTTTGAGTTTTCTTATCAAAAACCCTAGCTAACCCTCCTTTTCCTCCTCCTCCTCGTCACTAGTCACACGACCCCTTCCCTCTCTTCTTCCTCTCGATCCTTCTCCTCCTCCTCGCCGCACGACTGCCTTCCTCTCCTCTTCCATCTCTCACCGTCTCTCACCATCGTGGGCTCGCCGTTACTCGCAACCTCGTCGCAGGCTCGCCATCGATCACAAACTCGTGTTTGCTCCCTTGCCCTCGCCTCCACCCTCCATCTTCCGGACACACGTGTCAAAACGTGTTTGACCACGTGTCGGAAAATTCGACATGTGTTGACCATGTGTCCAACCGTGTCCAACCGTGTCAACGTGTCTGACACACTTCGACACGTGTCGGACACGACACAAAAGCACGGGCAACGTGGCCGTGCTTCATAGCTCCTATCTTTGTCATTTCTACTTTAGGAAGGGGGAAGGAATCTGGTGCAAAAACATGGACAAACCAGGAGGCAATAGATGCATTTGATGATCTTGTAAATACGTACATCGTAACATGCCTTCTCTTGACTTTGAATTCTCCTTGTGTCGGCCAAAATCCGAGATTGAGTCAAGCTACGATGGCGGTGCTTAATTTAATCATCATATTATAAGTTGGTCATTGAATAAAGATGTAGCTGTCGTTACCAACTAAAGTGATAGCTAAAGTAGCTCTTTTCCAAGACTCAAAAGTGCATTTGCTGCATTGGTCACAAAAAGTATTTCTTTCTTGCATGAGGTGAGAATTGCCTACTTTTCTTCCCTCAACTTGTGCCCCAAATTATGTGAGGTTTTTTAAATAATCAAAATGAGCACGGATTTGAAGCTCTAAACCTCACAAGATAAACTTTGATCCCAATTGTAGCCAAACTCTTTTGGAAACGGATTTGTCTTCTTTTAGAATGAACTACGGTCCTCAACTTTTGCTCCAAAACTTTGTGAGTTTCTTTCCAAATCAAAATGAACACAATTATAAGTAAATAAGATGGTTAGAAGTGAGGATATTATAAGGAATAATGCTAATGGATATTACATAGTTGTGATGACCCCCCAGGGGATTTCCTTGGGGGGTTGTTGGGACCCGATCTTGTCGCCCTCGATCCCTCACCATCACAAGGAGAGAAAAGGGAGAAATGTTAGATTTAGGGGTACTTGATCATGAGGATTCCCTCACAGCTTAGAACAACTTCCCTCAGGTCAGAAAAGGGAGAAAAACTTCTTAGAAATTGTTTTTGAGAAACATCACATGCACCAAAGTATATTTTGAAAAATGCAATTTGAAAAGGCCAATTGTTTAACAACAAAGATCAAAGCATTTAGAACAACTTCCATGAAGATAGCATGACCTAATTTCACGCACAAACTAACCTAAAAGGTATAATAACTAAACAATCACAATCATGTTTATATTAGGAAATTTCAGAACAAGCATGTAAAGACAACAAAATTGAGTAATAACCATTAACAATCTAACTATGGAAAAATTTCTTAATATATACGACATGATAATGAACAAATTTTGTGAAGGAAGCTTTCCTAAACAAGCTACACATAATTTTACAAAAATCAGACAATAAGCAACAGCATATCAGAAATTTGTCAAATCAGCAAGACACTCAGCCAATATCGTAAGGATTTATCCCATAAAAACACGTCTAAAAATCATCAAATTTTCACAAAGCGCAGCCAATATGTTGGCAAACAAGTTTTGTTAAGAGGCCAAGTGCAAAATTCTAATAAAAAAAATGAAACAAAAATATCAAATGTCTGTCCAAGCAGGGGTTAGAATAGGGGTTCGAATTTAATCCTATATCCATATTCCAATCTAGTTTTGAAAAAAGGGAGAATAGTCCAAACAATGAGTGATTTGCATGAAATTAACAGCATTGGAAACCTCTAAGTGTGCTTTTCGACTTCCTAGAAGGGATCGAGTCCAAACTAGGTCAATTAGGTGCACTAAGATCAAGATTTCAAAAGGTGAGCATGTTTTGTAACTAAAAGTCAGAACACAAACATGCATTAATAAATCTCAAAACCATTCAAGTAATGCACAAATAGCATGAAAAGATCACATGTGACATAGAATTAGATGCAACAAACAATTTGGGTAATCATCTAACCTTAAGTTGGCATGAGAAGATGTCATACAATTCGATGACAACACAAGATGACTCAAGATTTATGATGAAATGCTTGAGAGTTTCTTGATGAACATACGCTCTTACGGCACAAATATAACATGCAAAATGACACTCAAATGTAATGACACGAACATATACTCAAACCTTATAACATTAGGTTTAAGTGTCAAGAAGACATTATCTCAAAATTTAGTCTCTAAATGTCTCAAACAAGCATGGTAAGATGCATAAATGACAAGATTTCATTTCAGCATTGATTTCACAGAACATGCACAATTTCAACCATCTTAAGACGTGCAAAAATCCTACAAAAAAATCCTATATATAGAACATACAATGATGTACATTTCTCATTAAGAGTTTGAAGTCTAAATGTGATTGCATGAAAAGCAAAAATGCACATTTAAACTATGTACTAATGCAGCATATGTTAACCTTAACTCATGCAATTGACTCACTTGTCATCGTCAAGACTTTGCAAAGAATGCATCAATTGAACATATGTATCATGTATTTCAACTCTTATGAAGGATTTGAGACTAAATAGATGCATTTGTGGACTCAATTTCATCAAAACAGAATACGGACTGGTGTAGATAGACTGTCCTATGTTCATATCTAAGCAATTTTGACTTAATTCAACCCATCCAAAAATCACGAAAAAGTTACAAGATGTTCTCCATACAACCACAAGAAACTTTCATAAAGGAAACTTCTTCCAAAATTCAACAAAAAAATCAGCACAAAAATGACAAAATCATATATCAATACGGAACAAACAAACCTAGGCTCAAATCTAAGTAAATCTGACCTAATTAAGCATATCCAAAAATCATTAAAAAAAATTATAGGATATTCTACACACAATTACAAGCAACTTTTATGAAGGAAAGTCCTTCCATACCTCAACACAAAAATCAACAAAAAAAAAAAACAGAATTAGAGATTAGTACAGAATAGATTGACCTAGGCTTGGATCTTAGTATATCTAGTATAGTTAAGCACATCCAAAAATCATGAAAAAAATTATAGGAATTGTACAAAAGGATTTAAAAAGACACTCATGAAGGCAATATTGTCCAAAAATCATCACAGAAGGCTATATAAAAATAGTAAAGTCTTATTTTGGAGTAAAAACATAATTGAAAATCCAACCGAACTACAGTAGAATCACTCATCTTCGGAGATGTTTTTCAAGTATCAAAGGACGCTCGATTGGGGTGTGACCTACCACTTCAAAGCTCAGGATGTCTATTATCTAATCCTAAGAGGACTCGAGTTGAAACGAGGTCGTTTCGGACCTCATTTTGGTCAAAACACTAAGTCAATCCTAAGGCTACGAAATTGCAGATTTAAGACTAATCAAGCACAATCATTCAATTTCAAACTACAGCAACTCATCAATGATCAACATATATCCCTAATATTGAATCCTAGTCCTAGCCGGCTAATCTGGCCTTGCTTCATGAGATTCGAGACCGAGAAATTACCTTTTGATGCGGTTTTTTCGATTTCAATCACGATCAAGTAGAACTTTTGTTGGAACTTTGATCGAATCTTTATGAACCTCCTAAGACCAGATCCTGTTCAGAAGGAAGATCGGCAATCGACACCAGTCCGATTAAACCGGCTAATCGGGAATAGATCGGCTTGATTATCGATCTTTGGTGCCACAACCAAGAAGCCGCCGGACTCAGCTATGGCCACCTCTCCAATAACCTATGCTGGTGATCGAGGACAGGAGGAATTGAGGGACCTCTCAATTGGTGGCTCCGATCAAGTGGCTGCTAGTGAGGGGCGAAACCGGCGGCAATTTTGGGAGAGAGAGAGAGAGAGAGGCTGATGAGAGAGAGAGAGATTTCCGTGCAAATGAAACCCTCCTCAATTGGAGGGAAAATTTCACTTATACATTTCTCACATTAAGCGATTTCGGTCATCGGTTCAATCCGACGGTTGAAATTTTGATCCAACGGTAAAAAATCAATTTCAAAGGCTCCATCATGATCTCGAGGCGTCGGGTAATTGAACTAGTGGATTTGATTTGCAAAAAACCAAGTCAAAATCGAGAATTGCGTTGAAATTTTCATTGGGGTTAATTTGCAATTTAATGAAATTTGGGGGTCAATCTGTAAAATTTTGAGAAATTAAAGGTGTAGAAGTAAAATTGACATTGAGAGGATTTCGAACTAGTCGCCGAGGTCGGGAACCGACCGACAAGGGGTTGAACCCGCTAACCCCACCCACGGCCGATCGACCAATTCGGTCGGGTTTAGCCGGATTTTGACTGGTTCTTGATTGGTTTGGTTTGGTTTCGACTGTCTTGTCCACTTGGGACTCCTATGGATCTAAAATTTATGCAATTTGGTCCTTTAGGGACCAAATTGAAAAGGAATTTTATTATTTTTTTAAAAAATGGTCAATTAAGATACAATTAAGCTAATCAAACCTTATGAACGTGATCTAGGGGTCTTTTATTGATCTAATTGAATGATTATTGTGCAAAAGAATGAGTCAAAACCATGGGTGCTTTGAATTGGGCTTAAGGGCTAAAATTGTTAAATTTGCAATTCAATGGACAAAATTGCAAATTAACTAAAATTGAATTCAATTAGTATCACAATTGTCTTATCTAATGAACTACCCATATGTAAGATCACTTATCGCATTTAAATTGACCTTGAATTGAAGCGCTTGAGCTTAGGTAAAAAATATATATAAGCTTAATATTAAAATTGGATCAGATTCATGAAATTAAACCATAGTCATGAATGGATCAATTCGAATTTTATCGGTTGAAGCATAATTGCTTGATTTTCTAATGCTTCGGAGGATAAAATTCTTCAAATTAATATATTCTGGTGTGAACTGCCCAAAATCAATTTTAGATTTGGATTCATTTTTAAAAAATGAATGAGAAACAATTGTCCATTCGTAAGTTAAGAATGATTGATTTTGGTCCCCTAATTAGGTCTCAAAACGACAATTCATATTTTGACTTGGTAAATCACGAAATTGAATGCACGACAGATTTCAATTAGTCCCTAAACCAAATGTCAAAAAATAAACTTCATATAATTATAACTAGAAAGTAATTTTATTTTTGGTCGATTTAAAACCTAAAATTGTAAAATTTAGAAATCAAAGTTCTTAATCGAATTTTTGTGAAATTTTGGACACAAAAGTAAAATTGGCATTAAAAGAAATATATTTGTGTATTTTTTTTTTTTTCAAAGGTTTGATCAAAAGTCAACAATTTAGTTGACTTTTTCTAAAAGGTTGATTTTTTTAATCAAATCTTTGAATTTTCAAGAAATTGATTTGACAAAAGTGAAATTAAAGTTAAATAAAATCTTTTAGGTAAAAAGTCAATTTTTTACTCGACCCGAAAGTGAACCGTTTGACTTTCCGGGTTTTTCTTGAAAATGAGCTAGAAATTGCTTAAAAACAACAATGCAAAAGAAAGAAATGAAAAAACGACACTTTTTGGTCAAGAGATGGATTCTTTTGTAATCGAAAGCCAAACTTCTATTTTTTCCTCTTAATGACGCGTCGACTAAAAATCAAGTGTCAATAGGGGAGAAGGTTTAGCGGATTGTTGAGCAGGAACTAACATTGCCTCTACTCAAGTTTTGCTTGACCTCCATAGGTACGAGTTCTTCCAAAACCTTACTGCGTGCAACGTTGAAAAATTCAAATTCAATTGATCTATAATTAGGTATGTTAACCCACACTAACCTTAAATGAATTTAAACTACCTAAAAGCATTAAGTCCTTGTGGAAATTTCCAAATTTGATCTAAGTAATCCCAACCTAGATCTACTACTGCAACCACACAAACAATCTAGTGTACCTTGACCTTGATTTAAAACCTAGTCCTCCTTGGAGGTGTGTCTTCTTGATTATCGACCATTACAATGGAGATTGCTTGTGCTTGCTTTCTTCTTATTCCCTTAGGTCATAAGTCACCTCCCTTCATTAATTCTTCTTGGCCGATGATTCATAAAGCATTTAAAGTTAGAAAGAACTTGTCTTCCAAGTCTCAAAGTAGAGGAAATGATGACCCCAATCTAATAGGGACACATGAACATGTGATTCACCTCAATCATTAATGGCTTGTCATGATGACCATACACCTAAGCTTATGAGTCACCTTCTTTCATTAATTACTTAGGATAGCCTTCATTGCCCCCATTTAATGCATTTGACTCTTATTAAAGAAAATTAGCCTCTCTAGTTTGGTCTCTAGGTCTTCTTGATAAGCTTATGCTTCACCCTTTCTTAATGTGCAAGAATCCAAAGTTTATGATTACCTTTCAAGGGTAAGACCATTTGTGCCAAGTGTCCAACTTAGTCATCATGTATTGATTGACTACCTTCCAAGAACATTGAATGCATCATGAAAAAATATCAAAATTAGAAGGACATCCCATTGGCCAGGAGTTAATCGAGTCTAACCACGACTAGCTATCTTATTTGACCCGAAATTTGTGCTTAAGCCATGATCGGAAGAAGCCGGACGAAACTAGGCATAATCAGTGAAATCGAGTTCAGACTCCTCTTTTACTGTGTAAAGGACTCGAAATTGAGGATATTACAGATTTAATGCGACCATATGTCGAGATGGATCAATTGATCCCACATGACTACATGACAACCAAAAATCGACCATGGATCGAATAACTCAACATGGTTTAGTTTTGGACTAACTATAAATTGTGGCAGAGGCCTAGGAACTAGCCTCAAGACTGACCATAGGACCGGTCGACTAATCCAAGGATAAGACCTTGGACCCATTCCAGAGCGCGTTTACATGATAAAGGAGAAAATTGAATTTAGTTCTGTCGATTTAGCTCAGTTGCATCTAGCTTCATCCGATCATGGTTTAGGCACGAACCTTGGACCAAATAAGATAGTCAATTGTGGTTAGACTCAATTAATTCCCACCCAATGAGAAAGCCTTCAAACTTAGATATTTTCCCATAGTGCATTTAATGCTTTTGGAAGTTAGTTATTAAATGAAATGTTGACAAGTAAGACACATGTCACCAATTGCTATTGCCTTTGAAGATAATGATAAAACTTGGATTTTTGCTCATTAATGAAGAGTGAGTCACAATCCTACTTAGGAGACTTGAGGGCCAAATTTAGACTAGTCACTCTTCTTGAAAAATAGGAATGAAGGCATTAAATTAGGGTAATGACTATTAAGGCATATGTGTCCCTAATGACCTAGGATCATCATAACCTTGAACTAAGTGTTAAAAACGAAGTCTTAGAGCCCGAAGAGAGGGGCCACATGCCCATTTAAGGAGAGACAAACAATTTCAAGTCTTCTTGAATCAAGATAAGGATGCATTCAATACATTTGGATTCTAGTTCTTCAATGTCAAGTTGAGGTGTCTCTATTTGCTTAGGACCAATCATTACCTAGTTTGAAACTTGGAGACTAAGTCACCCTCCATTTAAAGCCCTTTTTAAATGCTTCTTGAATTAGAACAATTAGAAGCAAGCCATGGATGCCCATGAAGAGACCTTGGATGCCATTATTGGGAAGGATGAGGAAGACCCCTTCATTACAAGGCTAGATGGACCAATTAGAAACTTGCCACTTGATTTGAAGCCTTTGGAAGATCCTATGACCTTGTCACCTTGCTTTCTAGGTTTGCCACCTAAGTTCTTGGCATTAAAGGCTCTAGCAAGACAATTATTGCAAGGTGCTCTTTTAATAGGGATAGAGCTCATTCTTGCACTACGGTTTGTTCACAAAAACCCCTCATCCTCTCTTCTTCTCCTTTTAGCCAACCACACCACCCTCTCCCTCTCTCTCTCCAATGCTGCCCTCTCTCTCTCTCTTTAGGCATCCTTTGTTGCCAATCTTGCCGCCAATTGCCGCCATAATTTGTGAGCCGCTATGAGGCCAGTGGTCTAGAAAGTTGTAAGTGAACTTACTAATATTTGGTTAAGGCATTGTGTTACACTAGTCCAAGCATGTAGTAAGTCCGTGTTTGAATTGCTTGTGACTTTGTTCTTGCTTGCTTGAGATTCAGCTTGTGTTTGCTAGGATCGTTTTAGACCTTATTTCCTATTTGAGGTTCAGTTCTTGTTTGATGAGCTTTGGCTCGTGTTTGGGCTTGAGTTACTTTGAAAGAAGCCTAGTTTGTACGCTTACTTAATATGCTTCAGTTTTGCTTGGTTCAAACTGGTTTGTAAAATGTTTTTGTAAAAGCTCAATTCTTCCCTCGCAAAATTATTTGTCAAACTATATTGAACTATTTCATAAGTACATGTTCTAGCTCATGCCCCAAGCTCTGAAAAGGGGTTTCATCGATCTTGGACATATGTGGGATCAAGTTGGATTGGCCTTGGTTTTGGTACAATATTGAGGCATATCATTTCTAAACCAAGTTTGGTACTATATTGGTCCATCAAACATGTCGAGTCAAGCCACGATCCTTGATTTGCACCCAGCATATTCAATGACTTAATTCCAATAAGTCTCATTTCACACACTTATACATAGCACACCTTTAGGCCCTTGAACTAAAGGTGAAGATAATAACCAGATTGTAATGCTAGATATATGGTCACATGAGGGATTAAGTTCTAGCCATCGACCGATGATTTTCAACGATGTTGATCAATGATTTTGGAAGAAATGATAGATTTCGGTTAAGCCGTCGATCGATAGATTTCGGTGACATTACCTGATGGATTTTGGATGTCCGGTGGTTCTAGAAGAGTCGATAGATTTGGGTTTTTAATAAATGAATTATGTATGCATGAGTTCCTCATATTATGGAATGAATCTTAATTTATGCTTGCATACGATTGAGTGAGGCATGACTTCCTCATGTTATGTAGTGAAGCTTGGCTTATGTTTGCATATTGTTGGTTGAGGATTTATCATGTTTCTAACCAAGACACAGTGTTTGTTTTTGTGACGTCCCGAAATTTGGCCCCTATTTCGAATATATGAAATGGTTATTTCATCGACGCGCTTATGGTTATTTTACTTGGAATTGATCACTCACGAGTTAACTAATCTATTTTGTGATGTCATAAAGGGTTATAAACGCGACAGATAAGAGAATTCGATCAAAAATAGGCCACTCAACCATAATAATCGACAATATAAATTAATTAGCAAACGGATATAAGCCGATTCGATGGAAGTACGTAGTCGAATTGCGGGTGGTTCTGCATGATTACGATATTCGCGTCGAATGGCAATAAGCCGATTTTCTATTGACATTATATACATGATACGTAATTGAACCCTCGCGATTACATGACAACTAAAGGTCATCTACTATTTGAAGATGCACAAACGTGTGGGTTGAAAATTATCGACCACGTGTCAAACGCGCGAGAACCCTTAAAAGCTACCAAATAGATTAGATCATACTAATGTCGCATTCGATCAATTTTGACCATGAAATTTAATTCGATTTTGGGTATCGGACTTTCAAGCATGTCATGATTTAATTATTGGATGTCGTCTCTCATCTTTCGTCAAATTTTCAACGAGTTCGAAATTTTATGGAAAAAGGATTTTCAGACAAGAAGAAAAGAGAAATGAAATTCGGATGAAGAGGCCAAAGTGGATTTTGCTACCCAAAAAGCTTTATTTTTTAGAAATTAGAATTAAAAAGATAATTGGGAGGGTAAAGATAGGCTTAGAAGACTTTTGAGGCATGTAGATAGAATGTGATGATGGGTTTTTAGGATATTTTCTTAAGAAGCCTTTTTGTTTGCTTTAATTTCTTCTCTCTCCCTCTGTTTTCTTCCTTTCCCCCACATTACTTTTCTTCCCCCGCCCCCACCCCGCAGACAGCCCTCTCCTTCTCGTTTGCTGCCACCTTTCCCTCCATCTTCTTCATTTCTTCACCCACGCCATCACCAACACCATTCATCTTCATGCCACCATCATCCCACCGCCACCACCGTTGACCAGCACCCTCCACCAACTCCAGCACCTTCACCACCACCACGTCACTGCCAGCACCCTCATCTTCACGCCATCACTAGCACCCTCATCTTCACGCCACCACCACACCACCGGCCCCGGCACCACCAAGCAGTCCGCCACTACTACCGGCCACCTCGCCAACTCCACCACCACCAACACCACCACCACCATCTTAGCCGCACCACCACCGCCGCCGAGCCTCCATTCAAGCCGCGGGTGTCATGTTCTCAATGCCATCGTGTCACCGTTGCTGCAAGCCCGCCACCGTCAAAAATCCGTGAGTTAATTTTCTAATCATGGATTATGGCGTTAATTGCATTTAGGGGTGGTTAGATTAGTACTAATGGTGATTAGTCTTAGTTAAGCTTAGTTTATTTTTAATTGTGATTAAGGATGGTTTAGGTTAAAGTTAATTACGATTAGTGTAAATAATTTAAATTAGTCTAATTAATTGTGTTTAAATTAATTATTTTAGTTTAGCTTTATTAATCATAATTTATTTAATTAATCACAATTAGCGTAATTAGTGACGGATTAGTCATTAAGCAAAATTTTACGCTCGTTTTCTTGGATGAGATTATGCGTGATTTTGATTGTTTGCACGTACGATATTATGTGATTGATTGCTCTATGGTAAGTTTCGATTATTATTACAAAAGACGGTTTTATAGGCAATTAAATAGGAAAATATGAGATGTTAGGTCTAGACGTCAAATTTTACGTGCTAGATAAAACGATGGAATTTTAAAATAGAAGTGTGCTAAGTTTGACGGGTTGATTTCGAATACGTGATCATGTACGAATATTTTACCAGGATTTTTAAATATGAAAAATTACCAAGTTTATTATTTGAAAATGAAGTATTGTGTTCTTTGCTAAATAATGGAATAAAAGTTGGCTTGATTGATGGTGTGCTTGAGTGGTCATTTAATCGAACCCGTCACCCAGCGAGAGTTGGGGGCGATGCCCGATTTTATTGGATGCCCGATGGGGGTTCGGATGCCAAGTCGCTGTTGAGGCTGAACTGAAGCTCCTTTTACGGAATGCCGTTTAGGCGGGGGTTCTAGATGATACCATACCCGATGGGGCAGGACAATGCTCGGTCATACTGGAAGACCACCGACACTTGTGTTGGTCGTGGCCTGAGGGATCATAATAATTGGAACACGTGTGGCAACATGCGCATGAAATTTTAGTATGTGTTCTGATTGTTATTTATGCACATTACACTACTATTGTTGTGCGAGACGTGCTAATATGCAGGGGTGTGCCGAGGCAATGTGAGTTTATGTGTGGTGCATGCTTAGGCTGCCTTCGTGGCGAATTCACGTTCTAATCGAGGCTTAGGGGACTTAACTCGCTGAGACTTTATCTCACCCCATCGTTGTCAAATATTTTTAGGTCCATAGTATGGAGTGCCACCCTGTGCATTTTGGGGTCCCTTGGGATTTGGAGGTGGAGACCACTCTATATCCTATCCCTAGGACCGATCGTTCTCATGAGCTAGTGGTTACAACGGTATGGGTAGACGAGGGGTTTGTACATGTGGTGCCCCACAATTTCAAAGCGTGGTTTAGGGGGACGAACAGTGATCAGATTGGTCCCCCTCATAGTTTTGACAGACCGCCCATCGGAAACGTGGGAGGGCAAGATTGTGACTCCATGGATATCGACATCCCCGATGGTGTCGTGGTGAATCCAAATTCTGAGCCGGAGGGGCCCGGGGAGCCATACCCACCTGACTACGTGCACAACTTTGTGCCTGGATACTAGGATAGGTGTTTGGAGTTTGTGTAGCTAGAAGTTAACCCTGACCTTCTGACCCTTTTTACTTGTAGGTCACACAGGAGTTTCGTTTTGTGGTAGGCCTGTACATATTAAACTCCTTGGGTTAACCCGTCAATAAATAAATCGTTATTTTTGGGAAATTGTTGTTGTGTTTTACTATCCCTATTATTGTGATTGACTGGGTGTTTAATTTAGTCACTTCCGCATGCATTCAATCGTAAGGTAAAAAGAATGGGTCAGCGACGCGTCCTGGGATGTCACATTTTTAATTGACCGCTGAGGGATGTTTGAGTACTCAGGGTTCGGGGCATGATAGTTTTGTTATTGATTTGCCATCGACAAATGTTTTGGATGAGTTATGTGCTTGTTGAAAGGTGAGACATTATCCTACCCGAAAATTAGTGGGTTTACTTACTGAGATCGTATTGATTATCAAAGAAAGACATAACTGATGTTATTCAAATAGGCACAGATCGACTAAACGATATTCTCATAGCAATTGGAGTTATGGATTTTCAGTTTATGGGGGGTAATATAGGATCCGTAGTCGGCAAGAAAATCACCCATTTGATCGAGTATGCTACCAATAAACTTTTACCTCTGATTCTAGTGTGTGCTTCCAAAGGAGAATGTATGCAAGAAGGAAGCTAGAGCTTGATGCAAATGGCTAAAATATCTACTGCTTTATATGATTATCAATCCCATAAAAAGTTATTTATGTATCAATCCTTACATCTCTTACTACTGGTGGGGTAATGGCTAGTTTTGAGATGTTGGGGGATATTATTATTGCCGAACATAATGCTTACTACATTTGCAGGTAAAAGAGTAATTGAACAAGCATTGAATAAGATAGTACCTAAAGGTTCACAAGTGGCTGAATATTTATTCCATAAGCGCTTATATGATCCAATTGTACCACATAATCCTTTAAAGGTGTTCTGAGTGAGTTATTTAAGCTTCACACTTTTTTTCCTTTAAATTAAAATTCACGTATTAAGTTAAATGAACCCTTAAGTCAAATTATTTTTATTTTATTTAGTTACATTTTTTGTATTTGTAGCGAACAATTTAGTTTATTGAAATCAAAGTAAAAAATTCTAAAGTAGACTTTCTTTTTGCTTTGGTGACATAATCATAATATCTAATTGTAAATTGTAGAAAGAATCATGCAGATAATTCTTTTTATACTAATATTCCTGATTATTTATTAGGAAACCTCTATCAACAAGATTTTAAAAAAAAAAAAAAAAAAAAAAAGGTTCCTTCTTCAAAATTCAAATTTGGCAAGGTAAATAAAATAAACCGAAGGTCCAGAACAATAAACTGATCTTGATTTGCGAATTATTATAGATTATTCATTGGTAGAATGGAAGGAATTAGGAGAAGAAAGACCCTTGTGTAATGAATCGGAAGAGCTTCAATGGATTATTTCATGTGCAACGTACTTTGTCAAAGGGCTTGGTCTTCTTGCTTGAGAAGAATACCCAAAAGGGAGTGTCCCTACAGACTCTACTAAAATTGGAATATTAAGCACATATCAAAAGCATGAAGTCATACTTCTCCGTTGTCTTTTTAAGATTTGTGAGATGGCTACACCGCCTGTGAGGTTTGGTGTCCCTATGGAGAGAACTATGTTCATCACTAAAGTTTATTTTGCTAGGTTGGATAAACGCTACCGAATGGTTAGTATGACCATCTGGGTCAAGGAGGGGCTGGATCACCTCATCCCCCATAAGTATCGAGCGTGGTACGAGTGGGTGGATGGAGATTTCGTCGGCTCAATTTGTGACTTTGATGTAACACCAGATAGCACCATAGACAAAACCTAAGTAGCCAATCCTTATAGGGGATGCTGCTTTGTTTAGTATCTCACTAGAAGAGATAGGCTTACCTTGAAGCTTATGAATTTTTGGAAGGGAATATGTAAATATAAGTAGTTTATCATGTTTATGGTTGTACATGTGTTTTCCTATATTCGAAAGAAATACTTATTGATGCTATCATGATTGGGTGTTGTTGTATCGCTTCCCATGTGCATAACTCAAAGATAATAAATGAAAAAAGTAAGAGTCAATGACATGCCTAAGATGTTGCAAAAATAGCCCCTGTCTCTCATCACAACCCTAGAGATGGAGTTGGGGTCATGACAAGAGGTGAGAGAGTGACCATAATAATATCACTAGAAACTTTGCTCTCGACCAGATAGATACAAAAAAACCTCATTCCTACAATTATGTGATTATAAATTATGAAGGCTGTGACAAAATGGATGCTTGTTTTGTTCCTCTTACCTTAAGCACAATGTTTTCTTTTCTCCTCTTTGTGATTTTAGGGGTGTTATAAGTCTAGAAATTTTCTCTTCTTCTTGAGGGGATTGGTCAAGAAGCTAAGTAGAATATTTTACTTGTAAGACTCGTCATTTTTCTTTTTTCCTTATTCCACTACTCCATTCTTCCACCTAAGCAGCCTTAAAGAATTAAACTAGAGAGATGTTTATATGAGAATGTACTTTAGGAAAGTGAAAGGTCTGGAGAGAGCAAAGAGGCCAGAGAGTGACCATAATAATATTACTGCAAACTCTGCTTTTTGACTAGATAAATACAAAAAAATCCTCAACCCTCCAATTATGTGATTATAATATATGCATGCTACAACAAGATTGATGCTCGTCTTGTCTCTCTTATCTTGTGCACAATGTTTTCTTTTCTACTTTTTGTGTTTTTGGAGTATTACAGGGCTAAAAATGTTTTCTTCTTCTTAAGGCAGTTGGTCAACAAACTGAGTAGAATATTTTGTTTGCAAAATTTGTCATTTTCTTTCCTTCTCATCTGCTTATTCGTTCTTTCAACTAAACAGTCTTAGAAGATTAAACGAGAGAGATGATTATTAGAAGATTAAACGAGAGAGATGATTATATGCAAAAATGCTTTACAAAAGTGAAGGGTCATGAGAGAGAAGAGAGGTGAGGGAGCAACCACAGTAATATCACTATAAACTCTTTTCATGACCAAATAAATACAAAAAGACCTCAACCTTACAATTATGTGATTATAAATTATGTAGACCACAACAAGATGGATGTTTATTTTGTCTCTCTTACCTTGGGAACAATGTTTTCTTTTCTTCTTCTTTTTTTTTTGGGGGGGGTGGTAATTACTAGGTAAAAAAAAAAAAATCTTCTTAGGGGGATTGGTCAAGAAACGTAGTAAAATATTTTACTTTAGAAACTTCTCATTTTTTTACTACTTTTTTTTTTTTTTTTTTTTGCTTCTTTGCTCTTCTACCTAAACCACCTTATATGCAAAAGTACTTTAGGAAAGTGAAGAGTTAGGAGAGAGAAGAGAGGCGAGGAAGCAACCATAATAATATCACTACAAACTCTGCTCTTGACCACAAATACCCAAAAAACACTAATGGTACAACTATGTGATTATAAATTCTGTAGGCCATGACATGATGGATACCTGTCTTGTCTCTCTTTCCTTGGACACAATATTTTCTTTTGTCTTTTTTGGTTTTTTGGGGTGTTGCAAGATTGAAAATGCTTTCTTCTTTTTAAAAGGATCGGTCAAGACACTGAGTAGAATAATTTGCAAACTCTGCTCTTGACTAGACAAATACAAGAAAAACCTCAACCCTATGATTATGTGATTATAAATTATGTATGCCATGACAAAATAGATGCCTATTTTGTCTCTCTTACCTTAGACACAATGTTTTCTTTACTCCTTTGTGTGTTTTTTTGGGGTGTTACAGGACTAAAAATGTTTTCCTCTTCCTAGGGCGATTGGTTAAGACACTAAGTAGAATATTTTTTTTTTTGTGAGACTTGTCATTTTTCTTTTCTCCTTATTATGCTTATTTGTTCTTCACCCAAACGACCTCATAGGATTAAAGTAGAGAGATGTTTATATGTAAAAATGCTTTAGAAAATGATGGGTCGGGAGAGAGAAGAGAGGTGAGGGCTTGACCATAAGAATATCACTGCAAACTCTACTCTTGACTAAGCAAATACAAAAAAAGAACCCCAACCCTATAATTATGTGATTATAAATTATACAAACCATGACAAGATGGATGCCCATCTTATCTCTTTTACCTTAGGCACAATGTTTTTTTTCTTCTTCTTTTTGTGTTTTTGGGAGTGTTACAAACTTTGAAATATATTTTCTTCTTCTTAGGGGGGTTGGTCAAGAAACAAAGGATATTTTGGTTGTGTGACTTGTCATTTTTCTTTTCCCTTTCTTCTACTTCTTCGTTCTTCCACCTAAACGGCCTTAAAGAATTACACTAGAGAGATGATTATACACAATCTAATAACCTATTTTGTAGTGTTGGTACATGATCTTTGGACAGAAGTATTTGGACCTAAGGGAAATCTATCATGATCTGAATATATTTTAAGGATTAACATTGAAGACATGAAAATTTTGCTTGCATTAATCCGTATTTTTCAATTAGTTATATAGATGGGGGACAGATGCAGGGCATTATGATGCGGGAGCATCCAACGTAGCTCCATCGACCAACTCAGAACCATCGATGCTTATCCAAGCCAAGAAAGAAATTGGGCATCATGTGCTTTGATGGATCATTTTGAATGAATAATGTCAATTACTTATTGATACTTTGTGGTATGTCAATAACTATCGATGGGAGGTCATTTTAGACGTTTTATATGACGAATTGATGAAGTTTCGGGAGGGTTATTTTTTGGTCAAGAGAGGAGCACGAATTTTGGAAGGCTGAAGGTTCAAGAATGCAAGTTCTTGTGCTAATAATTGCATTTCCTAAGTTCCTAGGTGTTTTTATTGTTATGTAGTTTTCAAGAGTCAAAGGTCTAAGTTCCTAGGTCATTAAAGTTTGTTTTTTATATTTCCTAAGTCTAAAAGTCCTCCTATAAACAGGGGAAAACTATCCAATGTAAGGAGATACGAATTTGATGAATGAAAATTGTGAGATTTCCTCTTCTTGAATGAACTTCTTCGAAGAGTGGATAACTCCTTTCGGTCTCTTTATCCTTAGAGCATAGATCACTCCTTGGTGGTGAGCCAAGAAACCCTTTATACTTGTCTGGTGGAATCTTTAAGCCTTGGTGAGCTTCTTCTATTCCGAAATCCTTTATCCTTGGCTGGTAGAAGCTTTAGGCCTTAGTGCTGAACTTCGTAGATCACGATACCTTGGAAGAAGATCGTTCTATCTTTTCTTATTCCCCTTCATTTCTTCCCCATATACACTTAACCAGAAAAATCCCAAAAGAAGAAAATTTTCATTCTGGAATCACTCGTCCCATCATGCATCACATTATCAAAGAAGAGAATCGCTTTGCAGAAATAGTTTCCCACTTGTTCAGCGTGTGTGGTCTCTGTTGCTCGTTCTGTTGCCGACGTTACCAACCGCAGTGACCTTAGCCTCAGTGAGCTTCTCTTGCGTGCGAGAGTTCATCTTTAGAGAACGAGAGAGAGGGAGCCAAAGAAAAGGAGCCGGGCTCCAAGTTTTTGAACCAGGTCAACGGGTCCTAGGTCAGGTGTCTCGCGGGCTCCACGAAATTGATTCATATGGGTCAAACTCATGAGTTGAATTTTGTGAATGGCTTTGGCATGGGGAATGGGGCTGCTCAAATTAGACTAAGCCTAATAGGTCGGACTGGGCCCTTTCTATGGTGACTGAATAGGAGTGCTTTCTCCCCTTTCTTCTTTCTTTTTATGATTTTATTTTCTTCATTTTCCTTTTTATTTTCATATCTTTTTTTATTTCTCTCCTATTATTTTATTGCATTGTTTTACAAAAATCAATTTTTAATTTGCCAACAAAAATTAAAATGTCAACATGGTTGAGTCAATTTCTATTTGAAGCCAAATGATATTACAATTGGGAAAATTACCCAATGAGTCAAACATATTGTATGTATAACAATTCAATTCTAAATTTTTAAATTTACCAATTTTCCCTAAAACATTACACGAATTTTAATATAGTCCTTCAAGTCAATTTTTGGTGGAAATTATTAATGTGACATTCTAGTTATCATTGGCTGTCTTATTTGTTATTCCGCCATGTTAACATTTTTTTTTCAAAAAATGAATTTGGCTGGAATTTCGCATAAAAGTTTATGATTAAATTGGCAAAATGTAATAATGTATCCTTGAATTGACATCTGTATAATATGTTTAAAATTGATTAGACAATTTTTCCTATTACAAATGATATTCTAACCCATTAGTTTAGCACATAAGCATTTGCAAGGATTTCCAGCTCTTCCACACTCTTCATCAACAGGTACCATCCACATTTGATTTGTGACGGTTGCAAGGTCATTTCTTCTAACTAATATTCTAATCAGTGAGGTCATTTTCTTTTTTCTTCCTATGAGCGATGGCAACAAAACCTGTAGTCTGAAGGAAGCATAAGTGAGTAAGGAATGTTCATAGAGCATTTTATTCCTCTGAATTCAGATGTTCATAGTTTGTACAAGTAACCAACCTATCCAATGGTGGTTGGAGGAATCAGGGTTAGAGGAAGACGTCGCACTGTCTCTAAATAATTAAGAGTATGGGGCATTTTATATTTTAAGACTTCCTATCATACGAAGGCTTGTATGACAAGAAAATCCTGAATGGTATGACCCAATATATCATATCCATGTGCGAAGAACTTGCTGAAATCCGATGCATAAATATAATGAAAAAACTCGTGTAAACGAGTAAAAGGGAGGTGTCAAGAATCGAACTCCAAATCTTTGGTTGTGATATGAAAATAGGTTTTTTTTTTTTTTTTTTTTTTTTTTGAGCAAGGATATGAAAATAGGTTGAGTACCCTACTATTTTTGCTAAAAGTTGAAGGAGTTAGCCTATGGCGTGTTTTCTATCCTATACTCAACAACTTGAAAGTTGATGAGAGATGGCACCAATCTATGGACCCAACTTTTGACGTACATACCATGTGAGATTGGTCCATCTTTGAAATGTGCCGTAATGTGGGAGGCAGAGATATACAAGGAGAACATCAGATGTTCAGGGAATCGACTATCATGTGCTAATATTACTCACTGATTGTGCACATTCTCTCCATAATTCTATTTCGGCGAGCAGACATGCCTCAAAGAAGAAACAGTCTGAGTTCATCCGCACAGCGAGGGATCTGGAATTCAATCGAGCGGGTCAGCAAGCTGTTTGGAGCCATGGATTCTCAAAGATCATGAATACCAAAATTGTCTAAAAGTCCCAAACCTACGATACATTTACCAATTGAATCCTAAACATTTATACTTTCTATCAATCGAGTTCATCCGATCAATTTAACTAGAAATTGCTAACATAGATGTTGACCATTATACATGACATGACCAAGAATGAATAATTTTTTATAATTAGTTTTATTTATTTTTCGCTTTTCCTTCTTTCTCTCTTTCTTTTTTTCTTATTTCCTTTTCTCTCCTTTTCTTTTTCCCTCTGAGAACTGCCCTCACAGGATTGGGCAAGGGCAGCACTCGCCTGGGCAGGTGACCCTCGCCATGGAGGGCTGCCCTCGCCAGGCCTTACGGGTACTACTGCCACTAGAGTGCATCCTCTCAGAATATCAAGCTGTACGAGTACAACAATGATACGACCGATTGAAGGGAGCACCTCGCTCGGTTTTCTCTTTTCGACGATGAGCTCCCCGAGAGGCAGAAGCTTCGAAGCAGCCGACTTACAAAAAATGACTTCCATTTGACTGTCCACCCTACTAAAGAAAGAGTCTGGAGACTCTGGAACTGCGAGAAACCTGCAATGTTGCGCGTATACACACCAGGGGAGATACTAGAGACCAACTTGTCCGAGGATGATCGCGAACACTTCTATGACATTTACCATACTCGCCATTTGGAAACCATAAGAGACAAGTGCAACGTGCGAGTTCGAATTGTTCATGAGGAAGTAAGACCCGTGACTTCTGATTCGCAGTTGAGGCTTTCCCAACTTGTCACTGGCCATATAGGAATACTCATTGAGAAGATTGAATCATGGACTGATATCTACTCCCACAGAATCTATCTTAATGAGCATTACCCCTAGGGACGCAAACGTTCGCGGACTTGATGCCAATATACTGCGAAAAACTTAAATCTGACTATTAGGAACACGATTAGCTCGCTTGGAACCGAACTAACTAGACACACTGAAATAATCAATCAATAATACCCAACAGGCTAATACTGGTTTGCTAAAGACAAATAACCCATATAATTATGAGGACCGGACTTATATAAAGCTTAGAATCACTCTCAACATCAACTCTGGACTGTCTTTAAGGTTTAATCGCAGAGGATGCATCTCGGCAGCACTTCCACGATGCTATCTACGTGCCATGGACGGTCGTAGATTCATATGAACAAATCTAAAAAATCATGAGTAGCTTTTGAGTATTCATACAGTTCATTGCGATGGGCTTCCCCTTCTCCTCGGACAGTCATCCACCTCCTCCTAAAATCAAGTGGAGGCAATTCAGAATGTTATGTACAGTAAAAGAATAAGAGACTCCTGCCGTCGAAGTGAATGTCATAATACATCACGGAAACCCACGTCTATTCACAGTTGCAGAACTACGCCCACACGATTTGGACAAGCTTCACATAAAACTCGTCCGCTCTAAGTTCCCTGGTGGAGTATCGGGAGGTCTGCTATAAATGTCATCAAAATGAAGACTGACATCCCCTGAATCCTCAAAGTCCTCCCCATAAGTCGTGCGGTCCAACCTCTGAGGTATCCTCCAGTCCAAGCCTTCCTCTTCTAAACTTCGGTCCGAGTAACCATCCTGATGATTGTCATGCGCATACCGGTGGAAATCGGGAGGATCAATAAAACTAGTCTGAACCTGAGTATCATGTGGCCCACTTCTGGCCCACCAGTGACTCCTAACATTGTGCCCCGAGTTGTTCCCAGAGTCATGAGGATTAAACACGCTTTCTCGAAATAGAGGAGTGGAGGTGGACGCCCCAAGATGGGAATTTGATCGATCTCCGTAATCATGATGCTCCCAGCTGTGTTCCTGTCTATCCTCATGTTGCCCAAAGCTAAACGGAGCCCAGATATCTTCAGGCATCTGCAAGCGCACCTCAGAAGTGACAGCGGGGACATCTTCGCCAAAACCGGCAAAGCTCGTGCTGCGGCGACGGAGGATGTAATAGCAATCAAGAATGTATGGATGGTTCCTCTGCTCTTCATCAATCAACCAGTGAGAGCCCAAATTGAAGCCATAACCCATCACAGTGTACGGCATTTCCCTGGAGAGAAAGCTGTTCCTGTCTCCTCCATGTATTCCAATGTTGGGGTTCACTCGCCATGTCCCGCGAGGTGAATTAGCATGTCGGGGCTCTTCTCCTCGCAACATCCGGTCCCTGAAGGTTCTGAGATTCGAAATGAACTGCTTCCCCTTGGTATCGGGCTCCCACGAAGGATAGCTGCTCTGGAAGCTGAAACAAGTAACAGAGTAAACCCAAGAACTGGGAAGCCACCACTACAGATAGCCCATATAACCAAAAGTAGTATATCCTCTATAACTTTCTTATTGCCTTCCCTAGCGTCAAAGATATGCTGCCCCATCATTTTCTTTATTTAATTTCAATCCAACTTCATCTTCAGGACTATCTCCTGCAAATTTTGATATCTCAACGCTCAATTCTTACAATCTCTAAGGCAATTCACTAGGAAATCAGTTCATTTTGACCCAGCAACCTCAATGATACATTCATATAGATAAGTGTATCTATACCACTTCATCTATAGTGGAATGCTTCCATTGATTCCACGTATAAAAGGCTCTACCTTCTTGTAGATGAATCACCCGAAAGAAAACATTATACAGCCTATATTCGTAATGAGTATTTAGTATGGTAGGTCAGGAAAGGACAGCTACTTTCATTGCTAAGAACGAATACTAAGCAAAAAGGTCCAACGATCCAGAAAAGAATAAATGTGGAGATAGGTGTGAAAACAGACCCAACCAACAAAATCAGCATTGTACCTCAAAAATGATTTCTCCATTTTACCCTGAGAGCTCCTCTTAGTGCGGGGCGCGTTGTCTGGCGAGCCATAATTGCTATTTCCATGGTTTTGAAAATCGAACACGCTAAAACTGCCAGGACATAAAGCAGAAGCACATGAAAAGTGAAAGGACAAACCAATTTGCAGATTGTCAACGGCCAAACTTAGGAACATATTTATTGCTGTAAAAGTTCTAATGAAAAACAAGCCAAAACTGTCTAAGCACTGCTTCATTAAAGTAGAAGTGAATAGTGACCTGCAAACATGACCAACACCTTCAACATGCACTGTGAAATCAGCAATGAACTGCAAGATGTCATCCACGCGCTGCCAAATTTCAACCAGGTTTACCAGTGTGAGATCATACAACAGCATGAGAGAGGAACCAAAATGAAACCAGTACCTTTGGGACAACGAACATGAGTAAATATGGAGTTAGGAATATCGAAGCCATCTCTTCCAGTAACATCATTCCAGTATACTGCACAAAAAATGAGGCCCTCATCAGGAAAACAAGGAACTTTCTGATATTTTGGGACCCAACAATTGTAAAGAAGAAGAAGCCATTAATTGGGGAAATTCTCCAAATAATCCAATAAGAGAAAACACTCCATTATTTATCACTTTCCTCATAGCACTGTTCAGATGCTGTCAATATGTAACCAAAGGAGCAAATGCAATGACATTTTAAGGATTACCTGAAAAAGGGTTGCAAACTCTAACCTAACTGCCTCAGAATTTTCTTTTCCACGCCATCTTTTCGGCATGTAATGAGTATGCTGGACCACCATAGACATAGTTCCCTCTGGGTCAAGAACTAGAAGCTCCTCTGCAATTGCGGCACGGCTAATAGCAGTAATTGTGCCAAAACGGCAGCATACCAGAATAAATTGCGTCCAAATATCTGCACATGTGAAGATGAAAAATAAGCTTATAAAAATAACATTAAGATATTTAAAAAAAAAAAAAAAGTAGCACAGAGAGACGTCTCACATGGCCCTCCAGGAGAGACTCTTCAAGAAATGCAATTATCAGGAGAACAGCAGCAAAGCCACCAAACACAAAGGAAATAAATTTCGCGATGATCGAAATTATAGGAGAAGGGAATTGTCTTAGATAATCAGAAGCATGTATTATGCTGCTATTTATCCGATGCTTGAACAAATGGTCAACCTGACACACAAACAGTAATACTGTGAAGCCTTCGCATTTAGGTAAATATGTGATCACAAAGCATAAAAGGGGCTAATAGTACAACCAACATACCCATAAACCAATCTTATCCCACTAAGGTATTTCAGCTATATGGATCTTACTAAGGTGTTGCACGATTTTATTTCTCTATTAGATCCTCTGAAACCTCTAAAAAAAGGCTAATTCAACAAACAAGAGAAAGAAAAACCTTTTCCCCCAAATGAAAGGACGTAGTCCCCTAGCCACTACTATTAAATACTAAATTTCTATATACACACTGATTATCTAACTGAAACAAACTGAAACTCGAATTATCCAACATAATTTGGATTTGAATATTATGATTCTGACAGACTTCATGTACAACATTTGATCTTTTACAAAGATAATTAGCATAAAAAAGATTTGCATTAGGAACTCATGATTTAGCTAAATTCCTAGTCATTCTGACTCCATTTGTGAAGGGCTACAAGAATATAGAGAGGCTGCATAATTACCTCAGCCATGGACAAAATGTCAGCTTCTATTACCTAATATGTAAAAGGATAAGAAGGGAAAAACCAGGCCATTAATTAACAGATTGTACCAATACCCGTTTTTACCTACATAGGTATTAGCTCAGAACTTCTCCTAAACAGTTTTCCACTTACATTGCTCAGAATTAAGACTAGAGAAGAAAAAACCGATCCAAGCCTATACAAATCTCTTTCTCCAACAAAACTCCAGCTGAATTAGATTGTATAGTGCAAGTATCTTAGCAATACCTCATTGTACTCCCTAAAAATCCATTTAGACAAATTTGACCATCTCCGTGACGATGCCGTGCTTGGATGATTGTAGAACTGCTCAGCGTGCCTCAGAAAGAGGTAGACCAGCATGAATATGACAAGGAAAGGAGAAAGCAGGAGCATCACAAGCCCAACTAGCATCAGCCTCCTCTTTAGTGTCTTAGGGGTAGAGACAAAGTCCCTTTTAACACAAAAGTTTCTGCATAAAAAAGACATTCATCTCAGAAGATCACAAGTCTGGCAGCAGGCAGCAGACATTGCTCCACAATGTCATGGAGTAAAGCAATTTATTCCATTGTCCAACTACGCAATTATGAAATAACCAAGTAGCACCAGAATCCCCCCCACCTGATGCGAACAAAGGGGTACAGTAATACCCAAAAAAGAACTACAAAAAGACAGCTCTACTACATGCTTAATAATTCCACTTAATCATAACACCTTGATCTATGCAAGAAAGCATTCTTTGCATATGAATGACATAAGAAGAGTAACATGGTTATCCAGCTCAAAAATAGTCCAGCCCGAGATATTCATAAAAGTAGATTATCTTGCTCTTAAAGCACCAATAGCAACTAGCAACAAAAGGAAATATAAAACTCGCTGGCGAATAACAAGTGGAAGACAGCAATCTTGCAACAAAAGAAGAAAACTGCGCATTGTCCAAAGATAGTGAGATGGTGAAAATAAGATGATCAGATTCAGCTTCAACCATTTAAAAATAGCTAAATGGTTGATTCCAAGCTAGAACCAGCAGACATGAATCAACAAATAGAGCATTATAAGTGAGCTGCAAAGCATTAAAATACAGTTGCTGAACCACAAAAAGAACAGTGATCCAATTTCAAAGAAAATTGCCAAATGATAGAATGAGCAATAATCAAGGACAAGCACTACCAAGACTGTCACTTTCTAATCATCAACCTCAGAATAAAAAAATATACCAAGCATTCAACTGCATGGTGTCATACTTCAAAAACTCCATGAACACTTGGCTCAAGAGAAGTTTTTGAAAGTATTGATAGTCTAGTTTTGGGGTGTGTCTGGATAGACTTTTACAATTTACTTAATCTAAGGCTCCGTTCGTTTCGCGGAAAACAACTTCCTGAATAATATTTTCTGGATTTTCCAATGTTCATTTCACGGAGAATGAACTAGTCATGAAAAACATTTTCCACAAAGGAAAAAAAATCTTTTCAAATAGGAGAAAATGTCTTCTACTTTTCAAGTTGGGAAAACATTTTCCTTACTCTCTCTTATCTCATACCCTACTAGTCCCTCTTCTTTCTTTTTTTCTTTTTTAAAAATTCAAATTTTGAATTATTTCTTCTTTTCTTTTTCTTTTTTCTTTTTCCTCTTATTTTTTTCCACCTTCTTCTTTGACAAATCGCCCAGGCTACAGCTACAACCAGCAACCAGTCACAGGTGAGCCTCAAGCTTGCCAGCCTCGGGCGAGCTCGAGGCTCACAACGCTGGCCTTGGGCCTCGCCAAATCGGCAAGCCATAGGCTCACCCTAGTGCTCGCTGATCTCTAGTGAGTGGCAAGCTCAAGCTCGCCTTTGGCCGATCAACAGCCATTGCCATAGCCAGCAATTGGCCAAAGAAGATAAAAAGAAAGAAGAAAAATGAAAAATAATTAAAAAATCGATTTTCTTGAAAAATAAAAAGATAATTAAAATTCAATTTTAAAAAAAAAAAATTAACAAAAAAATTATTGAAAAAAATTGCATGTAGAAAAAGATTTTTCTTACCAAACAACGAAAAATATTTTCCACTTCATTTTCAAGTCACAGCTGAATACTAGAGAATAATTACATTTTCCTAGAAAATGGTTTCCCATAAGACATTTTCCAGAAACATTACATTTTCCGCAAAATGAACGGAGCTTAAATCTTGTGACGGATGCATTTGCCTTTTTCATAGCCTGAAAAACCTAAAACGTTCAGAATATACAAATGTTGGCACGTAGGTTCACATGTAATCCTTTCATAACTTTTTGAAATTTGGATAATATTTTATATTTTGGTGCATTCAAAATGTAAAAACAAACAGGCCCTTAAACCACATTGAAGAAGTAACCAGAATCTGATCAGATTTTCGTGCGTGAACACAATACCTGTCAAACATGCTCTGGAGGATACACCAATTTAAGGTCCATTCAAGGGTCTTAGTGAGGATAAGACGATGTTGTATGAGGCCCCTGCCTACTTTGACTACAGGACCTGCACCCGGGACCCAAATAGAGATTGGGAAAGCAAGGACCCCTTTATTGAGCATTCCAATCAAATAGTTCTCCTTCCGCATTAGTCGCATCACTATATCATGAGCAGAAAGATACTTAACAATGCACAGTTGTTGCGAATTCTGCAGCTGGACAACTTTCTCAAGAATAGTTGCCCAAGGGATGGTCTGAAGTTCATTGTCCGTGACATGAAGGCTGCAGATTGGAAACAGTCACACCTTGCTTACTGTGTGCTACCACCATGCCATGCATAACGAAAAAGATAGGAGTAGATAAATCTGAACTTACCTGTCATAATAGAAATGGCGGATGGCAAGGATGTCTTTAAGTTGAGCAAAAAACCGTAAAAAGCAGAAAATCCAGTAAATGGAAAATATTCCAAGATATCCAACAATTACGGCTTTAGAAACCGTTAATGGAGTTAACGGGTGTTCATCCAGAGCTTCCTTAGATAGATCACATGGCTTAATTCCAGATTCCACAGCATCCATCCCACACTTGGCATTCCGAAGTCCATTCCAATCGACATATAATAGGAAAAATCCTGAGAAACATATGGTAAACCCCAAGCTCAAGAGCTCGACTATCCATTTTATGATGATGCACCAGAGGCCTTTTTCACAGTAGTAACTGTAAAGTCTCTCAAAGAACAGGTCTAAATCAGTAATTGGCTCCAAATTCAGACTTTCTCCATTTAAAAGAGCTGATGGACTCTCACTGCCAGGGCTCGGCACTCTTCCATATTCAGACAATTCAATCTCAGGAGGCACATCCCCAAGCAAGCCTGTAGTAAGAGAAGATTCACGCTGCCACTTCAATTTAAATCTGCCCAGAGCATTTCCACCCTTTCGACTACCGAACATTATTAACAAGCACTACTGGTAGGCAAACACAGCCAATCCATTCCCCAAATGAATCAGATGGTTGAGATAAGGGTCTAGACGACAAAAAGCAAAAAAGAAAAAGAAAAACATGTCAGTTATTTATTTATTAACTTGTATTGTCAGTCAAACTTAAAACAGATGAGAACACTTACACTAAAACCTTCATGAGGCCAAACAATCAGCGCAGGATGACAAAAATTAAAAGAGAAAGGATGCCAGAAAGTGTAAGAGAGCAAGGATGACAGAACATACAAGAGAGAAGGGTAAACAATTAAAATTACAGAAAGAAAAACTGGGGCAATTATACAGATGACACGAGATGGATAACCTGGGATGAAAAATGAACAGCTAAAAGAACTTCTACTTTTCTCAAATGATAAGCGAATACATCAGTAATGTAAATTGCACAGTATCACGATTTCCTGACACGCAGAACATGGCTGAACACAGCTAGAATGGAATGGTCCCTGATTTACCATGTGTAGTCCACCATTGATGCTCCAACTAAATCGTGTTTTATAAAAGTGAGTTAGATTTTCTTCAATTTCTAAAAGGCAAGATTAGAGTGTGCACTCCATTGGTGCTGCTTTAGAATGCCTCTTTTTACTGTACTCTCCTAGACTTCTTTTAAATGAGACCTCTATCTTTGAGCTATCACTAGCAGTTAATTAAGAGTTGATATCCGGGTGTATGGATAAAAGAGAAAATTTTTTTCCCCTCGTCAGAAAGATGAAATGGAGGTAAAATTTCAAATTTTCAGAAGGAACTTACAATCCTCAATCTGATCTTATCACCCGCTTTTTTATGACCTTAAAATGATCCTACTCAGGGAACTAAACTCTAAAAATTTAGCTTTAAAGAAAGTTATAGAAGGTATGCATGTCACATTTCATGTGGCAAATGAAAAAATCAAGCTTTGGCACTTATATTTTGCAATAGAACAATTAAATAGTCTAACAGTTCCCTAGGCTCCCAAGGGGCTTTTTCTATAATGATTAAGATCGTAAGGGCTGTCCAAGCATGGCAAAAGACAAAGCTTCTCATATAAATTGTAATGAGAGGTAGTTCACTTTTGAGTTTATGCTGCCAATGCATAAGAACAGCTAGACATCAGCATATCACCCCTTGAGTGGCCTACAAGCTGTGGTGAATTGTCTCAGCAAAAGAAAATCTATTGTGCTCATGTTAGAAGTTGTCCATAGAGTGTTCAATCCCTTTATATCAACCAAAATTTCTCATCTTTGTAGGTAAAATCACAGAATTTGAAGAGCACGGTGAATATTCATTTTGCCCAGAAAAAACAAGTATGACTACTGAAGAATAGCAGAGCATCATGAAGCCCAGAACAACTTATCCTGGATATCTATTAGGTTGCCAATTCTCTTTATTTTCTACCTGTTAATAATGATTTTCTCCCTCTGTTTCTCTTGAATCCATCAAGTTAGAGAGTGAAATATCTTTTGTTCCTGATGTAAGAACTTATAACCATACAGAGACATGGCACTTAACCAAAGTCAATCAATAATTCAGATTTCAGTTTTGCCAAAAGATGTCCTTTTGGCTAATGTCTAAACCATGATATTGTTAGTTAAACAAAGATTAAACCTTTTGTCTAGCTTCAGGAAGATTTGGTATCCTTAATTTTGTGATGAGGCATAATATTGCTCACCTACATATCTTCACTGGTGTGTGCCTAACAGTTTACAGCATTATGATATTTTGGCATTGCAGCAACAATACCAAAGTTCTCACCTAAATCAAAATGTTACGAAAGGCCATAGAAACAACAGAGGATTAGAGATGATGCCAAGGCATCTCCAAGCCATAAAAACAAATATGTAACTATAGTAATAGTGATCAGAGCCACAATTAATTTACTTAGGCACATTGAATTAGCTACTTCCAGGCCAATGAAACAATGTAGCGCAAAAAGAAATTGTGACTTCTTTGATAATAAAAGGGGGGAGAGGAATGCCCGTCTCAACAAGGAAGAGATACAAAGCTAAAGGTTCTTTTAAGCTAACCTTGGCCAACATGGAATAGTGATGGAACAAGAAACCACAATATCCTCCAACAGCAGGACCCTTGGAAACTATCAGATCCTGTCCAACCATTAAAAACACGGATCCAAATTACCAGAATCAGACCAGTTAATCGGCATAGACACCACTTCCGAGATCCATCCATACACATTGGTATATCAGTCAAGCACATAGAAACAACTTTATTCTCAGCCAAATTTAGCAAAATCCCATGTAACCGTCCCAAGCACACCCACATCCACAAGACCATTCACCAACAGAGGTAAACTCTGCTGACACCGGAGTCAAACACAGCACACGCCGCCCATGACTAAACATCAGGTACTGAAAACAACTGATAAGGATCGCAAATTTAACTAAGAAAGATTGAAATAAACTAAAGGGCTCCCATAATTCAGACCATAGCCTCAGAAAGCGCAGCCAAAAAAGAACAGGCAACAGAGGAAAAGAATCACCTGCGAAGCCACCAAAGGCTAGGCCTTTCCAACGCAGCCGACAAACCCAGAAGTCGGTTCCAGCTGGGATTCTACCGAATGCCCAAGAGCCGAACGCCCCCGAAGAACGCCACCGAAAAGGCAAGTCGAGAGCAATCAAAAATCACCGCCGACAAAAGGGGAGAAAGACTGAGGCGCGGGATTTGAGGGGTCGAAGCAAGAAACTGAATCGGATTGATTGAAGGAGGAGGAGGAAGAGGACGAGACGGGCGGAAGGGGAAGGTGGAAGGGGAAGGAAGAAAGGGCCAGAGGCTTGGTTGCGTGGAACGAAGCGGAATTTTTTCCCGGACGAATAAATTAAAACTGGCAAAAGGATGGAGATGATGCTGCGGAGGAACAAAAGAAAGGGGGTTTCCATTTTTTTTTTTTTATATTATTATTTTCTTCTCACTTGTTTATCTTTCCAACGTTTGGGGTTTCCTCTCCCCGTTTGCTTCTCTCCCCTCTCTCTCTTACCCCCACCCCTTTCTACTTCTCTAAGAAGCGATTGTCTTTTAATTGAAGGAGGAGACGTGACGATGGGGCCAAGAGGAAGCCTCTTTGCTGTTGTTCCTCTGTTTGCTTCCCGTTTCCAACTTCGTCTCGCACTACTCAACTTAGAGAGAGAGAGAGAGAGAGAGAGAGGGGGGGTAAATTATTTTTCATTATATTATTTTTTTGGTCGAATATTTTTCGATATTATAAAATACATATACATTCACATTATGTTTTATAAAAAATGGCTAGCAACATAACATTAATATACAAGAAAAATGAATAATTTGAAAAATATTTTCTTAAAAATAATCGTTTGTATCGCTTAAGTTAAATATACAATAATGAAAACATTTTTTTACCCAAAAAAAAAAAAAAACATTTTTCATTATCGTGGTTACACGTTGCCCCTTATGTTTTTTTTTTTTTTTATGTTTAAATATTTTCGTAAACGAGGAAAATATTTTCCATTCATTCACTTTTGTAAATTATATAAGCAATCATTTTTAAAAGAGTATTTTTCAAATCATTTATTTTTGCAAAACAAATGTGCTCTCTTAAGGGGCAACATGCTGACCTTAGATTATTTTAACTTGGTGACATAACCTTTTATCGCTTTTTCTATATTATGTTAAGTTATAACTATGATTATGACATGTTTTCAATGAGTCAAAATTTCCATGAGATAGAATTGGCCATAAGTTAATAATAGTTTCACCTATTATATCATCGACAAGAACACTCATTTGACGCTTTTACAAAAACAAGCTCTTAATGCTTCAACTTCTACTCGTGCTAAGTCAAAAGTTTATGTGCTAATTCAAAAATTTACCAATACTTATTAAAATCAGTCGATTCTCCATGTGATATTAACGATTTGTATCAACTCATGACCGGAACAATGTATTTCCATCATGTGAATCTATTCATAACTTTACTAATCGCAAAAGATTCAATTTATTCACCAAAGATTTGTTTGATACAATAACAATCTACTCCTATTCATCAGCTATCATATTTTTCCCCCGCAAATTCCACGATTCATGATGCTTGTGATACTTGATAATTACAGAAATAATATAAACTCATTTTTTTGTTTTCTAAGGTTCCAATCATAGTAAAATGACACAAAAAGATTTTTAATATTCAAATCTTAATAGTATATTATTTGGAAGATATTCTTGGCATAGACCATGGATCTTACTCAAAACTTCATACTTTGTAATAGTTCTTACTTAATTTAAACATACGTATGACAAACGATATTAAATCTATGCATTTCAGTGAATCTTGATTTCGCTATTATGAATATATCGAATAATCTCGATTTTTTAAACAAAAATAATCGTGCAAAAGTGCTTTTATTGAGAAGGTGGGCCTTAAATAGGCAGGTGCAAATGGGCTCAGCTGGACCATTCTACACTCTGCGGAAAAGGAAAGCAGGCATCTTCAGAACGAAAAGGCTCGACTTGGTTGCTCTGTGTTCTCATCTGGGCGTATCTTTGGATTGGGACTAGAATTATAAAACTAAGGCTGCTATTCTACGGTGCAAAAAAGTCATATCGAGATACACTAGTACCCGATCAAATTTCAGGCATAATATAGACAAGGAAAATGGTGTCGAGTTATATAAGATTTTATAAACAAATGGGTGCATGTTCCTTCTACCCAGAGCTTTCTAGTTCACGTCAAAAATCCAAAATCCACAAAAGCAGCAAAAGAGTAGAATCTTTTATGTAACTCTGTAGTTCATGCTAAAGTTTCATGAAAGTAACAAGAGAATAAAACCGCTATACTTTTCGGAATCGTTAAGATGAATAATCATATATTCTCTCTTTTGCTAGATTTTGAGTTTATTGGTTGATCTACCATGCCCATGTTGGTGTAACTTGTTTACATTTCTTATCATTGTTAAACCTATTTAACATGTAGATCGTCCAATAATTACAAATTGATTGATGAAGATCCCCATTTATTCATTTGTAATCTCTTTAGCGGTGAATCATGATAAATTCTTACGATCTCCGTTTTTCATTTTCGAGTTCATTTATATCAATATATTGTTCATAGTAAACAACAAATTTGATAGAATATAAAAATATCCAAACTGTAATTCACAAAACAGTAAATGTATAACAATATCCCTAGATTTAATATTATATCATATCCGATTTCATCTTAACTAGAAATCAAAATGACCAAACAATTTACATGGTTTGATCCAAATGATGCTACATACTCCACAAGGAGATCTAGCCACCTAGAAATCTATTGAGAATATAAGTTTTACAATCACTTGAGTGTTTAAGTGTTTTTTAACCTAAATTACACTCAAGGTAAACTCTCAAGGTTGTCTCACAATCTTTCACTGAGTATTCCTTCTAAAAACTCACAAAAGAAAATTTTAATGATCCCATTGTTGGGAAAATTACCAAAAAGTTATAAACATATTATATTAATGCAAATTTAGTTATAAATCTTTTGATGATTTTAAATATAGTCATTTTAATTAATTTTGGCTGACAATTATTGACATGTGGTGCAGGACAACACATAGACATTTTTTTTGCATTTTTAAAAATATTATGATTTTTTTTATTTTTTCTCTTCTTTTGATTTCTTTCTTTCTTTCTTTCTTTCTTTCTTTCTTTTTCCTACCAAGGCTTGCAAACTTAGTAAGAAAAATAAAATAAAAAAGAAAGAAAGATAAAAATTCATAAAAATTTTTAAAAATTAAATAACTTATTAAAATATTAACGCTATCTCGGGGGACTTTGCCTCAAAAGATGAGGTGGTTATCAAGCAGGTTAGAAGGCTTTTTCCAAACAATGTGGGATTGCCTTGCATAGTAGCGGGCAAGGATCAAAATACACACAAATTCACCTCAACCTAGCTCTGATGCCAATCTATGGGGACTTAACCTTAAAAAACGTTTTGTGAGGTAAGGGGAGCCGTGGTGGTTATCAAGTAGGTCAGAGGGCTTTTCCTAAGTGATGTGAGATTGCCTTACCTAGCAGTGGATAGGGATCAACATATGAATAGTGTCCATATCAACAATCTTTGATCGGGTAAAAGGATTGTATTGACAAATAATCAAAATGTTATGACTCATTTAATAAAATTGAAAGGTTTATAATTGAATTGTCATTTGTACAATACAACTTTTTTTTTTTTTTTGACAATTATCCCTTACTCTAGTAACCATAATCCACCTCTTATACATATTTGTATCTAAAATATAAACCCCTTTTAGCCTACTCAAATTAGGTATTCAACTCCATCAAGAATTTATTGTTGCTTCAAATGTTCGGTCCACCAAAAGTCCAATCAAAGTTTTCCTAATTAAAGTCTTATGGCTAGGTGTCGAATTGGGTTTTGTTTATAAGTTCAAACTCGAGATATAATTTAATAGTAGGATCTCTAATTTCAATTTTTGTACTGGGAAAAGATGAATCCGCTAATTGTTTTTATTTTATTTTTTTGTTATAGAAGTGAAGTGAAAACCGATCTGAGTGCCCAAGTAATTGATCTTGAATTGGATGGTAGAAATCTAGATAATAAAATACAATCTAGAGATTTACATAGTTTAATCTAAATGTTGCTACTGACTCCACCAGGAGAACTAGCCAATAAGAAATTCATTGAGAATATGAGTTTTTGAACCACTCATGTGTTTAAGTGTTTTTTAATCCTAATTTACGCCTAGGGCAAACTCACAAGGATTGTCTCACAATCTTTCATCGGGGTAAGAATAGCGCTAGTGTTATAACTTCCGTATGGTACTCACTTGAGTGTCACAAATTTGATGCATCAATCACTTAAGTACCATCAATAATTTGCCCAATTGGAAAAATCAATGTGAACATTGGTCATCTCACATGATTTTATTAGCACTGATGTGGATAATTTTCAAATATATATATATATTGGTTTTTTTAGGGCTAGCAAGGGTCGCTAGTCATCCTCGCTGACTACAAAGCTCTTGCCCAAGAAAAAAAGAAAATAAAAAATTCTAAAAAATAATTAAAAATATTTAAGAAATCAAAATTGAAAAAAAATTAAAAAATTCACATGGAGTGGGAAATGATAAAAAATCTATGTAAGATGATTTATTGGAAAAAGTACTCAAATGATCGATTTTACTCCACTACGCTTAAATAAGCGAAAAATAGTAATAACACTTGAGTCAGCACCATACAAATATTTTGGCACTTGCACTATTGTTCTCCCCTTTCATTGAGTATTCATTTTGAAAACTCATGGAAAGAAAACATTTTGAAGACTTGTTCAACCCAAAAAGTCTTGAGCAGTTAATCTCGAATTAGATGGTAGAAATTTGAGTTTAGAATTCCTAACAACTGTAAAGTTTAGTTTGGTAGAACTCGATGAAATTTGATGAAGTACGAATTATACTTCATTTTTTGATTTCGTTCCCACTTGTGAAAAAGGTTCCAAAATAGTCATCATCTTTTTCTTTCATGGAACTTATTTGTTTGTTAGTAAAAAACAAGATACTTCAACTATAGACTTATTTTATGTCTTTGTTTAATGTAACCTATTAAAAATTATTTGTATCCCCAAGATATGATTATATTATTTCATACACATATATAAAAACAACATTTTTGTAATCTCTTATTTACGATTACAAGACACGATTCTCCTATAAAAACTTGTAACTGAAATAGGCCTATTATGCCGAGTAAGCTTTTCTAGTTACAATGCAACTAATACAGGACTATAATCACATATCTCGCGATTCTATTAAAATGCACCAAAATCTTTTGACGTAATTCTAAGGAAAAATTATATATATATATATATATATATATATATATATATATATATCTGTATGTATCGTGAACTATATATATTTCATCTCGTATATCGCTAAAAAGTTTCAAGGTAATTTATTGCTTTAATGTGACGAGATATTTGGCTGTTTTACAATGATTTCTATTCCATCTACGGATGATTTAAAAGTTCCCATATCAACAAGTCAATCGAATAATTTCCTATATCATGGAATCGCCCTATCCACCGGTTTTCCTCGCTTAAATCCATTGATAGCACAATGTTCTACTAATTATCGATTATAGATTTTAATCAATATCTATACTAATCATTGAATCACTATATAAATTGATTTCCCTTTCTTTCTAAAGATTGCTCCTGATTTTCCTTGATTAATCAGAATCTTTTGACAAACTTGACGGAATTCTGATCATTTCGATCTAATTTTATGGCACGCATATTTAATAATTTTTTATTAATTGATGTTTGTCCTTCACAGAATGAGAAAGTTAAATAGTTTCCTTAAGAACTATTCAATGAGATCATACAAATATACCACTTTGCTGTATTCTTTTGATTAGTCGGAATCTTTTGACAATCTTGATGGAATTCTGATCGTTTCAATCTAATTTTATGGCACAAATATTTAATAAAATTGTTTCTTTTATTGATGTTTGTCCTTTCACAAAATGATAAAGCTAAATAGTTTCCTTACAAACAGTTCAATAAGATCATACAAATATACCACTTTTCTGCTTTACCAAAAAAAAAAAAAAAAAATATACCACTTTTCTGTATTCTTTTGATATTTTATTTAGGGAGAAAGTTTGGATTGCAAAACTTTTTTATTATAGAATAAATCTATATTGCCGAGAATGCTCTCGGACAAAATATCTTTCACTAAAGATCGGTTCTTCTGCTTTTTTGTATATCGGGTCCATTTTAGAAGGGAAGCACAAATTCTACCACAAGTGCGATAAGTAAAAGATTAATCTAATGTAATTAGAAGTAAATGCAAAGTAACGAAAACTAAAGAAAAATAGCTGAAAGCCGAGTATGCAAGGTTTTATTGTTCAATTTCGCGATCCCATACAATGATATTTCTTTGGCTATTTACAGTCGGGTACTGTGAATAACAGCTATGACGGTTATTATTTCAATTTTGAATTACTCGGAATATTCAGTGTCTTGCTAGTAACTGCTTTGTCTTATCTACGGAGGAGTTGGTACCGAGTACTAAGCAAATTGCGATCTTTTGTACCCTCCTACTCCCGAGTAGAGGTGGCAAAATGGGCCTTAGACCCATATATAACCCATTTAAATCATAAATGGGTAATATATGGTTCACTTATTTTTTGAAGAAACTAGTTAAATGGGTTTAATAATTGAAGACTTAAGATAGATGGGTTTTAAATAGGTGGACTTAAAACCCATTTTCCTCTTTAACTTTACAAATATATATATATATATATATATATATATATATATATATATATTTATAAAAATCAAAATTATAATTATTTTTTATATTTCAATTTATTTTTTTATCCTTCTTCATCCTTCCTTAGCCGGTGGCCAACATGGCGACAGCCGACGATCAACCAAGTGAGGCTCGAGCTCGCCGACGTCGGGCGAGCTCAAGCTCACCGAATCCGATGGTGCGAGCTTGAGCTCACTAGATCTGGTGAGGGCGAGGCCGATGTCTAGTGAGGGGCAAGCTCGAGCTCGCCGAATCCGGCAAGGCTCGAGCTTGCCCGACATTGGCGAGGCTTGAGCCACGCCGATTTGGTGAGCCTCAAGCTCGTGGCGTCGGTGAGCTCGGCAAGCTCGAGGCTCGCCTGTGGTCGGTTGTCGGCCGTCGTCATGACCGACAGTGTGGCATCCGGATTTTTGCCGGACCTCGAATATGTAATGGTCTATGACAAATCGACGGAAGTATCGTCAGACTATGTCATTGGTACCATCTATGGACACCATTTCGTTATCATTATTGGACCGAGATGTTATGTTTAGTAATGGTCCGATCGTCGATTAAATTATAGTCTTGTCGAAAATTTTTCTTACATTCTAACGAGACTGAGGTTTATTCCAAATGATATGTCGATAAGTTACCTATCATTCGAACTTTAGCCGTTCCCATAGAGTATGTACCCTAGGCGAAGGAGCCGAGAGACTCCATTTCACGCCCATACAGCCACGTCCATCTATTTTCTTCCATTGAGAAATGAGGACTATGGATCTCATGGCCATGCATAAGGACCATGCACGGCCACACACACACTCACGCTCACCCATCTCCGTTTCACGCCTCTCCATCGTGCGGGTCAACAAACGAAGAGGAAGTTGACCCATGCGGCCAGCCAAGGAGCGCCACCTATCCACCCGGTGCAAGGAACACCTGGCGGTTGAACTCCCACGAGCAGCCACAAAAGGCTCGAGCTGGCTTCGTTCGTCGGTACCACCGAAGAGAGAGGCTTGTTGACTAAGAAAGTCAACAGTGGGGGAAACAAAATGCTCGTAACAGAGAGTAAGAGAGAGAAATGACCGAGCGAAATAGCGAGTGAGAGAGAGAGAGTGCAGCGAGCGAGAGTGAGAGGGAAGGAAGGAGACTGTCCCCTCCACCCGTGCACGCGCGCTGCCGATGCCGACGCTGCTCGTGTTTGCTGTTGTCGAGCCGTGTCTGTGACCGCGAGCTTCCTGGTTTCTCTCCATCGACATTGTCGGACTTAAGGCAAGTGAAAGTCTACTAGCCTATGTAATACAATGTTGTTGCTGTCTGATGTAGTGTAGTTAGATCTGGAAATACTTGAGTTTGGATGTTGGATATTGAATTTTAGGATGATTGAAATGGATCGGGTTTAGGAAATTGAAGGACCCGTATAAGTAGTTCAAGTAGGAACTTCGGTTGTGCATTATATCTTGCGGTGATAAAGGCCAATGAATTTTGTTTAAAAACGGTTTTGAAATCTTTCAATTTGTGTCAAAATTGATATACACTATGATATAGTTTCAATATATCGTATACAGCTTTGGAAACCTTTCAATTTGTGTCACAACTTATATATACTATGATACAGTTTTCAAATGTTTAAACGAGAGTATCGTGTTTTCAATTTTTGAACCTTTATAGAAGTATTTTAAACTATTCAAGTTTGGATCAAAATATGAACTTATTGACCTGCCAATTTCCAATTGTACTTGTGAAAATGGACTTTTGGGAGAAATTCCAAGGGATTCTCCATATTGTTGTTTTGAAAATACTTTGGCATTGAAATGATTTGGTGGCTATACCATGGCTGAGATGTTAATGCTGCCATTGGACCCTCGGGTCGATGATGCCCCGGTAGTCGAGTTGCCCATAGGATTAGGGGTCAATGCCTTTGGATGCTTGGGGTCCGCAATGCCCAAGGGTACCTCGGGAGTGTTGGGATGCCCAGTTATATTATGATACATGCTCGGAGGGTAAGGGTAACCATTCACATGGCAAGCCTCGGAGATTCCTCATGACGCTAAGTGAGGTGCGAGATGCTTAAGAGGTGTGACGTAATACACTTTGGATGCCCGGTGACTGAAATATGGAACCGGAGGCTTTCATGACGTCAGGTTGGGTGTGAATGCCTGAAAGGATGCAAACACTGGTCCTTCGGGAGAAAAATCTTTTGAAATCTAAAATTGATTGTTCTGCTAAGCTGCGCCTGATTATGGGACAAAATTGTGTGACATGGAATGGGACGGGTTATAACAGTTTGGTCTTATAATCGGAACCCTGTGATTGAAATAATGTGTTGTGGTTTTGAAATTGTACTTGTTATTACTTGGAAAAGTTCCATTGATTTGATGCACACTTATTCCTTTGATTATATGTTTTGTCTATCTTGCATTAAATTAGATTGTGATGGTTCTGCGTGATATAGTTTAGTGGATCTTTCATTGCTGGGTGGTTGTACTCACCGCTTTTGGGGACTAACATTTCAGACTAGATAAGATGCATCTACTGCCTGCACCTCCCGGTAGATTCTATGGATTCCCAATCGACTTATAGTGGGAGTGGTCGAAACATCAGGACCCTGTGGTGCGAGGACTAACATTCGTACGGGTGAGAGTCATTATGGTGTTCAATACCGGTCTTCCCACCGACCCTGTACTCCAGGAGTACATCGCCGTATTTATCCGTTGGTATGGACGAACGTTGGGGCCTCTGCCGTCGCCACTAGCAAACGAACTGAGTGGCTGGGTGTGACCGTGAGATGGGATCAGCAGAGGAAGAAATTTTTGGACGTCGACACTAAACAAGGGACTTTATGTTCGTAACTGTTGGAAATGTCGAGTATCTTTCGAAGTATGGCCGAGTATAGAAAACTAAGGCATTTTGATATACCGACTAACGATTGTCCATCTAGTTTTATGTAAATAAAAGTGTTCGGCTATTACCTATAAACAAGTTTAGTTGGTGTGCATCATTTTCTGAATATAGGAAAGGAGTTGTTGGATATGCTTCCGCCATGTTTTGCGCAGGGACTGATGGAAAGGATATAGACCCCCAGAACTCATGGATTTATCAAAATCCTTTGGTATCAAAGTATCAAACTTTCAGGTTGAGAGAAAGTTTGTGATATGTGGCGACCCTAACGGATCGAGGGCTGTTGGGGGTGCCACGATAGGCAGCCGAAGAAGAAGAAAAACAAAAAGAAAAAGAAAATTTAAAATTATATTCTTAAAAATAAAAATAATTAAAAATTCAATTTTTAAAATAAAAAATAATTAAAATTCAATTTTTTAAAAAATATATTTTAAATGTCCATTAAATTTGTGTTGTATAAAAGTATCTTGGCAATACGATTTTTTTTTTTTTTTTTTTAAAGAAAAAAGCATAGGAAATAAGATTTCTTAGATTTAGTTAAATGGGTCAAGTATAAATGGGGTTAGGTATGAGTCAAAAATTTTGTAGTACAATAAATGGGTCATAAACGAGTTAAATGGATCGATTTTAATCGGACATTTATGATCCAACCCAAATCCGACCACTGAAAATGCTAGTACTACCACTTGGGGGTAAATCGGTATTAAAATAAACTTTGACAAATAAATGTGAAATAAAATAAGTTGTGTGCAAAGTTTAAAGAAGATTCAAAGTCTGATTAAAAGTGTCACCAGACTTTTGTAGAAAATTTAGAATAAGATAAGAGATGGAATAAATTTTTGAGAAACCTAAAAAGAAATTGCAACATATAAAGTTGAAAAGAGTTAAATAAAGAGAAAATTACACACAAGATTTATAGTGGTTCGGTTTAGATCAAGCCTACATCCATTCTCCCATGTTGATAGCCTTTTGACTGAAATTCACTGAGGTATCAATAGATAAGTACAATATTTTAAGTGCAAACACTCAGTGAATATTTCTTTTTCCCACACTAAGTCATTCTTCTTGTGATTTTCTTTCTTAAATACAATTTGTAAGAGCTATCATTGAAGAACAAGTGGTTGGAAAGGTTTCAGACTTTGGAATTTCAATTTTCACAAACAATTCAAATAGACTGAATGACCTCCTTAAATACTCATCCACGCCTTACTAGTCATTGGCATACTATGGAGGAATTTAGTCTGGATTGCGTCAGAATGGGAAAGACTTATGAAATGAATAGATTTTGACAAGAGTTTGTGATATGACTTCAGAAGTCTACTATTCTTCAAAATAAGAACAAAAACAAGAAAGTTTTGTCAACTTCAAAACCTAGCAAGAGTTTTCTCGATAATTTTTTTTTTATTTTTATGGTGACAAAACTTTCATGTAGATTTAAGCATAATATGAAGATTTTCTTGCAAAACAACACTTTAGCAGCACATGATAATTGATAGAGATAACAGATAGTAAGCACAATAAAGTTTGCATAAGTTGCTCAAATTAGAGGTGTGCAATTGGATCGGGTATACCTGGTTCCCAGACCGGCCACTAGGAAAATAGGGTCGGGAACCAATTCCTGTTGAAACCAATCTAGGAACCGGTTCCCAAAATTCGGAACTAGTTTAAACCAGTCCGGGAATAGGTTTCGAGTGATTCTCACCTAGAAACCGATTCTTGAACCGGTTTTGGAACCAGTTCCCGGATAGGTTTTGTAAGTAGAGGTCTAAAACCCTTTTTTTTTCCCTCCGATTTCTATTTTTACTCCCACAATCACATGACGTTTTTTTTTTTCTCTTGGCTCTTTCAAACACGCACAGCACTCGTCCTTTGTCATTCCTCTTCTTCACTTGCTTCTCTCCCTCACCGACTCCCTCTCGCATCGTCCGATGGATGGACGGTGTTCATCGTTGCCAAATTCTTGTGTATCACATAGATTGGCTCACCTAATTTCTCTTTTGTAGGAGGAGTTATGCTTGCATAAATGAGTAGCTTCATGTGGTAGTTGTGGGAATAAAGCTAATATTAGACCCATGTTTGTTGCTAATTCTTTGCCTTATGATTTTATTTATTATAATTGGCTTTGTGGATCCTTAATTTTTCATTTAATCAAAAAGCTCATGTATTATTTATTATAAGTGCTTAATGTTTCAATACAAATTAGGATGATTACGTTATTCTCTCACGTATTAATATAAAATTCGAAATCGTATAGGATATCGGGAGATTGCAAAACAATTTCAGTGGAAACAGGGTTAATCCTGGAATCGGATCGGAAAAACAGGGTGGGTCGGGTACATGATACAATACAAATAAAGTTGGGTATATAGGGTCTAGAAAAGATGAGCCGGTTATAACAAGGTTGGGTACAAGGTCCAGGTCTAGACCTACCTACCCTGGACCCAATCACCCCTAGCACAAATACACATAGTCTGCACTCACAAACACACCAATCAATCAATAGTTTGCATAAAAGAAACACAATCCACACAAACATAGAAAAACTCAATCATACACTAGTTCAAAGCTTCAAATAAGCAAAAAGAGAAAATCAAACAAGCACAAAAAGAGAAGAAAAAGAATTTGTTTCTTAGATGCCAGCTGATTCATAGTATGAACTTTATCCTTAAGAGATTGTATCTTTCTAGTGAGAGATTCTGAGGTAGTACCGAGAGTAACATGCAACTTTTGAATTTTAACCTCCATCCCATATTGCTGTGCTTTAATCCCCAAAAGGAGCTCCACTATCTGAGGATAGTTTGATTCTGGTTCAATTTGGGCACTAGCTTCGGCAAACTGTACTGGTGAAGTATCTAAAGGTGAAGGAACATCGACTTGAACATGTGAAATGCGTTGCTCCCTAACATTAGCTTTTTTGTCCTAACTCTCAGGAGAAACTTAAGGGAAATGAGATGCATAAATATCTTTAGCATCTAGAGGAGATCGACCGATGCCTTCACTAGTAGTTGGTTCGATAGTCTAGTCATTAAGAGGAGTTTTCTCACCTACTCCCCCTTGTCTCAGTGGCTACAGTTTGAGGAAAAACTCCTCTTTCCTGCACTCCATCTCTTCTAGCACTGGTTTGTTTACCAGTTCCCTTCTCTCCAGCATCTCTTGCATCAACTTTCCTCGTATCTTCTCATTCCTTGTTAGGATGCTCTTGTCTCTTGTTCATATTGGCATCCTCCTCTTCATCATTTGAGTTATCCTCCTCACTCTCTTTCACTGCAGTTTCATCTCCTTCACTTTCTTCTTCCGATTCTTTCTCGCTCTCATCATCTTCTTCTTCTTCCTCAGAATCGGCTATACCACCAAGGGGATCACGCATGGCAATATTTGCCACAATATCAGAGACGGTCTCATCTTCATCATCTTCCTCTTCTTCATCTTGGAGAAGAAGAACATGTCATTTTCCCTTTGGAGTTCGTGAGACAATGCTCTTCCCTTTTTGCTTCTTCTCAGCTACAGATTCTAACTTAGCTTTGTTAGCAGATTCTTTCTTCAAAACTTTTAGGGCTCCAAAGAGATCCTTTAATCTCATTTTTGAGATCATTTTAAGTCTAATTTGCATGGAAACAATGGTTCTGGAGCAAAAATTGGATGGTGGTTGAATCTAAAAGTGTTGAAAAAGTCTGGTTACCAATGCTATATACGAAAGTTGTCCCTTTCCCTTCATGAAAATTCTATATATGTGCAGTAGGATTGTGTGATGGAGTGAGAAAGCAACACCATTGCAAATGGCCCACATCATTTTTGCCTCGAATCTGGAAACATCAGTTTTAGAAGTAGTCTTGGGTCTAATGTAATTGATGACGATCTTGTGGAGTAAAATATTAGAAGCAGATATCTTAGAGTAAGTAATGCTTCCCCTAGGAATCTTGTCCTTAACCAGAAACTTGGTGACCTTTTTGTTAGACACATTGATTGGTAAGAATCCACTCATTTCTACTCCTAAAGTATTAGCCAACAAAGTAACATCAACATTAAACACTTCATTATTCACAGTAAAATGAAGATAAGTGGGATTCGGAACAGATAGATTGGAATAAAAGTAAGCAGTTAATTTGGAATAAGCATTAAATGATTTCGCACAGAGCTTCTCCATCTGAAGCTTGGCAAATTTTCTCACAAATTCACCTTGATGGAATCCAGGAAATCAAAATCTACAGTTTGAGGATTAATGACTCCTCTATTCAGCATCTGTGAGTAGATTTTCTTATGGTCATTTGACTAAAACAACTTCCCTTTCGTTCCAGCAATTTCTACAGCAACACCCATTTTGGGTTGGAAATTTTTGAACACCCTCTCATCATCATTTTCCTTTTTACTCTCAATCTGACCCTCCGTGTCAAAATGAGGATTAGCATAAAAGTTTGAAAATTCATTTTATTCTCTTCCAAGCTCTACCAACCCTAAATTTTCCATGGCTCTTAAGAATAAGGTTTCATTCCCATAGCCATTTTCTTTCAAGAATGAACTTATGAAATCCATGGGACTTCCTCCCTTTTTCAAAAACTCATAAGGCTTGAGAAGTACCTCAGGCTTTCTTATTGAAATAGGTGTGACTTCTTGAGTAACTTCTTCCTCCACTAATTATCGATTCGTGCTTCGAGGCGATTCATCCCTAGTAAGATTAAAATGTGTCGGACCTTCAAGGACAAACTGAGACCTACGACTAGCAATGCAAGAGAACTTCCTCTGATAAGACATCAAAACAGACTTGGAGGATTTTGATGACATGTTCGTGAGTGATCAAGTGAGAAATTTTGCAAAGAATATGAGAGTAGATCAAGAGAAGTGAGGGTTTGAGAGAAAGATTAGGGTTTGCAAAGAGTCTGGTTATTGAGAAAAATGGTCGAAGATTTTATTCAAAGAAAATGAACTAGGGCAACCAAACAGGCACAAAAAAGAAGCTTCCGTTTTTTAAAAAATTAAAAACTAATTGTCAATAATTTTTGAAATATTAATTCCAAAAAATCAATAGAGATATAACGATTTCCAAAAATATAAAAGGCAAGTAATAATTTGTAGATAATCATACCTATTAAAAAAAGAAAGAAACTTACACATCAAAATTTGAAATATAACTACATGAGTTTGAACTAATCATACATGTTCAAGAAGGAAAGAAACTTACGCTTTCAGAATGATGTTTCTACTGTAAGTTGAACTGATGAGTTTGCTCGTCCATAAACTTTAGCCAAATGCAAGGGTAATATTCAACTTTTCACGAATGAACTCGAATAATCCTTTCTTCAATGGCTTGGTGAAGATATCTACTAGTTGATTTTTCGAATCAATGAATTGAACATTGATTTCGCCATTTTACACATGGTCTCTTATGAAATGATAGCAAATTTCAATATACTTTGCCCTTGAATGAAGAATGGGATTTTTGGTGAGATTGATCACACTTGTGTTGTCACATCTTATTTCAGTGCAAGGTTCTTCTATTCCAAAGTCCCTTAGTTGTTGCATAATCCAAAGAATTTATGGACAAGAACTTCTAAGAGTAATGTATTTTGCTTCTGCCGTTGAGAGTGCCACAATGTTCTGCTTCTTTGAGAACTAGGATACTGACATTTGTCCCAAAAGTTGGCACATTCTTGAAGTATTTTTCCTATCAACTTTACAACTAGCTAGATTAGCATATGAGTATCCAAGTAATGTAAAGTCTCATCCTTTTGGATATCACAAACCTAACTTTGGATTTGTCGCAATATATTTGATAATACGTTTGACAGCACTGAAATGAGACTTTCTAGGGTCAGCTTGGAATCTAGCACACATACACACATTGAATAAAAATATCACATCATGAAGCAGTAAGGTAGAGAAAAGAACTAATCATGCTCATGTATGTCTTTTGGTCAACTTTCTTTCCATCTTCATCCTTGACATGGGAGTCTCGGTCTTTTTGTAGTTTTCCATCCCAAACTTCTTGGTGACCTCTCTGGCATATTTCTCTTAATAAATTAAAGTTCATTTCTTTGATTGTCTGACTTGTAGACCTAGAAAGAATGTTAACTCATCCATCATGCTCATTTCGAATTCTTCCTACATAGACTTTGAAAATTTCTCGCACAAACTTTCATTAGAAAACCCAAGAATTATATCACTACATATATTTGAACAAGTATAAAGTCTTTTTCTTCCCTTTTGATAAACAAAATTGCATCAACCGTTCTTTCTTGAAACCATTCTTACCAGAAACTTACTCAATCTTTCATACTAAGCTTGAGGTGCTTGTTTCAAACCGTATAAAGCCTTCTTCAGTCTATAGACAAAGTCTGATATTTCGGGATCTTCGAATCCTAGTGGTTGTTCCACATAGACTTTTTCTTGTATGAATCCATTTGGGAAAGTACTCTTGACATCCATCTGGAATAACCTGAAATTATGGAAACATGCATATGCTAACAATAATCTTATGGCTTCTAACTTGACTATATGTCTCGTCATAGTCTATTCATTCCTCTTGTGTATAACCTTTTGCAACAAGCCTTGCTTTGTTCCTCGTTACTTTACCATTTTCATCCATCTTGTTTCTAAACACCCACTTTGTTCCAATCACATATTTTCATTTTGGTTATGGAACTAACTCCCAGACATCATTAATTCTGAATTGTCTGAGTTCTTCCTGCATCGCTTCTATCAAGCTTTCATCAAACAAAGCTTCTTCTACTCCCTCTGGTTCTATTTCAAAAATGAGAGTTAGGGCACTTGAGTCTCCTTTTTACTTTGGATCTAGTATGGATCCCTTCTTCTATATTGCCAATAATGAGCTCTTTAGGATGACTTGATTTGTATTTTTAGTTATTGTTAGATTTGTCACTTTTTGCAAGGGTTTATTGAATGTCAGTCTTCTTTGATTCTTCTAACTTTTCTTCTGCTTGACTTTGATCATCGAAAGACTGAGGTTTCTTAGGGGAATCAGACTTTATTAAGTCTGAAAATAGTTCAGACTCATAAGAAACTAGTTCAGACTCTTCAAGTTGAGTATGATCTTGTTGGTTCTGAATACTTTCTTAAAATTTGACATTCATGGATTCTTCGATAGTTTGTGTATTCTTATTAAAGACCCTGTAAGCTTTGCTTGAAGTAAAATAAACAAGAAATATACCTTCATTTAATCTTTCTTCAAATTTCCTAGGCCATCAACTTTCATTCTTCAAAATAAAACACTTGCAACCAAACACATGAAAATAAGAGATATTTGACTTTTTTTCTTTGTAAACTTCATAGGGAGTTTTCTCTAGGATGGGCCTTAAAAATACTCTGTTAATTATATAATATGCAGTAGAAACTACTTTTGCCCAAAAACGAGAAAAGACTACATTCTATTAGTAGAGTTTTGGCCATCTCCTACAAAGACCTATTTTCCCTTTCTACAACTCAATTTTGTTTTGAAGTGTATGGAGAGTAGAAAACATGTTGTAGTTGTAAAGTCTTGATTTTCAAATTCTCCCCATGATCAATCCTTATGCTTGAAATGGCATAACATTTCTTATTTTGAACCTTCTTAGTAAATTTTGAAAAATGTGAGAAGGTTTCTCTTTTATTTGCCAAGAAGAAGACCCACGTGAATCTTGAATAATCATCCACAACAACCGAACAGTATTTTTTACCACCAATTTTTTGTGTTCTAGTTGGTTCAAAAAGATCCATGTGAATAAGCTGCAAGACGCAATTAGTGGAAATTTGATTTATAGGTTTTAATGAGCTTCTAACCTGTTTTCTCAAGATACATAGAGTACACAACTCAAACTTCTAGTACACCATTCTAGGAAGACCATGAACTAGCTTTTTAGACGATAGTTTTGCAATATGTTTCATACTCACATGTCCCAGCTTGCGATGCTAGAGATATACTTCATCTTGAATTGAGAAAAGACATTGAGAGCTCTCTAGACTTATGTACGAAGATAAATATTACCATGTTTTCGCCTAGTGAAAAGATGAGAGAAGTCTCTACTAACTCCAAAACTAACATCTTCTTAGAAATTGATTCTGAATCTTGTATCATATAGCTGGCTCATACTCAAAAGATTGTAATTTAAACTTTTCACCGAGAGAAACATTGTTGATGATTAAGGGCGCGTTTGGTAACGATTCTGTTCCCGGGAACTGATTCTGAGTAAAAACACGTGTTTGGTAACTGTCTAAAATTTCGATTCGGAATAGAATTGCGTTTGATAACGTGTTTATTGATTCTGTTCCAAATTATTTTTTTAATTTTTAAATAATTTTTTCTACTTTTTCTACTTTCTTTTCTTTTCTTTTCTTTTCCTTTTTTTCCTTTTCTTTTTCATTTTTTCTTTTCTTTTTTTCCTTTTTCTCCTATTTTTCTTCTTCTTCTTATGGCCGGTCATTGGACCGGCGACCGGTCGGACGAGGGCCGGCGACCTCACCCGGCGTCTCGGCCCTCGGTGAGGTTGGCCCTCATCGGCCAAGCCTCGCCGGTGGATAGGCGGGCCTCGCCGGGGCTGGGCAAGGCCTGCCTGGCCACCGGTTAGGCTAGCGAGCTCGGCCGGTGGCCAGGCGGGCCTTGCCGGTGGACAAGCGAGCCTCCGGAGAGCTTGCCGGATCTCGCCCGGCCGGGCGAGCCTCCGGCAAGCTTGCCGGACCGGCGGCCGGCAGCGGACGGCGGCGGGCGGCGGCGGGTGACGGTCGCGGGATGGTGGAAGGAAAGAAGAAGGGTTTTATTGTGTTGATTCTTTTCGATTCTCGAACGCAGAATCAATTTTTTTTTTTTTATTCTCAAATCTTCTCCAAAATTGATTACTGGGAACAAAATTGTTCCCTGGGAACAAAAATTTTACCAAACGCGATTCTCGTCCCAAACTGATTATGGGAACAAAAAATCGGAATCGATCCACTGTTTGGCACGTTGCCAAACGGGGCCTAAACTTCCAATCCTCATTGTTTCATGCACAATAATTTTTCCTTTGCTTTGTTCTCACCAAACGAAACATTTCCTCCTTTTTGTTTTTCTAGTTTTACAAAATTACTTGAATCTCCAATCATATGTCTAGAATAGTGACTGTCCAAGTACCATTTGCCTTTTCTTTTAACAAGAACTGCGCAGCCAAAAAAAAATCCCAAACTTTATTTGATATCCAAATTTTCTTAGGTCCTAGCAAGTTAGTTTTAAAGACAGCATTTCCCCAATCCTTCTTAACAGGTCTCCAAACTTTACGACATTCATTCTCAAAATATTTTGAGTTGTTACACTTAGAACATTTAAGAGCACTTCGACCAACAGATTTTACAAAAACTTTTTGAAAATGATTTTTGTAAGAAGATTTTGGAGGTATTTGTCTACGTCTCTCATTGGCTTTAGGAAAATTGATCAAAAGAGTACTTTCCTTGCTTAGACCCAAACAATATTTGTTATAATACGGTATTTGAGCTTAAAGGATTTTTTCTAAAGTTTTTGATTATTTGGAGAACTTTGTAAAAAATATCTAAAATCTTATTTTTCAAACATTAATTTTCTTTTGAAAAGGAATTGGTATTTTCTTTCAATCCATCAAAATCATTTTTCTAATTCTCAAACTTTTCTCTCCAAGAATTATCCTATTACTTGAGTTTTGAATTTTCCTTCTTTAATTCAAAGATTCTTTTAAGAAAAGATTTGAGGTTCAAGCAAAGTTCATCTATATACTTAGAAACCTTAATAGGGATTTCTAAATGACTTACCTCGACTTCCTTGTTGGATTCTAAGTTTGTGACGTATTTGACTCTGATTTTAAGTGAGCCATCAGACAGATATTTGCAACTCCTATTCACTTTCCTTACATTTTGTGTCGCCCCAGGTTTCTGCTTTTAGAGCTTTCTTATATTTTTCATACTTTTCTTTTTTCTTTTTCAACAAGGGACAGTTAGACTTGATGTGTCCCTTCTATATGCACTTAAAGCATATCACATCCTTGCTAGTTTCAATATCTTCCATCGATCTTTTCTTGGAATTTTTCTTGCTTTGCTTTTTCCAATTCAATCTTCTTCCTTTTTCTATTTAGTTTCCTGAATTTATTTATCATGAGAGCCAGTTCCTCCTCGTCTATATCATCGTCTATGTTTGTATCATCAAAATCAACATTAGACTTAGGCGTAATTAACTCTTACCTTTTGGATCATCTTCATCATTGATCAATTCCATTTCATAATATTGAAGAGTGCCTATTAGCTCATCAATAAAAAGAGGCATGATTATTTGTGTCTCTCGAATTGATGTTTTCACGTGGTTCCAATCCTTTGAAAGTCCTCGCAGAAGTTTGTTGACCTTCATTGGAGTAGAAATTGGTGACCTTAATATGCCAACCCATTTATAACTTCTGTAAATCGACTGAACATATCTCTAATAGACTCTCCAGGCTTCATTTTGAAGGATTCATATTGGCCAAGTAAGATCTTTATTTTTGTCTCATTTACATGATTTGTTCCTTCATAAGTGACATGAAGTCTATCCCAGACTTCTTTAGTTATTTCACATGAAGAAATTATGTTATATTTAGTATGAGATAATGCACAATATAAAAAATATATGGCTTTTGAGCCTGTCTCTTGGTAATTTCTTCTTGATTAGATTTCTCAACATCTTTATCTAAGACTTCTTTTCCTTTGTTTGAAGCTGAAGTTGCCTTTGGGTTGATTCCTCTTTCTACAACATCTCATTCCAAAGAATCTCTGAATCTTAGGAACGCCTTCATTTTATTCTTCCACACTATTCTTTTTCATCAAAATAAGATGGCCTGGTATTGCTTTGCCCCTCCATGAGTCCTAATGTTGAACAACTAGCCATAAAAAGATCTTTAGTTTAGAAGTATAAACCTTCAACAAAAGAGCACATGGCTCTAATACCAATTGAAAATGCTAGTACTACCACCTAGAGGGGGGTGATAGGTGTTAAAATAAACCTTGACAAATAAATGTAAAATAAAATAAGTTATGAGCAAAGTCTAAAGAAGAGTCGAGTTTGATTAAAAGCACCACTAGACTTCGTAGAAAATTTAAAATCAAATAAGAGGTGGAATAGATTTTTGAGAAATCTATAAAGAAATTGCAACGGATAAAGCTAAAAAAAGTTAAGGAAATAGAAAATTACACATAAGATTTATGGTGGTTCAGCTTAGATCAAGCCTACGTCCACTCTCTCACGCCGACAACCTTCTAGCTAAAATTCACTAAAGTATCAACAGATAAGTACAATATTTTGAGTGCAAACACTCTTTTTCCCACACTAAGTCACTTTTCTTGTGATTTTCTCTCTTGAGTACAATTTGTAAGAGCTGTTGAAGAACAAGTGATTGAAAATGTTTCAAACTTTGGAATTTCAATTTTCACACACACTTCAAATAGACTGAATGACCTCCTTAAATAGTCCTCCATGCCTTAGGCCCCGTTTGGCAACCATCCAAACAAAGTGCCGATTCCCGATTTTTGTTCCCACCGGTTTGGGAACGAATCGCGTTTGGTAAATTTTTGTCCAAAACGATTCTGGGAACAAATTTACTCCCGAGAATCGATTTTGGACAAGAATTCGGAGAATCGAAAAAATATGATTCTCCGTCCGAGAATCAAAAAGAGAATCAAAAGTGTCGAATAAAAAAAAAAAAATTTATTTCTATATTTTATTTTTATTTCTTCCTAGTATGAAATATATATTTGTTGTATATAGAATACATATTTAATTTTATGTTATAATTTAGTATTTTTATTTATTACATATTGTAGGGATATTAGTATAGTTTATACTATGGTTTATTATTTACTATATAATAAAAATTGATTAGTTAATATTTTTATTACTTAGTATAAAAATATAATTAATCAATGAATGGTTTATGAAAATTCAATATCAAATTTATTTTAATCTAAAAAGGTAATTAAAAAAGAATTGGAATAGAATTTAAAAGAAAAGATGAGAAAAAGAAAAGAAGGGCATGAAGAAAAGAAAACAAGAAAAGAAAAAAAAAGGAAAAAAAAAGAAAAAGAAAAGAAAAAAAAGGAAAATGAAAAGAAAAAAATGAAAAAATGAAAAAAAGAAAAGAAAACAAAGGAAAAATGAAAAAAAGAAAAGAAAACAAAGGAAAAAAGTAAAAAAATTATTTAAAAATTAAAAGAAATTGATTTGGAACAGAATTAATGAACACGGTACCAAACGCAATTCTCTTTCGAATTAGAAATTTTGGACGATTCTACAAACAAATTTAAAATCTTAGAATCGGTTAGGGAACAGAATCAAAAAGAATCGCTTTTGATCGAATCGGCCCCGAGAATGTAATCGTTACCAAACGCGCCCTAAGAAGTCCCAAATGGCATGGCTTGGCTGGATATATCATAAACAAAATCATAAGTTTCTTTCCCAAATCGTCTTCTATTCAGATGAACCCAAGTTTCATTTAGTCCAAAATTTTCGCAAATTTTCTGTAAATTCAATCTCATCTTGCCATTCTTGTCAAGCGAAGTCGTTTGTCTGTAAGTTGCCTTGGCTAATCGAGCGTTCTTTTGCCTGACGCCTTCGTTCGTTGCAATTCTAGACTCGCCTGTCCAAATTGCGAAGACTTGATTTGCCCGCAACCCAATTGTGACATGATTTGTCCGTCACAATCTACAGCAGACATGAGCAAATCTTGTGGTCTTGGTTTGTTAGTGTTGTTCGCAAGTGTTGAGTGAACACGACAAGTCTACGTGGTAGTCCTAAACTCAATGAAGAACGGTAAAAAAAGTATATTTTCTTGGTCCCAAGCTGAGTGTATTGTCCTTGTCTTATTTTATGTAATCCGTTTTCCTTGTTTCTTTGCGTGTTGTATTATATAATAGACTTGAGTCTTGATTTTCTTTGAGCTTTTGGGCGTTTTACTTCTTTATGAGCTGCAAATTGTTTTATTGACGTCATCTGGCGTGTGGTGCAAGATTGACGCCGTTTGTTGAGTAGGTGTTGAAAAAGCTCTAGTAATTAATCACAGCAATAAAACTTGGCTTCCTTAATCTTTTTCATTTGAGCCAAACTAAGTTTGTTTAAGCAGAACTCAACGTGCAAGACAAGTATTATACTTCTTGCATCTTCCATCTTGATGGCTCTAGTGTTAAAAGACATTTTTCCATGCTAGTGTTTAGCTAGAAGCACTAGTACTAGTTTAGGGTACCAAAAGCTCCATATTTCTGGTATGTAGCTAGTCCTCAAGAGTTGACATAGATTTGATGCCGTTTGAAGATTGGAAGGTTAAGTCCAAATTAGATTATGTGACTTATGTTCTATTATTGTGATATCTTAATGATCTATACGTACTATATTCGATTTAATCAGTGTTGTTCTTCACAAATACTCATTGAAAAAATGTGTGCATTTCATTCGAAAGAAGCTATAAATTCTCCATGTACACATTATATGGGAGATCCATCGTCCAAAATCTTATAACATAAAAAGTGTTTTTTTATGTAGGGTCGAGATGATCGATAAGTCAGCATGGACACCTTTTCCATGGTGCAAATTTTTATTGTCACAACTTGAATATATTAGAGGGAAGATTGATTTAGTAAAAGTTGATATTAGTTCAAGGAGCTAAGATAGATTCATTATAGACATTGAGAATTGGTTAAATAGTAAATTTGAAAAACTTTATTTTGAGTTTCTTGGAAAGTCTCTAGAAGATAAGTTGAGATATATATATATGGAACGAAAGAAGTGTTATCAATCTAGTTTTTAGTTATTTGCATCATGGGTTAATTGAGATATATGGAGAAAATTTCACAGTCAATGAGACAACTAAGGGTGATGGTCAGGGTGTGGATGAGGGTGTTGGTCAAAGCGAAAGCATTGGTCACGGGATCTGTGACGGTGCTCGTGATGATGTTAATTTAGCTAATGAGATAGTCGTTGGGCATGAGGATGGTTTAAATCCTAATGACTTGGTTGATGAAGGTGATTATATTGGCATGGAGGGTGATATTGTGGATGATGGTGAGGATGATAATATGGATTTTCTCGGCGATGTTAGATTCTTGATTGATGATGATGATCTTGATGATAAGATCTTTTAGAAGTAAGGAAGAATATGACAGAGTTCTGTGGGAGGCCACAAATGATCTAAGTAGGGGAACCATTCGTAGCATTGGTTCCATTCGAACCATTAGATGTGGGTAATGTAGTTGATGCTGAAGCTGGTTACGAGATAAAATACTATGAAATAGATGCATATGAGAGTTTGGTGTCAATGTATAAGGAGAAGAATATAATTTTAGTAAAAGGAGAATTAAGTTTCCAAGACATGATCATAATTGTGTTGTGCATGTGTTTATTGCCCATGGCATTTGATAGTATTAGGCAATTTTAAGATGCTTTGAAAAAGTACTCAGTGAATGAGTGTAAAATGTGTTAATAAGTTTGTTAGAGCAAAATATGTTAAGGAAACTTGTCGTTGGACGATTTTTTTGATCTATTGATGTTCGCATGGGATCATTTCATGTGAAGACCTATCATTTAGGGCATACCTATAGCATTAGCTTCAAATATAGGAGGATGATAAGTTATTATCACTATCATCTTACAATAAGAGTAATCCTAACTTATTAAAACTATTGCTTTCAAGGAACTAATTGAGGAGTAATTGTGCTTAGATGTAAGTATAGCTCAGTGTATGAAGGTTAAGTTTTTTACTTATGAAGTGTTGATAGGAAACTATAAGAAGGAATATGCAAAGCTACGGGATTATGCAAAGGAGCTTAGGAACATAAATCCTATGAGTACTATTACATTGAAGGTTGATAAACTTGATATGTAATCTAAGACATTATTTGAGAGAATGTATATTTATTTTGCTACTTATAAGAAACAGTTCCGTAGTGGATGTAGGAAAGTTGTGGGGTTAAATGATTGCTTCTTGGAAGGAATTTGTCAATGTCAAATATCTTATGTGCCGTTGGAACAGAAGTAAACGATCATATGTTCTCAATTGCTTGGGCAGTTATTAGAGTTGAGAGTAGCGAGACCTAGACATGGTTCTTAACAAATTTAATGTATGATCTCAATATTTTGCCCTTATATAGAAGAGGTTGGTTTGTAATTAGTAACAAAGTTTTTATATTATTTTTATTTGTTATGCCTTTTAGATAGTCACACTTGTAGTATATGTTTTACATTGCAATCATCTTTTGTAGAGCCCTTATAGGAGTTGGTTGAGTTGCTGCTTGCTATTGAGCATAGAATATGTGTTAGACATATCTATGCTAATTGGAGCAAGAAATATAGGGGAATACAGATGCAAAGACTGTTCTAGAAGTGTGCTAAGAACAATAATATGACGGAGTATGATGAATACTCTTAAACATCGAAGAAAATTGGTCCTTTTACATATCATGATACGAATAGAGCCAAAACACCGGCATAGCATTTTCTTCACCACCAATGTGAAGACAACAACTTATGGAAGGCATTCAATACATGAATTATACTTGCTAGGTGTAAGTCCATTTATAGTATGTTGGAGGAAATATAGATAATTATAATGACAATGATGCATATATAGAGAGATGGACGTGCTAAGTGTAGAAGGAATTGTGATCCAATAATCACAAGAAAGTTAGAAAAAAATAGGGTTGGTGTGACATATTGCTCGGTGATATGGAATGGTTACATTGGATATGAGGTGATGGATAAGTATGAGAAATATGTGGTGGATGTGTTTAAGGGAGATTGCTCTTATAAAAGATGGTAACTTGCTAGCATCCTTTATCCCTATGTCATTCCACTATAAATCACAAGCAAGCGAATACATATGACTACATAAATGAGTATTCTAAGAAGGCCATTATTTTAGTTGCATATGAGAACATGATGATGCCAATTCGAGGAGAAAAATTTTGGAAAAAAATTAATAGGAAGCCACTTGAATCACTTCTAGCGATGGTGAAGCTCAGTAGACGTAAACAAAAAATATCAATGGAGGAAGGTAAGGTGACAATTGGAACTAGAATATCGAGGGTAGGAATGAAAATGACATGTTGAACTTACTTGAAAACCGGACATGATAGTTTGACATGTTCAATTAAGAAGACTAGATCTACACCTTCACAAACATGATTTTCAAGGCAAAAAAATTTGGCTTGTACTTCCAATTCCATTATATCATGCTTGCTTAGTCAATAATATTTGAGAAAATCCCAAATAAGGACCCAAAGAGCACTTATTTTCTTAAAAGATGACCTGAAGTGGAGTTTGTTTCAAATAAAGACCCATAATGATCATTTACTCTCAAAGAAGGACCTTACTCACTGGTTGGTGAATAGATGCATCTCCAATGCATATTTCGGTGGCCTGATCAAGGGTATTTTAGTCCATTTTTTTTTCATTTTCCATTGTCCCATTCTTTTTTTTTTTTCTCTTTTTTGGTCAATAGTGTACAGTTCATCATCTTCTTCATCCCCTACCCATCTTCTTCTTACCCAGATCAAGAACATCAGACTTGGGAAAAGGTCAACGAGCACTAGCTGCTAGTAAAGGTTGGCGAGGGTTGGCCTCGCCTAGGGCTAGAGAGGACTCGACGCCCATCATTAGCAATGGGTGAAGGCTATCGAGCCCTCGTTAGCTGTAGGCAAGGGCTTGTAGGTCGATCCTTGCCAGATCTAGCGAGGGTGGCCTCGACCATGGCTAGCAAGGGGCAACCTTGCTAATGGTTGGCAGGGGGGACCTCCTTCTCCTCCGCCCATTGCTCCACCAATAACCTCGTCTTTTGCCAAGGCTATGGTTGGGATGCTTGTGCCACCTTCTGTGGCATCCCAGAAATTCAAAGCCAAGCCATAAGGTGTGTTAAAGTCTTTAATTAGGTGATAGAATTTCCATGGCTTATGTTTTAGCCATTAGTCTTTTAATTTGATGATTTGTGCTTTGGTGATTGTGGAAATTTAAATTTAATAGATTAATAATCTATGCTTGGCCATATGATTTAAATTTCAATGAACAAAAATGCCCTAAGACTTTGGCCAAGATGAAAATTTGAATTTAAAAGTAATTATAGAAAGGAATTCAAAAAAAGAAAAAAAAAAGAAAAAGGGGGTTAATTTTCGAATGGGCCTTGGACCCATTGGCCTAAGCTTGGTGGGCCAAGCTAGTCGGCCCAAGAGGGGAATTCGACCGGCCCAATAGAGGCCCAAGAAGTGGCCAGATGGCCCAAGCCCAATAAGCCCAAATTCAATTCAAAATTAAATATGACAAGTGGCAAAGAGGGAAGGCCATGCATTGGTTGGTTTATAGGCAAATCATGATTGCTAATCATGAGGATTAGGGAGTATAAGAGGGGAAGAGAGAGAGAAGGTGGCCGGTTTACTCCATTTGGCCGAGAGAGAGGGTGAGAGAGAGAGAGAAATCGCGAGAGAGAGGGAGAGACCGAGAGGGAGAGGAGGCGGAGCCAAGGAGGAGCCGCCGTGTGCCGCTGTCCGTTCGCCGTGTACACGGCCGTACGCCGTCGTTTGTCCATCCTAGAGGCAAGTGGAGTCCTCTAACTTCTCTTGCATGTGTGTATATGGTTTGCATGTTCGATTTTGGGTGTTTTTAGTGAGAAAAACCGAGGTAAGGTTGGTTTGTTCTCAAGCCGCGTGACTGTTCTTGCTCGGGTTGTGGGAGTCAGTAACTTGTTTGAGCTTGCATGTGTGTTTGGAGTCCGATTTTGGCTTCGATGTCTTCATGAAAGTTGTAGGTAACACCTTAAACTACAACATACTCAAATTTGAAGAGAAATGAGCAAGTATAGCCTAGTAAATCGGCTAGATCTTGGAGACGATGATTCTGGTGATGTGTTCCGAGACACCCGAGACTTCATGGACTTAAATGGTGACCATACTTTGGTTATTTGACCTAGATCTCTTCATGAAACTTGTAAAGGACACCTTGATACATAACATATCCAAATTTCAAAGGAAACTAAAGATAATAGATGGGTGAAATCTTAATATTTCGGAGATGTGTATTCTGGACGACGCGGTAATGGTTCCAGAAGCTTCGTGAGGTTGTATAAATTAATCTAAAAAGAATCTGACTTGGAGTTCTTCATGAAAGTTGCACGAAAATGTCTTGACTATCACCCTGTAAAATTTCGTAATTTTTGGAGGCCGTATGAGTATTTTAATCGAATTTATTTGGAAACTGTGCATTCTGGTTATTATCCGAATATCATGTGCTATTTTGTGGAAATTGTGAAATTGTGTGAATTTCAATTTGGCCATGAATTTTGCATGAAATTGTCATCCTATTGGTTTGTTTAATGATTATTTGAATATTATGATTTTGGGAAATCATAGATATTGAATTTAATATTTATTTATGAAATAAATAAATATAATAATAATATTTAAATAAAAATAATAATAAAATAATAATAAAATGAAAAGGGATTATTTTATTGGCCATAAATTCCATTGAATTTATTAACAAATAATTATGCATTGTTACATTTATGATAAGACATTGGTGTATGTATGACCATGAATTGTGATGCATGTGTGAAATCATATGCCATGTAATAATGTGATCAAAGGGATGATAAATGTGGATAATGATAAGTGAGTAAGTGGTTGTGGAGGAGGATGAGGCCGGAATGTACAGAGATGCATTGCCGGAATTCCACGGGAGTTTCGGGATGCCCGGAATGTGGGGGGCCGGAAGCCCTGTCGGAGGTTTCTGCTCGAAGGGAATGCCTCGCGATGCTAGGATTGGGGTGTGGGATGCCTGGCTAGAAGGGTAAAGGCCGGAAGCCCTGTCGGAGGTTTCTGCCCGAAGGGAATGCCTCGTGATGCTAGTTGAGATGCGAGATACCCGGAATGTGGGGGCCTAAGCCCAAAGGGCTTGGGAGGCCGAATGCTGAACCCCGTCGGAGGTCTTTGCCCGAAGGGATGATGAAATTGATGATTGAGAAATGGGTGATGTGGTGATCAAATTTAAAGATAAAGATGAAAATTAAATCATGACATGATATGCATGATGATGATGATGATGATATGTGATGTGATATGATGATCACCCATGATATTATATGCATGATGAAATGCATGATGATGATGATGATGATGATATGTGATGTGATATGATGATCACCCATGATATTATATGCATGATGAAATGCATGATGATGATGATGATGATGATGATGATATGTGATGTGATATGATGATCACCCATGATATTATATGCATGATGATAATGATGATAATGATATGATATGCATGATGATATGCATGATAATGATGATAATGATGATGATATGCATGATGATAATGATGATGAAATGCATGATGAAATGCATGATGATGATGATGATATGTGATACGCATGATGATATGCATGATGATATGCATGGTGATGATGATATGCATGATGATATGCATGATGAAATGCATGACGATGATGATGATAGTATGTGCATGATTTCAAGGTAAGCAATGCCTGCAACGTATGATGATATGCATGGCGCATTGAGTTGTTATTGGATTTCCCTATCTGTTGAGTGGTTGTACTCACCCCTTTTGGGGATAAACATTTCAGATTAGCAGTATGCCGCTTCCTACCGTCACGCGAGGTACCTTCTATGGCCTCCCATCGGATGTAGAAGTAGATTGTACGGAGATCGACTGCGTCTCTATCCCTGGACTGACATATGTGCGAGTGCGTGTGCTGATCATGTATGATGTGGGCCTGGCTGGGGGCCCAGTTATCCAGGAGTTTTTGTCCGTTCATGTTCGCCGAGACGGAGTGATTAGGGGGATGTTGCCGCCGCCACCGCCTGATGCACCGGGTTGGGTATGAGACCCGTGCGCGATGAGTAGGAGCCGGATTTTTGATGTAGATAGTCGACACTTTTGATGGAGAGTTGTGTACGCTTGATGTAGAGGGTCGAGGGTCTTTTTTTTTGAGATTTTAGGTAGGACATGGCAGAGTCCTAGCTTTTCTTGTTTTGTATCGACCCGAGAAAAAGAAGTCCCATCCTAAAAGAATATGTAAATAATGTGTCGACGTTTATTTATAAAATGCCGATGTTTAGCCGGTGTGTATTGGTATCATGGATTGGTAGGGGGATAGATGGTGATGTTTAATTTGCTTCCGCTAATGAGTCGTGTTGGGACCGAGTGTTTTATAAATAAAAAAAAAATGTGTCTGCGAATTAGGACACTTCTTCGAAAGAAAGAAAGGTAATTAAGGTGTAACATCGGCGCTGGTGACGACCTGCAAAGGGTTCGGGGTGTCACACCTTCTTCGTCCCTTCCTCCCACCATTACTCCTAGATCGACAACTTCTCCGACTACCCTTTTGCCCTTGACCACCTCCTTGTAGGGATTTGATATGGACAACCCTCGTCGACCACGGTTGAGGCCACCCTTGCCATATGTGGCGAGGGTCGACTTGCAAGCCCTCGCTCGTGGCCAACGAGGGCTCAACGGCCCTCGCCCTTTATCGGCAATGGGCATTGAGCCCTTGTTGGCCCAAAGTGAGGCCAACCCTAGCCAAATTTGGCAAGGGTCAGCTTGGCCCATTGCCAACGAGGGCTTGACGGTCCTCGCTCGCTACTGGCAATGGGCATCAAGCCCTTGTCGGCTCTTACTAGCAGTCAGTGCTAGCTAACCTTTCCCATGTTTGGTGTTCTTGATCTAGGCAAAAAGATGATGAACAAGGGATGAAAAAGATGATGAACAGCACAACCATTGACCCACAAAAAATAAAAAATAAAAATAAAAAGAATAGGACAACCGAAAATGAAAAAGAATTTTTTTGGATGAAAATACCCTGATCAAGCCACCGGAATATGCATCCGTTCACCGGCCAGTGAGTGAGGTCATTCTTTGAGAATAAATGACCATTTTGGGTCATTATTTGAAACATTTTCTAGTTCAAATCATCTTTTGAGAAAAGTAGAGCACTTTAAGCCTCTGATGGATTTATTAGATGGGCTTAAGGCCCATCCGCTCAAGTTGGGCCCAAAAGGGCTCGGCCCACGGGAATAGGGCCTGTGGATGGGGGAAGGTATAAAGGGAGGAGAGAGAGAGAGAGAAGACAACCGTTGGAAAACTAACGTACGTCTTCTCCCGAACGCTCTCTCTCCCCTCCAAGAACGCTTACGGCGTCTCGTCTTCCCTTCTTCAGCGAATTGGCATCATGGGATCGGAATTTCTTCCTCTTCTTCGGCGTTGGTGTTTAATCCGTGGCTAACAAGGTACGCTCGAATCCGTGGTGTGCTTTACGATCGGTGATGCGTGTTTTCCCGGGCTTCGTCTTCCGCATTGATTTAGGGGTTCGATTCGGTGTCGAATCCGGTTTTCGGGGATCCGTTATTCCCAACATTGGTATCAGAGCCCTAGTTCACGTTTTCCCGATCAATTTGATGTTTTTTGATTGATTTTTCGCAAAGGTTTTCGGCCGTACGGATCGGGCGTGAAATCCCGACACCCGAGTACCGTACGCCGTTTTTTCCGAGTTTCCGTAAGTCGGAATAAAAATCTGAAGGCATAGGAAGAAATGCGACGTCGAGACGAGTCCGGGACATGTCGCCGGCCGCCAGAGACGACGCACGCGCCCACACGCGCGGCCGGAAGCCGCTAACGCGTGGGCGCGACGCGCCCGGAAGCGCCGGGCCGCCCGGCGCGTGCACCACACGCGCCGGTGACGAACCGGCACGTGCGCGCCGGCGACGGCGAAACGGCACGCGCCGGTCGGCGAACCGACGCGTGCCGACGTCACCCGATGACGTCATCGTGGCGTCATCCAACGGTCGATAACCGTCGGGATGATGTCATCGATGACGTCGCCGATGACGTCGGTGGCCGGGTGGCGACCCGACCGACGACCCGACCCGACCCGCACTCGCCGGCACGCGCGCGCACATGCGAGCCGACGTCCGCGTGACGTCGGCCCGCACGCGCGAGGCACGTGCGGTCGGGTCCGCGCGAGCGGTTCAACCGGCCGACCGGCCTGTCCGGTCTAACCGGTTCGACCGTCGCGACCGGTCCGACCCGCGCGCCCGTTGACCCGACCCGTTGACCGTTGACCGACCGTTGACCGTTGACCGACCGTTGACCGTTGACTTTGACCGTTGACCGTTGACCCGAAAAAAAGAAAAAAAGAATTTGTTTCTTTTTCAGTCATGCCTATGTGGGTATCCATTTTTTATTCTGCATTTGTTGCATGAATTTTGGAAAATTATGTATTTTCCCTTATGAAAATTATGGATTATTCTCGCATTTGTTGCGGGACTATAATGAGTTATGCACGATACCGCAAGCCCGAGAAGGGACGAGGGAAATGCAAGACTTAAAAGGGCTGATGTCGATTTAGCTAATTGTCGGTGGCATGACGGTGATTTAGTATCACATGTGATCAAGGTCAATCGATGATACAGAAATCATCCGGAATGGTTATCTTATGCCTTGGACTTTGAGAAGGTGCCGGCTTTGATGAACACTCTTCCACCTGAATGGCAAGCAGTGTTGGATCGGCTATGGGAGGTCAACGTGGTCCCGGATTATAGGAAGTTAGTGGAAGCTTTTGTAAGAGAGTACTATAGGATTGAGTTGGCCAAAACTTCAACCCTTAGATTGAGCACCACATGGCGCCGAGTGAATGCGCCTTGGTGGCGACATGAAAGCTCTCCAAAAGTTTTTCCATGGTTGGCAAATGTGCCGTCGCTTTCTCGATGTTTTAAATGACAGATTAGAAGGGACATTCCCTATTTATCCCTTGGATTAATTTGAGATGTTTTTTTTTTTTTTGATGTCAATATCTCTTTCCATGTTGATATTTTTTCCCCGTATATATATTGCTTAGTGTAATGTATAGTTGTATTATGTGAAAGCATTGTTATTTTATTGGATATTAGATTTTATTTGCTTTCTCGTTATTCTTTGGTTCTTTGTGGGTAATTAGCTATGGGTAGTTTTAGAAGCTTTTGTAGCTTCATAGAATTGATTTTGCATATGACAATTATATTAATGATAGTTTTAAGTTAGGATTTTTGGAGGATGATTGGAAACATAGTGACCTTTTGATTCTGAAGCCTTACTTGAAATTATTTATTAATATGATGGGTCTATGTAAATAGGGATGCATAAATGATAGGCATTAATTATTCGTGCATGGATGTCCGATGTGTTCGAACGATGGTTCAAAGAACTAAGAACGTGATTGCCGATATGAACGGTAATAATTGTGAAATATTGAATAAGAAGATTCAATATGTGCTGGAAAAGCAAGAAGCACTAGAAGCTCTGATACCAATGTTGTGGAAGATCTTAAGGATGCCATGCGCCACCTTGAGCTAGTAGAGGACCGCCTAACGGCATTTGAGCCGAAAACGGACATTTGCAATGCTGGTTCTAGCTCAGAAAGGGCTTTGTGCTCTAAGCGCAAACGTATTGATTCGTTCAATATGTGGGAATGCAAAGGATCAAGTCCTTATTGCAAAAAAAAAAAAAAAATCAAGAGTTAACCAACACAAGAGAGGAAAACGTCATCAAGTGAAGAAAATGTCAAGGGCGAGGTGTTACAATTGTGACAAGAAATGTCACTATGCTTGCAACTGTTGTGAGTCAAAAAGGTCAACACCTCTTGTACATTTGAGAACTTTGCTTATGTGTCAAGTTCAATATTATTGGCTGAATCCAATCCTTTCTAGACTGTAGATTCAGGAGCGACAGACCATGTAGCAAAGGATAGAGGATCCTTCGTGGAATTCCGACGAGTACCAACTGGAACTGAGTGGATCCATATGGGAAACAACTCTAGAGCTGATGTAAAGGAATTGGCACCGGCCAATTGAACATGAGTGGTGGACGCACCTTTGATGTTCTATATGCTCTAGAATTTCGTCGAAATTTAGTGTCTGTCTTAGCGTTGGTTAAGCTTGGTTTTGGTATGAACTTCCATAATAAATGTGTAGATTTGTGTTTAGATACAAACTACTATGGTTGTGGTCACTTACGAATGGTTTTATTGTACTAAATATTGACTCGTGATGATGTCAATAGGTTATTCCCTTGTTTCACGTCTTCTACCTTATATGATAATGATGTGAATATGGTGGCATGCTAGACTTGGTCATATGGGCCAACAATATATGAATAGACTAGCCAAAGAGGGCTTGTTGGGCAATATTGAAAAAGTCGATTTGTCCATAAGTGAGCATTGCCTAGTAGGGAAAACAACAAGGAAACCATTTAGAAAAAGATAAAGGAGCTTAATTTCCTCTATATTTAATCCATTTGGACGTCTGTGGTTCAATGAATGTGAGAGGAAGGCAAGGGGCTGTTTATTTCATCACTTTTTTATAGATGATTATACTGAAATCGGATATGTCTATTTGATTTCTCATGAATCAAGCATAAGTTGTTTCGAAGGTTTATGAACCTGGCAAAAAATCAATTAGACAAGAAAATAAAAGCATTGAGATCCGATCGAGATTGAGAATATTTATCTGATGTGTTCAGAAAATTATGTGATGAAAAAGGAATATAAAGATAGTTGTCTATTCCATATACTCCTCAACAAAATGGTGTTGTGGAAAGAAGAAATAGAACCCTACTCGGAAATGGTTAGGTCCATGATGGTGCATGCTAACTTACCTATCACTTTTCGGAGTGATGCGTTGTTAATCGCTACCTATATACTTAACCAGTGCCTTCCAAATCAATTATTTCCACTTCATATGAGTTATGGACGGTTAGAAAACCGGACTTAAGTTTTCTTAAGCCATGGGGTTGTGCTGCCTATATTCATGAGTCCTCTCACAAGTTTGGGAAATTGGGTCCCAAAGGAAATAAGAGTATTTTCATGAGATACTACGAACACTCGAAAGGGTATGTGTTCATAGGTGAGCAGGAAAGTGGGAGAATAACTGAATTTGAATCACGAGATGTCACATTCTTAGTGGATGAATTTCCTAAGAAGGGCGAAATAAGGGAAGATTGTTCCCTATTTGAAATCTTGGATCAAGATAATGATGTCAGTAGAGTTCGTCCAAGTGGGAGTAATATGAGATGTGATGAATTGAATTCAACTCATTCTCAATTGCAACCACCTAATGTGACAACATCATCATTACCTAATCCAAGTGGGAGCATGATGGGGAATGATGTGCTAAGTGTACAATCTCACATACGGTGAACAAGTCGCCAAAGTATTCCCCGTCAATGTTTTGACATTGAAAGGGAAACTTTTATGGTTGCTCCACAAGATGAGGATGAGCCAAGAAATATTAATAAGGCTCTAAATTGCCCTAATAAGGAAAAATGGATTCATGCAATGGAAGAGGAAATGGAGTCAATAAAGTCAAACCATGTTTAGGAACCGGTTGATCTTCCAAAAGGACGCAGAGCTATTGGGAACAACCGGTTCTCAAAATAAAGCGAAAGGCCGATGGCTCGATAGAAAGGCATAAGGCTCGCCTTGTGGCGAAGGGGGTATAATCAACGGAAGAAATTGATTATGAAGATATATTTTCTCCCGTAGTGAGATTTACCTCGATTCGCATTATTCGGCAATAATGGCAAGTATGGATCTTGAGTTACATCAAATGGATGTAAAGACTGATTTCCTCAATGGAGAATTAGAGGAAGGAACATATATGGAACAACCTGCTGGTTTCATAGTAAAAGGCCAAGAAGAAAAGGTATGTCGACTTTGGGGGTCGATATATGGCATTAAGCAGTCGTCAAGATAATGATATATACGTTTTTATAATGCCATAATGGCATATGACTTTACAATGATAGATGATGATCATTGTGTATATATCAAAAGATCCAATGATCAATTTGTGATCATATCATTATATGTTGATGATATACTAATTGCCAGAAGTAATATGGAGTTTGTTAATACTGTCAAGAGTTGATTGTCTTCCAACTTTGAGATGAAGGACATGGGTGATGTTACATATATTCTTGGAGTTAAGATTTCAAGATTGTAAACCCATAGACACTCCTATTGCAAAAGGTGAAGGATTGAGCCATAGACTGTGTCCAAGGACTCCACAAGAGAAGGAATAAAGGGAACATGTTCCTTATGCTAGTGTTGTTGGAAGCTTGATATACACTATGATGTGTATAAGACCTGGCATATGTTTTGCAGTTGGAATGGTGAGTAGATACCAATCCAACCCAGGTCATGCACAATGGAAAGCCGTTATGAAAATACTAAGGTATCTAAAGGTCACTGCTGATTAGACGATGAGTTATAAAGGAAAGGATCTGCGACTCTAAGGCTATCCTGATTCTGATTGGGGAGGAGATTTAAATGAAAGGAAATCTACTTCTGGGTTTGTTTTCTTACCGAATGATGGCACCATATGTTGGAGCTGTAAGAAACAAACATACATAGCCTTGTCCACGATAGAAATTGAGTTTGTGGCATTATCAGCGGTAGTGTAAGAAGATGTTTGGCTTTAGAGATTTTTGGATCATTTAGGTGTTATTGGAAGTGCTGCAGATTTGTTATTTGTTAACTGTGATAGCTAAGCAAAAAAAGCATACACCAAAGATCCAAAATATCATGGCAAGACCAAACATATAGATACCAAGTATAATTTTGTAAAGGATATGGTTGCACGAAAGGACGTGAACTTAGAGTACATACTACGCATAGAATGGTAGCGATCCTATGACAAAGCCAATACCCGAGATGTGTTTTGTGGCCATATGAAATCTCTAGGGTTGCGTAGAGGCTAATGTACTGAATATTGTAATTTCCCTAAGTGTTCACATTTGATGAATTCGTGTTTTCATCATTAATGCTTATGAATCTTTGTTTGATCTTTATGCATCTTAATGCTCATTGCATTACTTTAAGTTGAGAAGTATGTCGGACGGATATAAGATTAGCCCACTCACACGGGTAATCGCCTCATTTCTTGTGTGATAAATAGAGATGAGACTGTTTTTAAGCTTATTATCTAGGTGATAATCGAGAGCTCAAGCTTAAAACACGTATGTCGCCTTAACTAGGTGTTAAGATGAGGATATAATACTTACTATGTCGGAAAGTAAAATACTCCACATATTTTACCTTATCTCGTCTAAGATGCCGATGTGAGTTCGATGAATTTTGTGAATGAGTAGATACGTGAACTCAAGTTAGACATTGGGTATGTCCGAACTATCATCCGTACGGTATTGAAGGTGTAGACATACGCTCCATGGGAAATGAGTTAATACCGTAATACGTATTTCATACTACGTATGCATGAGACGACCAATAAGAGTGGCAAAAGTTTGATCTCAACTTTTATGTCGTGTGAGACTCTTGAGGAAGAGAGTTCCTCAACTTTTTAGTCCCCTCATGACTCTTACTTATTCTCAAGATTTCTATTTAGTGTTTGCTATCTTAGGATGTTGCCAATGGTCATGAGTGATTCGATCTAATGGGGCATTTCTAGAAAAGCAAGCTGGACCGAAATTGAGAGTTTGAAGGAAAGAGGAAGATCGATTTTGGAGAATCACATTGTAGTTTTGTATTCACCGGTTAACCAATTATGACTGTCTTTGTGATAATCATAGTTGTGAATACAATATATATATCATTGTTTAAAAGAGATCAAGAGAGATATAAATGTGATCGATCGATCTAGGGTACTGCATACTAAGTCTACTCGGAGTGTGATGCCCATTATGAGCTGCTATATATTCCTAACAGATGTATGGCAACGAGCTCTCAAAGTATGCTGGTCGCACGGATTATTCACCGGTATGAATGTTGAAGAGAGGAAAAGAGGATTCTACATTCGGCCCACCATGTTAAGTGAGAGTCTATGTTGGATTTTTCTCTGATGGGGATGAGTAAGGCCTGTCCGCCCATGTTGGTTTTGCACCACCATGTGCGAGTGGGAGATGATGGATTTATTAGATGGGCTTAAGGCCCATCCGCTCAAGTTGGGCCCAAAGGGCCCGGCCCACGGAATAGGGCCCGTGGATGGGGGAAGGTATAAAAGGGAGGAGAGAGAGAGAGAAGACAACCGTTGGAAAACTAACGTACGTCTTCTCCCGAACGCTCTCTCTCCCTCCAAGAACGCTTACGGCGTCTCGTCTTCCCTTCAGGCGAATTGGCATCATCGGATCAGAATTTCTTCCTCTTCTTCAGCGTTGGTGTTTAATCTGTGGCTAACAAGGTACGCTCGAATCCGTGGTGTGCTTTACGATCGGTGATGCGTGTTTTCCCGGGCTTCGTCTTCCGCATTGATTTAGGGGTTCGATTCGGTGTCGAATCCGGTTTTCGGGGATCCGTTATTCCCAACAGCCTCTATTTGAGAATTTTCCATAATATTTTAAAGGTATATAATTCAGAGACATACATACAAAGGTGCAAGTGGCAATGGTGATGGCTTTACTAGCGTGAATCGTCATACTCAAGTTAAGAATACAAATGGGAGAAGTTCATAGAAGAAGTAGAAATGAAAAGATGTGGGGGGTGGGTTAATTTTGACACGTTGTCATTGTATTTTTTTTTTTTAATCATAATAGATTAGTGAAGTGGTGGCGATCTTTTTATTGACGACGGTATCAATGAAGTCGGAAGTCAATTATGAGTTGGTTCCTCAATTGTTGGAATGCCCAATTTGTTATATTTGAGTCGGAGAACCCGCTAAGGTTGACGTTTTGTTGTTCAACCATTGTTTTTTTGTTGCTCTAAATGTTTTGCACAATGAAGAGTTTAGTTAGAGTACCATGGTTTAGGGATGCTCCAGTTAATTGTTGCTTCTTTAATGGAACTTTAGCTTTAGCTGGTCATAATTAGAAATTGCCGGTTGTGTCCATCATGAGTCTTTGTTTATTGCCTGAGAATGTCGTTGTACAACATACTAATCAAATTTGAACTTAAGTTGGATGGTTGTTTGTACAACTTGCACTTCATTCATATTCACACTCCATGTGGACAGATATAAAACATCTATTAAAACAACTTATACAACACTATCGGTACTAACGCACCTTATTGTAAGCTCATTACATCATTCATCCTCAAATTTTCAAATAACATGTTTCTTACAATTACTATAAACACTTGCAACACAACCAACATTGTCTTTAATATCGAATTTTGTTGCTTTAGCTTTGTCACATCTTGTTTGATACGTTTCAATTGTCCTTTGAGAGGTTTGACTTTAGTGTCCATCGAATTGCCATTATCCTCATTAATGGTTCGACACTAGTTTTTTTTTTTTTTCCAAAATTGCTTTGGTGAAAATTGTTTGACACACTTTTTGCCGATTGACTCTGCATTAACACAAATAAAAAAAAAATAACTACTTTCGCAAATATATCTCGGGCAATTGTGATATCTTTTGCTCAATTATCCTTCGTCGTAGCTATTGGTAGAGGATATTTCAAGCCGCAATAGCAAAATCCATGTGCCGTTAATTAAAGGGACCGATGTCATTGATCGTGACGAATTTGCTAATGTTTTCACTGGTTGTAATTATTGTGGTGAGGCTATTATTTATGCTTTCAAAATTAACACCAATGAGAGCAGTCTTAATTAATAAGAAATTAGACCAACAATGAGAACAAGAGTATGTAGCTCAACAACAGCAACACGACATATATCTACATTGCACTAATGTTTCCATGTCATTGACAAATTTCCTGTGCTACTAAATGACCGTGCTATTATCCTAAGGAATAGGGCTTAAGACCAGGATCATCCTAAACTATCTAGCAAATTCTCCTAATCTGAAATTTGAGGAGATTGACAACAACTTGCTAACTAAGTGAGACTATTTCTCACCGAAATTTCCGTGAAGACAAATGTGCCATGATCATATTATGACAAACTGAATTCACAACTTACTGCTTAAACAACTACCAGTTGCCCGGTAGAAGTTCAAAATTAAGCCAAAGTTCACATTTGCAGGACACATAAGTAAAGTCATTGATAGTGGCATGAAAAAAGTTTCTCCAATGTACTATCTTTGTATATGGTAGATGCACCACCTTCGTAAAATCAATCTCTTTCTTTTGCAACAGAAAGATCCCCCGGAGTACCAATTCAATAACTTTCAGTTGACACAAAGATCAGGGCAAAAACAAGAAATTGCCTAGCATGTGCACTCCTTCCTTCTCTCGACAATGTAGAGTTTCTATCTATCGTTTTCTTCTGGTAGCTTAATCTGGCTTCTTGCCAAACCCTCATCTTCTTTGCGGTTCTTCCTCTTATCGTGCCATATGGGCGATGTTTCTGGATTTGGTCACGCTGCAGTCCCACTTTATCAACTCTGATTGTTTCCTCCTTCTCGTTTTCTTTCGGGCTTTCTGTTGGGTTTCTTGAACCCGGTGTTTTGCATCTTTGGTTTTCTCGAATGGATACCCACAATCAGTTGGGAAATTACTGCCCATCTCTTTCGCTCTTCACAGACTCTATCTTTTGAGGCTTGTATCTTCACTTCTCCTTGTTTCGCTCCTCTCCTGGTGAATCGCACTCTCCAATCAGGCATTTTCTTTGTGTCGCACCCATATTCCCCCAATTTACCTTTACATGTTCTGAATTTCCATCATCGACTCCACTAGGAGGTGCCCTGCAAGTGTCAGGTCCGTTATTCTCTCCTCTAGACTTCCTGTAGATGTTAATCATCTGATGGAGAGTACAGGTCAGGGAGAAGAGGCTCGGCTAGCTGCCCTCTGCAGCCGATTAGGGCGTCTGTGGAATGCTCAACCAATCAAAGTATGGGAAGAAGAGCCCCCTGCAGCTAAGATCAAAGAATGTAAGTTGAGCCTTATTGGAAAAATTGTTGCAAATACTTCACAGAGGGAGGAAGGTCTCTGTGTATTCAAGTTTCATTCAGAAGCGGAAAAACATCGTGTTTTTGAAAACGGTCCCTGGTTATTCTCTACCAATCTTGTCATACTTAAACTTTGGACCCCAAATACTTCACTGCTATGATTTCACAAGTTGTGCGTTTTGGGTGCAAGTCTTTGGACTTCCACTAGAGCGATGTACTGAATAGCTAGTTAGCAAGGCGGTTAATGAAGTTGGTAAGGTGTTGGAAGTCAGAATTGAGGCAAAGGAGAATTGCCTATAAGGGTTGGAAGAGCAAAAGTGGAAATTAGCCTCCAAGAGCCTCTAAAACATGGCAAACTTATCAGAATGGCTGGGAAAAATATATGGCTGGACTTCCGTTATGAACGTCTACCCCACTATTGCTACTGCTGTGGAATTATAGGCCATTATGCATCATATTGTAAAGATATTCCATATGATGAGGCTAAATTTGAAAGCAGGGATCAACTCTACTATGGATAGTTGCTCCGGGTTGATGTTAGGGAACACAACCCGTTCTGGCAGGCTTTCTATGAATCACAAACTAATCCAGCAAATATCGAGGTCTCTGTACCTGAAACACCTCAATCTGGACTGCTTCTCCTCCCTGCAGCTCCATGTGAGGTCAGCCAACAATCAGTTCCTATGGAGGCCCAACCAGCACAGTAGCTTCACACCATCACAGAGAATATTATGCCTAGTTCCCCTCTCACTGCTACTACCCAGGTTGCTGCTTCTCAGAATCTACAACTCCCTGCAACAGATCAGCAGAAAGATTTTCATGTTTCGATAGCTGGGGCTTCTTCATGAAAAAAAGCTCAACATACTCGCTTGCAGACAAAGACAACTCCCCAAAAGAAAGTTAAGAGATTTTCTCCTTATGGCTCGCACGCTATCTTACAGGAGACTTTAGATGAAAGCCTTCTCTTGGATACTCCTATACTTGAGGCCCAAAGGGCCAGTGATTGGGCTGTGGTGGCTTGCCCAAACAAGCCACCGATTGACAAATGAGGATACTAAGCTGGAACTGCCAGGGATTGGGCAATTCCCTGACAGTTCAAGCGCTAAGGGCCTTAGTGGCTCAAGAACGGCCCAACATTGTCTTTTTGATGGAGACAAGAAATCAAGAACATGTTATTATGAAAATTCAGAGGAGGCTGAACTATCAAAGAATTTTTGTAGTAAATCCCTTAGGTTGGGCTAGGGGGATGGTGCTTTTTTGGAGGGACAATATTTATCTCTTTGTTAATGCTCATAGTTCATTTTTTATTGATGCTTTATGTTCTGAAGATAGCTGTGTATCCCCAATGTGTATTACCTATCTGCATGCACCGGCGGTTTATAATTAGAGATAGTATTTATGGGCGGATTTGTGGTGACTCAGCCTCTTACACACTCAGCCATGGCTGTGTATAGGTGATTTTAATGAAGTTTTACATCATTGGGAGAAACTAGGAAAGAGACCAGCTAAGCAGTATATATTACATTCCTTCAGAGAATTCTTACATGATTGTGCATTGATGGATATGGAGACAAAGGGTTGTGCCTATACTTGGGTGAATCAAAGAAGTGGAGATGTAGTGATTAAAGAGAGGCTCGATCGAGCTTTATGTACTATCGAATGGCGAGTGGCCTATGCAGATGCTGAAGTTCAAGCTTTACCTGCCCTAGGATCGGATCACAGTCCGCTGATACTTAATACGGTAATTAACTTAGTAAGGAGGCGAAGAACCTTTACCTTTGAATCTTATTGGCTACAAGACGACGACTGCCACAGGGTGGTTTTAGAAACCCGGTCCTCTATGTCACTTGCTTACTCCACTATCTCCAAGAAGCTCCGAGCTACCTCTGCTGTGTTAGCTAAGTGGAGCAAACAGAAGTTTAAAGTAGGACATCATCAAATAGATCTTCTTCAGCAGCAACTCCAGCAATGTACTAACCAACTTGTTTGCAATTACAACAAGGACCGGATCAATTCTTTGAAGGAAAAAAATACAGAACATATGGTTACAGGAAGAGCACTACTGGGTGATGCGTTCCAGAATTAAATGGATGAGGTGGGGAGACAAAAACACGAGGGTCTTTCACGCCACAACTATCCAACGGTGAAAAAGGAACATAATCAGTATCCTAAAGGACATAAATGATGAATGGATTCGAGAGCCTACTTAGGTGAAAAACAGTACATTCAACTTCTTTCGAGATCTTTACACTTCTGTGGGACATAAGGATTTTGGACCTATTTTAGCGCAATGTCCTCGAGTAGTGACAGATGAAATGAATACACAACTGACAGCTGAAATTACAAGGGAGGAAGTAAAACATGCTACATTTCAGTTGGGAGCCACGAATGCCCCAGGTCCTAGCGGATTGAACAGGCTCTTCTATCATCACCACTAGGACATTATACAGGAGGATGTCTTCCGTATAGTGAACAATTTTTTTATAACAGGGATGTTGCCAGTGGAAATAAACAGGACTTCAATATCTTTAATCCCTAAGATTCCGAACCCCGAAAGGTTAGATCAGTTTCGCCCGATTAGTTTATGTAATTTCCTTTACAAAATCATATCCAAAGTTTTAGCAAATTGCCTGAAAAGTTGCCTACCTCAGTTAATTTCCAAAAAAACATAGTGCATTTGTGTTAGGCAGACAAATACAAGATAATATCCTCAAGTTCAGGAGGTGCTACATCAATTATAGACTCGAAACAGAAAGAAAAAGTTTCAGGCAATTTTGAAATTGGATATGAAGAAAGCCTATGACAGGGTGGAATGAGATTTCTTGGATGCTTATCTCCGTCAAATGGGATTTCAAGATCAATGGGTTATGTGGATAATGCATTGTGTATCCTCTACTTCCCTTAGTGTCAAGCTTAATGGCGAACAGTTACCTTATTTTCATCCGTCTCGGGGACTTCGACAAGGCGACCCTCTCTCCCCCTATTTATTTATCCTGGTGGCCAATATGCTCTCATCTCTTATACAACAAGCTGTCGACATGGGCACTCTCAGGAGCATTAAACTTAATAGGTGGTGTCCTATTTTATCCCACCTCCTTTTTGCTTATGATGCTATCTTTTTCTTGGAGGGTAGAACTAGGGAATGCCAAAATCTAGCAAATATCCTAAATCAGTATTGTCTAGCTACCGGTAAAGAGATTAACAGGAATAAATCTGGTCTGTTTATGGGGAAATCAGTATTGCTCAGCCACTAAAGTTAAACTTGGCTAGCGAATTACGGGTGCCCATTTTGGAAAAATTAGGTAAATACCTAGGGCTACCTTCTAATTGGGGTTCATCGAAAAAGGACATGTTTCCTTGGATCCTTGGAAGAGTAAATGCGAAATTGGAAGGGTAGAAAGAGAATTTCATTTCAAAAGGGGGAAAGGAGATTCTATTAAAATCAGTGGTTCAAGCATTACCACAGTTTGCAATATCTATATTTAAGGTCCCAGTATCTATATGCAAGTCTATTGAATAGAAAATATCCAGGTTTTGGTGGCAACAGCAACAGATCTGGAATACATTGGAAAAACTGAGATCTTCTAAAAGAGAAAAAAGACATTGGAGGGATGGGGTTCCGCGACCTACTTACCGTTAATAAGGCTCTTTTGGGAAAGCAGGCTTGACTTTTTCAAGATCCATCGTCGTTGTGAGTCGAGTGTTCAAAGGCTTGTATTTTCACTCCAATAACTTCAGAGGGAACAGACCTTCCTGGGGTTGGCAGAGTCTCTTGTTAGGTAGAGATTCGATTATACAAAAGCTTCAATGGTCAGTGGGTAATGGCCAATCGATAAAGGTCAAAGAGGACAAATGGTTACCCCTTGGAATTCTTGGCGGGCCAGCACCCAGAGATGAACCTCAAATAGTGGCTGGTTTTATTTGTTCTATGATGAATGACTGGAATGTGGAGCTCCTTAATCGCACCTTTGATGAACCCATTGTTAAGCAAATAATTCAGTTAAAACTTTGGCCAGTGTCAGCATCAGATAAACTGATATGGACAGGGACCCAGGATGGCAATTATACTGTGGATACAATGTCTTCATTCAATAGACTGCACACCAGAAGGTACACTCTCAGGCTTCTTCTTCGTATCAAACACCCAAGCATGTTTGGAAACAGATATGGAAAGTTAAAACAGTACCCAAAATACGCAATTTTCTTTGGTCTATATGCCAAAATGCGTTGCCAACAAAGGACAATCTCTTCTGACGACGGATACTCGCTGACCCAATATGTACACTCTGTTCCTCTACCTCCCCTGAAACTACAGAACACTTATTTTTGTATTGCTCATGGACACAAGGTATTTGGAACCATTCCCAAGTATAGATTAACATTTTTGCTTACAACTCTAACTGGATGGATTCATGGATAGCTGACTTACTAAGACAAAAAAGGGACTTACCAGCGTTTGAGTATATCGTAGGCCTCCTATGGGAAATTTGGAAGGCTCGGAACCACTTTGTGTTTTGCCACCAACGCGTATCCCCGGACCAAATTGTTGAAACAGCTTTCGCCATAGATAACCTCCAGATCAGCACTCAACAGCAGGAATTGACAAATCGATCCGCTTGGTTGAACCCAAATCGGATATGGCTTCCACCGTAGCAGGGCACGGTGAAGATTAATGTGGACGGAGCTTTCCCCACAATGAATCAAATGGGCGCCATAGCAAGCATTGCTTGCGATCACACGGGAAACTTGATCGGAGGATTCACCTGCACTGTCTCAGCATCCTCTTACTCTCAAGACGAAGATCCAAGCATTATTATACACTCTAAAGGATCTGTTCCAGCAACAACTAACTGAATCTCACCTGGTGTTGGAGTCCAATAGCATCATTTTGGTGGAAACTATCAATCGATGTCGTCTGCCGTCATGGGAGTGTCAAGCCCTCTTTGCCGAAAGCGCACAGCTCCTACAAAGCTTCCGCAACCTCAATGTGAAGCACTGCCGTCGGGAAGCAAATGCCCTAGTTGACTGGGCCGCTAAGGCCCACGGAAGAGCGTCCATGTCGCCTAATTGGATCATGTCTCCTCCTCAAGTCGTGATGGACATGCTTTGTAATGAAGCCATAATTAAGGGTAGTTCCTATTTTCCTACGTGAAGCACAATATCAATATATTATCTTTTTCGACAAAAAAAAAACAAGAAATTGCCTAGGAGTATAATCTTGATAGAGTATGTAAATGCAATGCAAAGGGAAAATTTTCTCAAGGTATGATTGGTTGTATGCGAGGGCAAGAGTACTTCCCCATGACCTACCAAAAACCTGTTAGTACGGACAAACAAATTAAGGCAGATAGCCACAGATTGATGCGTGATGGGTTGAGTGATTCAAGAACGGAGATTTTTCAAAGGGGATTTTTGTGGTTAAGTGTATGGAGTAGTGTATACGAGGAAGAAACGAAAAGGAATAAGAAAAGATAAAGCGATCTCTTCCCAAGGTATAAAGGCCACGCCACCAACCGGAAGAGGATCGAGATCTACGAAGCTCACCACCAAGGCCTAAAGCTTCCACCAGCCAAGGATAAAGGACATCGGGATAGGAGAAGCTCACCACCAAGGAGTGATCTACGCTCCAAGAATAAAGAAACCGAAAGCAGTTATCCACTTTCCAAAGGAGTTCACTCAAGTTGAGGAAATCTCACCATTCTCATTCATGAAATTCGTATGTCTCCTACATTGGATAGTTTCCCCTATTTATAAGAGGATTTTAGCCTTAGCAAATATTAAAAACAAACTTTAATGACCTAGGAACTGAAATGTTCGACTCTTGAGCTACATAAAAATAAAAACAGCTAGGAACGTAATAAAAAAAGCCTTTATCACAGGAACTAAATGCTGAAACGTTCGACTCTTGAGCTATAAAAATAAAAACAGCTAGGAACTTAATAAAAAGCCTTTATTACGGCAACTAAATGCCCTTTAATCTTCGGCCTTCCACATTCTCGAACCATTAGCTTTCCGTGTTCTTGAACCTTTGGCTTTCCATATTCTTGAACCGCTTTTGTGAACCTCTAGCCTTCCCAAAATTCGAGCTCCTCCCTTGACCAGAAAATAATCCTTATGAAACTTCATCAATTGGTCATACAAGATAACTAAAATGGCCTCCCATTGATACTATCGATATACCACAAAGTAATTAACATTATTCATTCAAAATGATCCATGGAAGCACATAATGCCCAACTTCTTTATTGGCTTGAATAAGCATCGATGGTTCTGAGTTGGTCCATGGAGCTATGTTGGATGCTCCCGCATCACAGATCCAGCACGGTATTGAAAATGAATTAAGTGATTAGCTTCATGGTTCATACAAGAATCTATGAAACCGACACCAATCAAAACCATGAACAACAATGAGAACCAGTAGGATTTCTGGCAAATAAGAAGTTATAGGCACTTAATAATAAATCATCTAGTAAGCATCGAGTGAAGGCGTTCAGCAAGCATTGAGTGACGTCGGACCAATCTATGCGAAGGTTGTGGGTGAGTATCGGATGAAGGCGGCAAACGTTGGACGAAGGGGTTGCCAGCCAAGTGTCAGATGAAGTTGTCGACGAAGATTCGGGGCAAAAATTTGCAAGATCAATTTAGGGAAGGCTCGGGACAAATGACTTTGTTTGACGAGATCGAATCAATAGAATATTTGTGAGCATTTTCGATGAGATCAAACTAGGGTTCATCAAGACGATTTAGGAAAGAAACCCATGATTTTGATTTCTGAGATCTCTAGCCAAGCAACGCCGTTTGGGACTTTTAAAAGGTTATTTTTATTTTATTTTATTATATAAATAGCAAAATGACGCCAAAATAACGTCGTTTTGAATCTCTGGTGGCCATATCAACACCAGCAACACTAGTCGGCATTGACTAGGATTCCATGTGGCCTTTTCCAATTATAACTAATTGGATAGATTGAATTGGTACAATTGCAATAGGTTTAGGACTTTCTTTTTTGTAAATTTCTAATGAAGATTGATCAGTTCAACAATAAAGATATTGATTGTTGGAAGATACAGATTGAGGATATATTGTAGTAGAAGAACCTGCATCAGTCTTTGTTGGAAAGAAATTGAATTCGATCAAGAAAGAAGATTGTAGTTGTTAGATCGGCAAGTTCTAAGTGTAATTTGTCTTAAGTTGGGGTGAAACGTAACTTACAATGGTGAATTTGATGAGGGCTTTGTTCAACATGCATGGAAAGCCCTCTACATCAAATAAGGAATCTCTGATAAATCATTGTTTAACTTGAAGACGGATGAATGTGCTTCGATGACATATCATATCAACAAATTCAATATTATCATGATTCAATTGAGTTCAGCGAAAATCAATGTCCATGATGAGGTAAAAGTTTTAATTTTGTTATCTTCTCTACTTGAAAGAAGAATTTAAATTTTCAAGAGATTTGAAATTTAGATTCTTAATAAAAATATTTGCATAAGAGAGTCTAGTGAATCTTCGGGCACTATCTTGGTACTAAAGACAGAGGGAAGCAATTAATAAGGTTAGACAAGAACTGTAGTGGATCGAAGTTTAGAGAGAGAAGCAAATCAAGACCTTATAGTGAAATAATTTGCTAGACTTGCAAAATAAAGGGCCATCTAAAATTAGATTATAGAGTCCCAACAAAAAAAAATTCATCATGAGGATAGAAATCAAAAGGATGAGAAATCTATGAATGCAACTTTTTAAGAGACACCTGTCCATGTTGCCTTATATTTTAGCGTTGACAGTCCGATTGAGTTATGGAGTCTAGACTTAGATGCATTATTTCATTCAATATCATGTAGAGAATTAATGTGAAATTTTGTTGCTGGAAAGCTTGGAAATTGTTTATTTTGTTGATGATGAACCTATGAGGGGAAATGCAATATTTGAATAAAGACTATCAAGGAGTCTTGCTTAAAGTTGCATGATGTCACGTATGTTCCTAACCTCAGGACTAAACCGATCTCTATAGGTCAATTAAACAACATAGACAAAATAAAACTAATTTTGGAGACGACTCATGGAAAATTGTTAAAGGTGCAATCGTTTGTAGCACGGGGAGGAGAGTTGGCAGTTGCTGACTTGGTCATATAAGCCAAAATGAGAAGAAGGTGTTAGCATCAAAGGAAAATTGACTGAGATATTGATCTACGTGAGAAATTGTGTTCAGTGCATGTAGAAATGTGTCAGATTTTTTGAAAATTGTAAGAGAACCAAAGAAAGAAAAGTTAAAATTGGTACATATAAATGTCTAGAAAGAACCATGGTGGATTGAAGTCTAGATAAAGCAAATCAAGACCTCGTGGTAAAATAATTTGTTGGACTTGTGAAAAGAAGGGCCATCTAAAATTAGATTGTAAGTCCTAAAGAAGAAAATTTAATATGGGGATTGAGATCAAAAGTGTCACATCCTCACTTGGGATTTTTGTTGTGACATCCTAGGCTTGTCACCATCTCGATTCTGTTATCTTATTAGTATGCACATGTGGAAACGTGTACCTAAAATTTTCCCGGACAAATAACAACTGGAAGATGTGTACGATCTCATACAAACACACTACGTTTATACATATATTATCGTGATACAATACACATGCTATCTCCGGCTACATTGCTTTTACATGATATTAAAAGGCTAGGGTTTCCCTAGCTCTGGTACGATTGGTATTTTCCAAAATTGGGAACCCCATGCTATTAGCTGAGATTATGATCTAGTTCTTTGGACCCTCGAATGGTGCTCCGTCGTTCAAGCCTGCTGGCTTGTTGAACCCATGTAGTGGGCCAACGAGGTCTCTGTCAAACCAGACATACTAGTGTCACGGGCCGATCGATTGGGATCATGACCGCGCGGTGACTCGGGCACTTTAGGATCGGAATGGATCGCCGAAGCACCTAAGCTAGGCCTTGCACAGTCGAACGCTCACTCGCTCGCCTTACCCGGATCGTAGAGAGAGAAAGAATCTAGAGAGAAGAGCTCTGGAAAGAAGCTTTGCTTTGTATTGCGAAAGTAGTGGATGATTACAAATGAAGGAGGACACCCCTTTTATAGTTGAGGGCCTCGGATTACATCCATTGATCTAGAATTCTATCGGTGGACGAGATCGCACCGCCTCAACTACCGGCATAAGTGCCAACCACTAGACATAAGTGCTTAACTACTAGCTACCGACATAAATGAAGCTAGAGTCTTCTAGAAACTTCGGAGAGAAGGCTCGTTGGGAATCCGAGCGAGCACAGGAGGTCCACGAGCGAGTTGGGGTCGACTCTGGGGAACCTCTCGGGTCGTCCATCTTTCGGCCCGTGACATTCTCCCCCACTCAATCAAGCGACGTCCTCGTCGCTCTCAGCTTGACGGTCAGCCTTCTTGGCATGAGCGCGGGCTTTGGCACGGGCTCTCTTGTTCTTCTTTTGTTTTGCTCGAACGCTCATGAACGAAGGACCACAACCTTCGATGATGAACTCGGACTTGGCACGTGGCTCGGTCTTCGGCTTGGACGGAGCACGCGGTGCGCACTCAACCTCGGGGAAGAGCACTTGGATTGGCATGGTATTTGTTGGGGTAGGATCCAACTCAACCTTCGGCTTCTCCTCAGACAACTTGTTGATGCGCATGACGGCCTTCAAGCTCTTGTCGAGTCGTCGAATCGACGCAATGGTCTTGGTGTCGACCATCCCTTTGATCATGGGAATTGTCGTTGGGTACTCCGAATCGAGGATCACGAGGCATTTCATCCTCATGTCGATCATGGATCTCACGCTATTGAAGAATTGCATGCCAAGAATGAGATCGTAATCGTCAAGAGGGATTACCTCGAAATCCATCTTGCCCTTCCATTCGCCAATCTTGACATCCACATCCGAAGTCAATCGTATGCCATGGACGCCTTCCGAATTGACCGGCTTGAAGGTATTCCCGGTTAGCTCCACACGAAGGTTTAAGGCCTTCGCCACTTCCTTCGACATGAACATGTTCGACTCTCCCGTGTCGACCAAGGCATATAGCGTTCACCCGCACACGTCGACTTGCACGAAGAACATTTCTGTGTTTTGAATGAGTCCTCTGGGCGGTGATTGAGCTCGGACGGAGTTGATTGACTTCACACCTCCGAGTCGGATTTGTCGCCGCTCTTCTTTGGGCTCCTCCTCCACCTCATCGATGGCTAGGAGGGCGTTGATTCGTCCCCTCTTTGGGCACTTTTTGGTCCAGTGCGGACCTTTGCAAATAAAGCAAGGAGAGGGCGGAGGTTGATCGAACTTACTCGCGTAGTCGATCGGTGGTCGACTTCTTTGGAAGGACGGCTTGGAAGACCCTTCTCCCCACGTCTTGGCTCGGCCGCCTTGATCGGGCATGCCTCGGGGAGTGTTTCTTCCTTCGTCGTTGGGTCGATCCGATCTCCAATCTCTTGCTCGGTGGTTCCTCTGCTTAACCCTGGTGAGGTCGACAAGAGTCTTCTAGAAACTTCGGAGAGAAGGCTCGTTGGGAATCCGAGCGAGCACAGGAGGTCCACGGGCGAGTTGGGGTCGACTTTGGGGAACCTCTCGGGTCATCCATCTTTCGGCCCGTGACACTAGGCTACATAACAATGAGGGACCAAGTCATCCAACACTTCATCGATCCATACGGTGGTGGTACATTTATGATTTGTATCGGTGGTCTCCTCCTCTAAGTTTACTATGTCAGCGACCAATACTTCCATATTTATAGGTAGACCAAAACGTTCAGGAGGTGGGATAGCCATACTTACGGACCTAAAAAACATAAGGAGTGAGTCTTCGAAACTCAATAAGTAGTGTTCCTAATTTTCTACCAAGAAAGTCTCTCATCATCGAGAACTAAGTATGTACCATACTCACAAACGGTGTCAATAGCAGATCAATAGCAAATTATAAGTCGTGCTTCAACCATTGGCTTAACAAGTAGTATGTGAATAATTTACAATTATGCATCATTGGCATTCACGTAAATTCTTATCGCCGTCCTAGCTCAACTAGACCCTCTTGGCTCAACTGAGGCATCTAGCTTCATGCTAGACATCCTAGCTTAACTAGGGCATCTTGGCTCAACTGAAACATCCTGGGGCTAGCTTACCCGAGGTATCCGGGCTCAACTCCAACATCCTAGGTCAATCAGGACATCCTGTTCAATGAACAAGACACCGCTGTCAACGTTGTGTGGCAATGGACGCTTTTTCCTTTTTAAGTGCATGCATATATGCATCATACGAGTCGGTTCTTATCTTTTCTCTTAGCCGACATGTGCATGGCTTGAAGGCGTGCTCATTCGTTCATGTGTGCCATGAATCCTTATACTTCACTAGCAAATATGTCAAGAATGATCTTTGGTCCATAACTTGAATCACTTAGCGTTGATCTCCGCATCAAACAAGGCTAAAAAACGGCACTCCTCAAAGCCGATCCAAGACCTTGAGGCTTAGGTACACCTCACTTTAGTGATGATCCCAAGTTTGGTGGATCTCAATTCTGACCTGATGTGAATACACATGTGCCATGGATGACCATTGGCCCGCGGTTTGATTCAATGCCAAGCATAAAGTCCCTGCATCCATTTGGACTATAGAAATCGGCATGCTTGGTGCCTTACCAAAACCTCGTGCATTTGGCAATCCCCATACCGATCAAGGTATAAAATTGACACGCCTTAATGTCAACTTAGGACCTTACGGTATTGGGCGATTCCCGCATCAAGCGAAACTTGAACCCGGCATCCTATTTACGTCGAAACCAATGCTTCGGCGACTTTGTCTTGCGATGAACTCAACCCAAACAAATCTCGGTTCCATTTCGGACATAAACAACTCAAGCACACGGCCATGTACAATAGCAAGTGAAAATCAAACAAAGGACAATGCACACTACCCATGGCTTGATTGGTGTGCACTTAACTAACCTCAACAATGGGATCTACTTTCTTAGAGGAAAAAGATGAATCTTACTTACCTTGGTAAAGCTCAAGAACTAACTTGAATAGCTTTAAAGGTTGGTGGTGCACGGCCGAGAGAAAGGAGGAGGAAAAGGAGTGTCACACCTTGAACCTTGAGCACGCGCGCATCCCTCGGTGGTCAATAAAATTTCGACGTCTCATGACGCGTCGCCAACCCATTCATTTTATTAAACATGCGGAAGCGTATAATAAATCCCCAGACAACACATATATGGGATAGAAAAGCAAGATAAAATTTTCACAAAACACTTTATAAACACACTAGGTTTATATACAAAAAGTCTACAAAAAGATTGGCTTTAAAAAAGAAGCTGTCTGATGACCTACTAGTCGAACACATTTGCCAATCCTTCGGACTCCACCTCCATAGGCTTAGGGGGCTTCGGGTCCTCCACAACCCTATCGAGAGGGTCAGCTGCACCCTCGCTCAAAGTGGCGTTGATCGCAACGATGAGGGATATCAAAACCCTGAAGGGGACCATCCCTGTATCTATTGAGCCCATGGCGAAACCACGCCCTGAATCGATGAGGTACCCTCTGAGGTAGGCCCTCATCGACCCAAATAGTGGTCACTACGAGCTCATTGACCTAGTGACTCCCAGGGACAAGGACATCTATGCTCCACTCAATAACCCCCTTAAGGCTGACCAAAACGAATCGGAGGGACTACCATCTAAGGACCTGAAAAGGTTAAGCCCACAACGGGATGAGACAATGTCTCAGCAAGTTCACCCCCTAAACCCTGACTAGGATGGAAATAAATCTAGAGATAGTCTAACCACACATCACAGAAGACTCACCTTGCCTCAATTCCTTCTTGTATGTCAATACAATTTATATCATAGATGCATATAATAAATGCACACATCAATTGAAACGTCTCACTCAATCTCAATCAATCATAGGGGTCCTGATTATAGGGCCAAATCATCATGACACGTTCCATTCCGTGCCACACAATTTTGTCCCATAACTCGGCGTGTCTATCTCAATTAATCACGCGTTCCAATTGGCTACTACCCGCATAGGAAGTTTTACTCGACGCACATCAGTCCTCTGGCGTAGCCAGGTATCGCCTCATCCCTTGAGCATGAGAACGTCCACCCGATACACATTGGGGATGGCATTCCCAAAGGAGTTTCGGTCTAGCCTTTACCGCGATCCGGCATCCATTGCTAGGGCATCCCATATAAGGGCATCGTCCACCCGATGCACATTGAGGACGGGTTCTCTTAACCATTACACTATAATTCAATTTTGGCCAAGGACACCGTGCATTGCACTTAAATGTCTCAATTAAGAAAATGCACTTGGCCTATTTTCTTCATATTAAAAACACCTAATGAAAATAATCGTGTGTGGGTACACGGTCAAATCGAACTTTAAAAATTGATATATTTCCTTTTAAAATCCCACTTTGTTTGATATAGTATTTAAAATCATTTTCGATATCAAAAACTTGACACCCGGATTTTTCTAATTAAATACCAGAATTTCACAATTTTGAAATAAATGCTCAAAAGTCACAATCACCACTCAATTGCACAATTTAACAATCAATTGCATAAACTAAGCACACCATTTGCAATCGCACGAAATTCCGATTACCGACTATCCCGGTATAATTTCTGAAAAATATTAAATAATTAAATAAATAGCAAAATTAATTAAATAAATGCATTTAATCCAATAAATGCAAACCTAGGTCGGAAACGCTAATTTAACCACCTAAACGTGCCTAGACAATTAATGCACATATCCACATAAATAATACAATCTATTTAGCTCTTAATCAATCTATTCTAACCACCTAACAATCATAATTAAGCAATTAAATCACTAATCAAAATTAACTGACCACCTAAACCATACTTAGCATAATCTAATTGCCTACTAAACGTCATTAATTTCCTAAGTAGAGTTTAGCAAGTAAACTCATCGGATTAATGGGCCGGTGAGTCTATGACGATGGCAACATAGAGGCAGGCAGAAAACAAGCCTACGGCGACATCAAGCGAGGTTCGAACGAGCTTGGAAAAGACCCACGAAGCTCACAGTTGGGCTGTGAGGTTCGGTTCTGCCAAGGCTGAACCGAAGGGAACTGAGGCTGGAACGATGAGGAGACGGGTGGCGGTGGCTATAGTGGCTCTAGGCAGGCAATGGCGGTGGCTCCGGCAACTGGACATATATCCTAGACGACGGAGGTGGCTCGGGATGGTTGTGACGTGGCCTGGCTTTGTCGGACGGCGAGAATGCGAGCAGGAGTAGGTGTGACGGTGAGACGTTGGCAGGCGGCTTGCAGCTGCTCGGACGGGCAGCAACGATGCACAATGGCGGCAAGGGTGGTTGACAGGCTGCTACTGGCTTTCCTTTGGTTCTTGAGCTCTCAAAAGACACAACAATGGATAAAGCAAGCCTCAGGAAGAAGAAGAAGACAGCTGCTAAAGAGGAGGGCCACAAAATATCCTAAACACTCATCACACTTGCCCCACCATGTTCAACCTTCATCCTCAACCACTTTCCCCCTCAAATCTTCCCCTAGAAGCCATCCAAAGGGTCTAAAATGTTGCAGCCCCTTGGTCCTACGAATTTTGCAACATTTCCCCTCCAATTTCATTCAATCCCAACTCAAATTAACCCAATTTGATTCCCATAAATTCAGCCACGGTGTTCACACTTAATTTCACATTTTTCTCGCCAAATAATCTAACTTGATGGCCAAATCTGCAAAAAAAAAAATCAGTCCTCTAATTTTCCCGGTTCAAAATAACCCAAATTTGAAATTTCGCTAAAAACTCGGGTTTGTAGAAAAATTTTCGGAGGTCGAGTTGACGTTTCTAAAATAAATTGTGACGTGATAGAACTTTCAATTTCTGAAATGGGTTTAATTTCGTGGTTAATTTCAACTGGACGCGATTTTAGCGTGACCTAACCTACCGGATGTGGCATGTTTCGGTCCTCTTCCCCATTACTTAGAAAAGTGAGCCACTTTGGTTCCGATTACAAGATACTATCATTACTTGCTGGACAATTAGACATCCAACTCGTAATCGCAACGACTCAATTGCAAGAGCGGAGCTCTACCAATTGAGCTATATCCCCCGAGCCAAGTGGAGCATGCATGAAGGAGTCGGATGCTTCTTCTATTCTTTTCTTTTCCTTGGCGTAGCCGGGCCATCCTAGACTTGAACCGAGACCTCGCCCGTGAAGTAAATCATCGCACCTACGGTCCAAACAATTGGGAGAGAATCAATAGATTCCTTTTCAGGAGCGATTCATCCTTCCCGAACGCAGCATACAACTCTCCGTTGTACTGTGCTCTCTAAGTGTGCTTGTTTCCCCCTTCTTCCTTACCGTGGCAAGTCTTTGTGAAATAACTCCAATGAGAAGAAAAAGGAAGGCATTAAGAGACAGACCCAAAGATGGCAAGTGTGCTTTTAGGAATTTTTAGAGCATTTGACCCATGGTCGATTATTTTTGAGCCACATTGTGCATCTTCGATTCATTGGCGGCTCTTGGTTGTCGTGAAAATCTCGAGATTTCAAATATGGGCACAGGGTACAGAAATGACAAAAAAATCAGTTTAGTGCCATTCAACGAGAATTTTACAATTAGATGAAGTCACCCACACTTTAATCACATACCTCAATTAAACCGACCTATCTTTGATCTATGATCGATTTTGACAGTGCCGTATTGACCCTTGTAGATTAGCACGGTTGAGTAATCGATTTTCGATCGAATTCTCAAGTCTATTGCATTAAAATCGTTAACGGCTTCACTAGATAAACTAGTTATCTCGTGAGTGATTAGCTCAGAGAAAAGAACTATAGGCGCGTCAATAAAAAGCCCATCTCATTCAATCGAAAATAGAATCAAAAAATCAGGATGTCACAACTCTTCCCCTCTTATAAAAATATCGTCTTCGAAATTTAAACCATTACAAATCTTAACAAAAAGGTGGAGGTATTGTTGTCTCATCGAATTTTCACTTTAACTAACGGGATTGTCCTGGTGCGTAGAATCCGCTCTTTCCGATCCACAATCTGAACTGGTTTCTCCACGTATGACACTCTGTCGTCCACATCTAATTCTTCAAAATTCAGCACGTGGATCGGGTCAGGTTCATACTTCCTCAACATTAACACGTGAAAGATGTCATGCACTTGTGCCAGTCTCGGCGATAATACAAGACGATATGCTAAAGTCCCTATTCTTTCTAGAATTTCGAAGGGACCTACATACCTTGGACTCAACTTTCCTTTCTTGCCGAAGCGTGAAGTACCCCTCATCAATGACACCTTCAGAAAGACGTGCTCACCAATTTGGAATTCCAAAGGTCTTTGACTCTTATTTGCATAACTTTTCTGACTACTCTGAGCAGTCTTTAATCTGTCTCCGGTAACTATAACTGCATCCACTAATTGTTGAACTAACTTTGGGCCTGTGATCTTTCGTTCTTCGACTTCATCCCAACATACTATCGTCCCGCACGCTTTGCCATACAACGCTTCAAAAGGTGCCATCTGAATACTCTACTAGTAGCTGTTGTTGTAGGTTAACTCCACGAGATGAAGCTATTCCTCCTAGCTTCCCTTGAAGTCTAGCACACAAGCTCTCAACATGTCCTCGAAAGTATGAATTGTCCTATCAGATTGGCCATCTGTCTGTGAATGGTAAGCCGTACTGAATTGTAGCTTCGTTCCCAAGGTGATTTGCAAGCTTTTCCAAAAGGCAGCTGTAGAGTTCGGGTCTCGATCAGACGTAATCGTTACTAGCACTCCATGTAGATGAACAATTTGATGCATGTACAATTATGCATATCTGTCCAATGCAAGGTCCTTCTGTACGGCGATAAAGTGAGTCGACTGCGTCAGGTTGTCAACTACAACCCAAATGAAAGCATTACCCATTTGACTCCTTGATAAGCCCATCACAAAACCCATCGTAATGTGTTCCCATTTCCACTCGAGAATTTTGAGAGGTTGTAGAAGTCCTCCCGACTTACAATGTTGTGCCTTAACTTGCTGACACGTTAGACATTTGGCGACATGCTTGGCGATATCTGCCTTCATATTGGTCCACCAATATTATTGACGCAGATTCTGATACATCTTTGTACTGCTACAATGAGCTTTTGACAAGATCTCCTCCTTAAGCTTTGCATCATCAGGTACACACAATCATCCATGAAACCTTAGTGTTCCGTCTTTAGAAATTTGAAAGTGAGCCTCTCTTTTTTGTTTCCTCTTGCAGGATCTTTTGGATATCTAGGTCTATTATCTGCAACGTCTTGATCCTTATCTGCACTTCCGACTGAATTCTGAGGGTGGCCATAAGATTTGAAAGGTAGCCTACCTCAAATTTGAAAATTGAAGACTTCCAATACAATGCATCTGTGACCTTCATTTGAAAGCTCCTTCGAGTAAGATCCACTTCTTGACCATCATTTGCGCAATTGAAGACTTCCGACACAATGCATCTCTGACCTTATTAGTCTTTTTAGGATGATACAGGATGTCGTAATCATAATCCTTAAGAAGTTCCATCCAGCGACGCTGTCTCATATTTAACTCCTTTTGAGAGAACAGGTACTTGAGACTTTGATGGTCTATAAAGATCTAGAACATTTTTCCGCACAAATAATGTCTCCAAATATTCAAAGCGAAAATAATTGATGTGAGTTCCAAGTCATGCGTTGGATAATTCAGTTCATGAGGTCTCAACTAACGAGACACGTACGCAATGACTTTGCCATGCTGCATTAACACACAACCCAGTTCTCTAAATGATGCATCACTGTAGATCTCGTATCCTCCATAAACATATGGTATTGTCAACACCGGTGTGATAGTTAGCTTCTGCTTAAGCTCTTGGAAACTACACTCGCACTTATTTGTCCACACAAACTTCTTATCCTTCTTCAACAATCGAGTCAACAGTGAGGCTAAAGCTGAAAATCCTTCCACAAGCCTTCTATAGTATCCTGCCAATCCCAAAAAGCTTATGATTTCTGTCACTGTCGTTGGTCTTGACCAGTTGATAATTGCTTCAATCTTGGTTGGGTCCATGGTGATTCCTTCTTCTGAAATCACATGACATAGGAATGCCACACGAGTCAACTAAAACTCACACTTACTGAACTTAGCGTACAGTTCATGATTCCTCAGTGTTTGAAGCACCATCCTCAAATGCCTTTCGTGCTCTTCAAGACTTCTCGAGTACACTAGGATATCGTCAATGAATACGATCACGAATTGATCTAGATACTCTTTGAATACCCGGTTCATTAGATCCATGAAAGCAGCTGGGGCGTTCGTCAAACCAAATGGCATTACAGTGAACTCATAATGGCCGTATCGTACAAAATGCTGACTTCAATATGTCCTCTTTTCTAATCCTTAGCTAATGGTACCCTGTCCTCAAGTCGATCTTAGAAAATAACTGGTCAAACAAGTCGTTTATTCTTGGCAGTAGGTACTTATTCTTGATCGTCACCTGATTGAGTTGACGATTGTCGATGCACAGACACAACGAATCATCTTTCTTCTTCACGAACAGAACTGGTGCTCCCAAAGATGATGCATTGGGGCGTGTTAATCCCTTATCCAACAACTCTTGCATTTGCACCTTCAGTTCTTTCAACTTTGACAATGCCATACGGTAAGGAGCCTTAGAGATTGGCTCCGTCCCGAGGGCTAACTCAATCACGAATTCAATCTCTCTTTCTAGCACTAAACCTAATAATTCCTTCATAAACACATTTGGAAACAAACCACTGCAATATCTTCGATCTGCAGCTCCTCAACTGTCGCATCCACGACAGTCGCTAAGTAACGTTGACAACCCCCGTCTAACAAACGGGTTGCCTCAAGTGACGAGATTAAAGTAATCGAGGGTCCTCCTCGATTTCCAATAAACTCAAAACTTTCACCTACTAATGGGTTAAATTGAATCATTTTACGATAGCAGTCAATCTTAGCTCGTTGCTTGGTGAGCCAGTCCATGTCAATTATCACACCAAAATCATACATGGCTAGGACTATCAAATTTATCATCCCCTTTTGCTCACCAATCACTAACTTGCAATCAAGATAGCCTACTGCAGCTAATACTTTATCCTTTAACGGTCTAGATATAAAAACCACCGACTTCAACATTTCAAGACTCAATCCTACCAACTTAACAAATTGCTCAACTATAAACAAATGAGTTACACCGTGGTCAAGTAAAGCATAAGCAATATGGTCATTCAATGAGATCGTACCTGTGATCACATTAGGCGAGTCCTTTGCTTGTCCTCTAGTGATGGTGTACACTCTTCCTTGAATCGGAGGTTTGTTCTATCCACCCTACTATGCACTTTGCGGCGCATACCCTTTATTCTGACCCATTGGTGGCGGCGGTGGTAACTGCTATGATCCCTTTAGTTTTATGGGACAGCCTTTGGCCAAGTGACCCTGTTGGCCACACTCATAGCATGTACTCGTCCTAAAATGGCACGGGGCTGATCCATGTCGCCTTCCCCAAAGCGACATAATCCACTGAAGCTTCGTACTGACTTACCTACCCCACCTTTCTTATTAGGTGGGATAGGATACCTTCCTCCGGTCACGGGCTTCTTCCCAAATCGGTTTCCATTTCTGTTTGAGCTGAACGTTGACCCAGATGCGATAGCTTGCTCACTCAAATTCCTTTCCATTAGCTAGGCTCGTCCATAAAGCCCATTGTAGTCTTTAAGATCGAACGGCACCAGCGGATTCTTCAGCTCTAGTCTAAGGCCATTCCCGAACCTCCTAGTTTTGTCCTCCGGATCTTCCACTAGTTTGGGAGCGTGCTACGACAGCTTTGCAAATTTAGCCTCATACCGATCTAGTCAGCATCCCTTGATGGAAGCGTTGGAATTCCTCCATCTTATGCTCCCTAGCATTGCCAGAAAGTACTTTCTATTAAAAGCTCCGAGGAAGGCGTTCCACATTGGAACCACGCCTTCTGGGAATACCATGCCTCTGGTGGCCCTCCACCAAGTACTCACGTTACCCTGTAGCTGATATACTGACAGGACAACCTTCTCCTCCTCAGTGCACATCAGTAGTGCAAAGGTCTTCTCTAAGTCTTGGATCAAGAGTGTTACAACCTCGAGATCTCCAGCACTGGTGAACCTCGGGTTCAACTTCAAGAACTGTTCTACAAGTTTGTGCATCAGCCTCTCAACAACCATGTTCCCAGATGGAACCTTGGCAAGTGCGGCAACGACTGCGGCAATAGCGGCATCAATGGCAGCAGCAACAACAGCATTGGCGGTGGTAGTAACGGCAGCTGTAACAGCAGCGATAATGGCAACGGCTTGATTCTAGGCTTGCTGCCCCATCGGATTCCCAAGTGTCTCAAACGCCTGAATGATCCCATCGATTCTAGGATCGCTAGGGGCTGCTACACCAACATTGACTGTTGGCGGTGCTAATCCACTTGTGCTAGTTTGAGCTTGCGTTCTACCTCTGCCACCTCGGGTACCGACCCTTGTTGATGTCCTACCTGAAGTTACAACTCCTATACTCCTTTTTCTAGGTGTCCTCTGCTCTTGACCACTCATTATGTAGACTTTCTACATAACTTGTTCCCAATTCCATATAGAATTAGAAACTGAGTGATCATCACAAAACAATCTACCAAACAACTATCAATCACATGCATCAGCATAAAATAAAGGTCCTTTCTACTAACTATCCAAAAAACCCACCGCACCTTATCACTCCAACCACTAACTAGCTCTAATACCACTCCGGGCGGGGATGTCACGCCCTGAATCTTGAGCGTACGCACATCTCTCGATGGTCGATAAAATTTCGATGTCCTAGGATGTGTCGCCAACCTATTTATTTTATTGCACATGCGTAAGCGTATAATAAATCCTCAGACAACATAAATATGTGATAGAAGGGTAGGATAAAATTTTCACAAGACACATTTTATAAACACACTAGGTTTATATACAAAATTCTACAAAAAGATCGGCTTTCAAAAAGAAGTTGTCCTATGACCTACTAGTCGGACACATTTGTGAATCCTTCGGACTTCACCTCCATAGGCTCCGGGGGCTTTGACTCCTCCACAACCCCATCGAGAGGGTCAGCTGTACCCTCGCCCAGAGCGGCATTGACCGCAACGGCGGGGATATCAAAACCTTGAAGGGGACCATCCTTGTATCCATTGAGCCCATGGCAAAACCACACCCTGAATGGATGAGGTACTTTCTTAGGTAGGCCCTCATCGACTCATCTAGTGGTCACTATGTGCTCATAGACCCAGTGACTCCCAGGGATAGGGATGTCTATGCTCCACTTAGTAACCCCCTTGAGGCTAACCAAAACGAATCGGAGGGACTGCAATCTAAGGACTTGAAAAGGCTAAGCCCATGACGGTGTGAGATAATGTCTCAGCAAGTTCGCCCCCTAAACCCCAATTAGGAAGGAAATACCTCCAGAGGTAGTCTAACCACACATCACAGAAGACTCACCTCGCCTCAGTTCCTTCCTACATGTCAATACAACTAATATCGTAGATGCATATAATAAATGCACACAGCAATTAGGACGTCTCACTCAATCTCAATCAATCACAGGGGTCTTGATTATAGGGCCAAATCGTTATGACACGTCTCATTCCGTGCCACAATTTTGTCCTATAATGCGGTGTGTCTATTTCAGTCAATCACGTGTTCCAATTGGCTACTACCTGCACAGGCAGTTTTACCCGACGCACATCGGTCCTCTAGCGCAGCCAGGCATCGCCTCATCCCTTGAGCACGACAATGTCCACCTGACACACATCGGGGATGGCATTTCCGAAAGAGTTTCGGTCCGGCAATTCACATCATAGATGCATATAATAAATGCACACATCAATTGGAGCGTCTCACTCAATCTCAATCAATCACAGGGGTCATGATTATAAGGCCAAATCGTCATAACACATCCCATTCCGTGTTACACAATTTTGTCCCATAATCTGACGTGTCTATCTCAATCAATCACGTGTTCTAATTGGCTACTACCCGCACAAGCAGTTTTACCCAACGCACATCGCTCCTCTAACGTAGCCAAGCATCGCCTTATCCCTTGAGCACAGCAACGTCCACCCGACACACATCGGGGACGGCATTCTTAAAGGAGCTTCGATCCGGCCTCTACTACGATCCGACATTCATTGCTAGGGCATCCCATATAGGGGCATCGTCCACTCGACGCCCATCAGGGATAGGTTCTCTTAACCATCACACGATCATTCAATTCCGGCCAAGGACACTGTGTATTACACTCAAATGTCTCCATTAAGATAATGCACTTGGCCTATTTTATTCGTATTAAAAACATCCGATGAAAATAATCATGTATGGGTACACGGTCAAATCGAACTTTAAAAATTGATATATTTCCTTTTAAAATCCCACTATTTGATATAGTATTTAAAATATTTTCGGTGTCAAAACCTAACACCCGATATTTTCTAATTAAATACCAAAATTTCACAATTTTGAAATAAATGCTTAAAAGTCACAATCACCACTCAATAGCACAATTTAACAATCAATTGCATAAACTAAGCACACATCTACAATCAACATGAAATTTCGGTCATCGGCTATCTCGATATAATTTTCGAAAAATATTAAATAATTAAATAAATAACAAAATTAATTAAATAAATGCAAATTTAGGCCAAAAACACTAATTTAACCACTTAAACAGGCCTAGAAAATTAATGTACCTATCCACATAAATAGTACAATCTATTTAGCCCTTAATCAATCTATTATAATCACCTAACAATCATAATTAAGCAATTAAATCATTAATTAAAACTAACTAACCACCTAAGCCATACTTAGCATAATCTAATTAACTACTAAACGTCATTAACTCCCTAAGCAGAGTTTAGCAAGTAAACTTACCGGATTAACGGGCCAGTGAGTCCATGATAACTGTGATGCGGAGGCGGGCAGAAAACAAGCCTACGGTGACATCAAGCAAGATCCGAACAAGCCCGGAAAAGGCCCACGAAGCTCACAGCTGGGTTGTGAGGTTCGGTTCTGTCCAAGGCTGGACCGAGGCTGGAACGGCAAGGAGACAGGTGGTAGTGGCTGCAGCGGCTCCAAGCAGGTGACGACGATGGCTCTAGCGGCTGGACGGACGGCCTAAACGATGGAGGTGGCTCGGGCTGGCTGCGACGCGGCTTGGCTTCGTTGGACAGGGAGAACGTGAGAAGGAGTAGGAGCGACGGCGGGATGCTAGCAGGCGGCTTGCGGCTGCTTGGACGGGCGGCAATGGCGCACGACAGCAGCAGGGGTGGTCGACGGGCTACTGCTGGCTTTTCTCTGGTTCTTGAGCTCTCAAAAGACACAACAATGGATAAAGCAAGCCTAAGGAAGAAGAAGAAGACAGCTGCTGAAGAGGGAGGCCACAAAATATCCTAAACACTCATCACATTTGCCCCACCATGTTCAGCCTTCATCCTCAACCACTTTCCCCCTCAAATATTCCCCTAGAAGCCATCCAAAGGGTCCAAAATGTTGCAGCCCCTTGGTCCTACGAATTTTGCAACATTTCCCCTCCAATTTCATTCAATCCCAACTCAAATTAACCCAATTTGATGCCAATAAATTCAGCCAAGGTGTCCACACTTAATTCCACATTTTTCCTCGCCAAATAATCCAACTTGACCGCCAAATGTGCAACCAAAAACGGTCATCTAATTTTCTTGGTCCAAAATAATCCAACTTTGAAATTTTGCCGAAAACTTGACTTTGCAGAAAAATCTTTGGAGGACGAGTCGACGTTCCTAAAATAAATTGTGACATGACAGAACTTTCAATTTCTGAAATCGGGTTCAATTTCGCGGTTAATTTCAACCAGATGCGATTTTAGCATGACCTAACCTACCGGGTAGCTTTTAGGAATTTTTAGCGCATTTGACCCGTGGTCAATTATTTTTGAGCCACATTGTGCATCTTCGACTCATTGGTGGCTCTCAATTGTCATGAAAATATCGAGATTTCAAATACAGACACAGAGTACAGAAATAATAGAAAAATCAGTTTAGTGCCGTTCGACGAGAATTTTACAATTAGGTGGAATCACCCACACTTTAATCACACACCTCAGTCGAATCGACCTATCTCCGATCTCTGATCGATTGTGATAGTGTTGTATTGACCATTGCATATTAGCACGATTGAACAATCGATTCCTAGTTAAATTCTCAAGTCTATTGCGTTAAAATCCTTAACGGCTTCACCACATAGACTAATTATCTTGTGAGCGACCAGTTCAGAGAAAAGAACTATAGATGCGTCGATGAAAAGCCCATCTCATTCAATCGAAAACAGAATTAGAAAATCAGAATGTCACAAGGAAGGTAGGCGTGAATGGCAAAGTGGGCTAAAGTGTTGGAAATGAATGAGAGCTCCTCCTATTTATAGGCACCAAGTTCATCATACTCATCCAAGCGGCCTAATCATATTTCTTAAAGTGGCATGACTATGACCTTCAGGTGGCAAGACTGTGTTGCAAGGTGGCACACCTATTTGGAAAGGTGGTGCACTTAGTTTAATGATGTGGAGATCTAATGACTTAGTATCATCATTTAAGGCCTTACTTGTCTCCTTTTCATTGGGCCACATGAGCACTTAGCTCATCATTAAGGGGACAAATCATTATGGATAGGTGACACTCTAAAAGATAAGGTGGCATCAAGGCTATAGTATAGCCATAATTTGCTCCAATATGTCCTATTTTTATTGGGACATTTGGGCTAGATACTTTGCTTAATCCCCAAGTTGAATCTTTGGTAATCATGACCATATCTAGAAAAATTTTGGTGATATGGTGAGTCACCCTCCTTCGTAGGGTGTTCTAGATAATTCCATTTTGTCCATTTTTTAAGCAACATAGAAATCATGAAGAAATAGGCCATTGAAAATACAATTGAGACTAGGTAAGGGCATTTTGTGTACATCCCCTAATGACCATTTCGACACACCCCAGGTTTGTGGCTAAGCCTTCCTTGGCGTGGTTGTCGTAGGCAAAATTGCCTTTCTTAGCTAGATTGGTGGCTTAGGGCGCAGGCTCAATGACTAGCCCTTAGATTGACTTTGGTCGGTCTAATCAGATCTTGGATTAGCCATAAACTTCATCCAGGCTGACACCTTATTGTCATGTGACTGTTCGAGATTGGTCATATTTATACCCGACACACGGTTGTATCAAGTCGAATCATGGTCATCCATGATTGGTGCATGACCGAGTGGAATCACCCATAACCGGTGCATGACCATTTGGACCGATCCATGATCGTCGACTGATTCATGGTTGTTGTGACCATCCCTCAATCAACCCTGATGGTTTGGTAGTCATCCATTGACCAAACTGCTTGAGTCCATGATTGTGGTCATGGGATTGGTCCATTATTGTTCCCTTGATCGATCCTTAATCGTTACATGGAAAATCTTGGAACGATCCATGACCTATCCTTGCCACTGGCACACCAGTTTCATAGCCATTTCTCATAGGTCGAAATCAGGATGTCACAAAAAGGAGGAGAAATATGTGAATGCAACTTTTGAAGAGAGACTTGTCCATAATCCCCCATGTTTTAGCATTGACAATTCGATTGAATCTTGTATTCTATAATCAAATGCACCATTTCACGTAACATCATGTAGCAAATCAATGCATAATTTTGATGCTAGAAAGCTTCAAAATTGTTTATTTTGCTGATGATGAACCTATCAATATAATGGGGATATATGATGTTCACATAAAGACTATCAATGAGTCTCAATTAATGTTGCATGATGTCACATATATTCCAGGCCTCCAAATCTGATCTCTATAGGTCAACTAGATAACTAGATAACACAATTTACAAAAAAATTGGAGATGACTTGTGGAAGGTTGTTAAAGGCGCAATGGCTGTCGCATAGGAAGCAGAGTTGGGAACAGTACAAGATTGGAAGCAATAAAGAAATATCGGCAATTGTTAACTCGGAAACTAATTCCAAATTGTGACATAGTTGGCTTGGTTACATGAGCAAAAAGGAGAAGTGTTAGTATCAAAAGGGAAAACTGTTTGATCTACAGTCTATAGATATTGGTTTATGTGAGAAATTGTGTTCTATGCAAGTATAGATGTGTCGATTTTTTGAAAATTGGCAGAGAACCAAAGAAAATTAAATTAGAGTCTGCACATATAAATATTTAGGGGCCAGCCCCTATGTACTCCTTTGGAGGCTCACGCTAATATGTCAAGTTTATTCCAACAGAAATATATGTGTTTATTTTTTGAAAAGTATCTCTGATGTGTTGTCTACTTAAGTGATGGAAAGCTAAAGTGAAGAACAAGATTAATGTGAACATTAAAGGTCCAAGCTCTGACAATGGTATGGAGTTTGGTAATAATGAGTTCAAGGGGTTTTGTGCAGAGAATGGAATCATAATGTCAAGATCAGTTTCCAATAGACCATAGCAAATAGGATTGCTAAGGAGATGACTAGAATTCTTAATGAACGTGCAAGGAGTATGGTGATGCATGACATTTTGGGCAGATGTAATTAACACATCTTAAGTTCCACCTTATTAACAAAAGACCTTCAGTTCCCCTTGATCTCCAGCTGCAAGAAGAAGAATAAACTTGAAAGAAGATGAATCTCTTGCATGTAAAAGCTTTATTGTTGTGTTTCATATGTGCAAGAAGGCTTGATGCAAAGGGTAGAAGAGTTTTTTTTTTTTCATTTATTAAGATTATGATAATTTTCACTATCGATTTTGGAATGAACAAGATATAAAAATAATGAGAACTAATCATGTTACATGCAATCAAAACATGTTTTAGAATGACAAATCTGTGATAGAATCAAGTGTGAGAAAATAAATGGAGAAGACAAGAGGATTGAATTGGAGGGGAATTTAAGAGCATTTTAGTTAGCAATTCTAAAACTATTGTTGTCAAGTCTAATAAAGAATTAGAACAAGAACCCCCTATACCTGAACTCACTTTGAGAAGATCTAGCATATCATCTAAATCTATTTATAGATATTCTCCATCATTGCATTATTTTCTTTTGATGTATGCTATCAAGCCACAATATTTTTCAGAACAATTCCGGTCAAAGATTTACTAAGTGGGAGTTGGCAACACAAGATGGAAAAAGGCAATGCAAAACGAGTGGGTGGATGGGGTCAAAGAAGAACCCAAAGACTGCAAAAGGTACAAAGCAAAATTAGTAGTGAAAAGTTTTTAACGAAAGAAAGGAATTGACTACACAAATATTCTCTTTCCAATTGTGAAGTTAACAATTATAGGCTAGTGTTAGAAGCATATATCTACCTGGTACAACCATAAGGTTTTCAAGTATGGCAAGAAAAACTATGTATGCAAGTTAAAGAAAAGTCTATATGGTTTGAAACAGGCTTTTAAACAATGATATAAGAAATTTGACATGTTTAATGGTGGTAACTATTTCACCATATGTGAAATGGATCATTGGTGTAATTTTAAAAAATTTGATGACAACTATATTATTTTGCTGTCGTATGTGGATGATTTACTTGTTATGGGATCTAGCATGCAGTAGATCAATAGAATGAAGCAACAATCATCAGAGGAGTTTAAAATGAAGGACCTAAGGGTAGCAAATTAGATTTTTGGGATGAGGATCACGCAAGATAAATTAGAAAAAAAAAAACCTAAAATTGTCTCACGAAAGGTTTATCGAGAAGATGTTGGACAGATTTGGAATTCAAGATGCAAAGCCTAAAAACACTCCTTTGAAAAGTTACTTGAAACTCTTGAATAAGCAATCGTTAAGGACAGGCAAGGAGTGAGAGTACATGGTTAAGGTACCTTACGTGTTAGATATTGACAGTTTAATGTATGCTATGGTATGCTTTAGACTAGACCTAACTCATGCAGTGAAAGTTGTGAGTAGATATAATGATTAATCTAGGAATGAAGCATTGAGTGGCTACTAAAATACTTGAGAGGCACTTTAGGTATACCACTTTGTTTTATAAAAAAAATAATGTTACTTTACGAGGCTTTGCTAATGCAAATTGTGGTGGTAAAGAGCAACTTGAGTTATGTTTTTACCTTAGACAATAATATAGTCTGTTGGATGTCTAAACTTCAGAATCATGTGTTTCTTTCAACCACTAAAGTAGAGTATATTACTGTATCTAAAGCTGGTAATAAGGCGATTTAGGAATTTTTTAAAGGAAATGGGCAAGGAACAAGATAACAATGTTCTTTTAGGTGAAAATCAAAGTATTATTTGTCTTGCAAAGTACCTGGTAGGAAAGCACATTTGATTGAAGTATCATTAAATTTGTTTGCTGATACTTAATGTGACATTGTCATTGAAGAAAATCTTTGGCATAGAAAATCCATTACCTAGAAATTGATGGTTTACATTGCCTCACTTGGCCTCTTTGCTTAATGATGAGGAGGTGTCGTTTTGCTAGGACAATTTGAGTAAAAAGATGAGTGACGACTATGAGAAACTATTGTCATTTTGAAGATCAGCCAGAAGTGAGGGAGTAATGGAGTTGTGGAGAATATTAGAGAAATTTACTGTTAAGGGTATGCATCTAATTTTCACTTAGCTTTTCTAGATTTCTATTATATATTTGGGTAATCTTTTTTATAGTTGTAACTCGATACTAATAGTGCAAAAATCATCTAGTGCGGTACCGTAATTTTTTTCTTTTCTTGACTTTAAAAGAGTTTTCCTTATAAAAGATCGCTTTTCTTTTTCTCTCTCTCTTTTTTTTTTTTTTTTTTTTTTGGTTCCTTTTACGTTTCACGTTCCCAATACTCTTCCTTCATAGAAAAAGAAAATCTTCAAGAGAAAAAGACCAACGCCACCAATCAATTGCCGCTCATTGCCATGGACTTGACGATTAATGCACTATCACACCATAGACTCAAATCGCCATCACCTCCAGACTCGACCAACATCACTGTATCGCCACAACCACGATATGAACAGCACCACCATCACCACAAATACTTTGCTAGACTTGGGCAACACCTCCGTCGCCACTACACCACCACCACTGCCGCCGCCAAACTCGAAGCTGCACAACCAGCATGAAGCCCATCACCAAACTTGACTACCACCCCTAGACTTTATCCCCAGCACCAACATTAACACCACCTCCAGTGAAATCTCATCGATTTTCATTAAAAATCCGTGCTACTCAGATTTGGACTGTAATCTTCAACTTGTGGTCGCAAGACTTGAATCAAGATATAGAGGGGAGAGAGAGAAGGAGCCAAGCTAGGATAGGGTGCGTCGATGGGGTGACTAAAGAGAAAGCGGCGCCGTGATGCCTTTATTGGCGGCGGCGGCAGTGGCGGCGTCCATAGTGGAGAAAGAACTGAGAAGAAAAGAAACTGAAGAGGAAAAACATATGGCAAAAAAGATGTTTCGTTGAAAACGAGGTGCCGATCCACATTATTATTTTAGTTCTCGGTCGATGCTGAGTTGGTAATCCACATACACGAAATAATACTTTATTTGATGAAAGGACCACAATGAGTCAATTGAAAAAAAAAAAATCCAAGGATTATATTATATAAAAAAATTTAAGGACCGCTAAATAATGAAAAAGATTCAAGAACTGAAGATGTTATCGATTCCAAAACTTTTATTGGCCCAAAATAAGCACACTTGAACATTGTTATGAGGGGCGCTCACAGGTGCCAACTAATAAATTCGTGAACAGATGACTAATGCACCTAATCCTTGATCGACTTAGAATCTTTTTTATGGAATAAAGTTATCATTTGGCTCGAGAGGGATGTATCCTAATTCTATCGATTTCAATTAAGAGAACGAGTATAACGTTGGATGGAATTAGAGAGTGAGGAGTATTATACTTATATAGATTCCTCTTGTGCAGTTTTCACTTAAAACGATCGTTTGATTCATGCCACGTGTCGATCAGATACTCAACAAAAAAGAACCTTAGTTTCCTCCCACGTCTCCTCTCCTCTCCTCTCTCAACCCTCGCACGCCACCTACCATTGCCGGCCCTTGCCTGCCTCTCATCTGACCAACGACTGCCCCGTCGCTTGTCCTCCACTCCATTGCTGTGGCTTCTGATTTCTCGGTCTCCCTCTTTGTTCACTATTGTCCGCAGCGTACCGCCCCCATCCTTCCGTCATGGCCACGATGTCAACCATATTTCTATATTAATAGAATTGTGCAATTGTGAGAAATTTAAGAATCAATGTCCTGCATAATTGAGGTCGCTAAACCTAGGGGCAAATTTTGAATAGAGATTGAAATGGCACCACAAGTAGAACTTCATGGCCCATATTATTCCATGTCCTAATTGTTAGAATATCTAAATAATAAACTACACATTCATCTATTAACTTAAACTTTTAGAACAATTGATAATGATCGCACAAATTTCACATGGTATTAAAACTAAGAGGTCACAAGTTCAAATTTTCCAGGCCCCTATTTGTCTCCCCGATGTAGTTTTCCACACTTTAGGCTAAGGCCAAAGTTCAGCCTACACGTTATTGAGAAAACTTTCCAATAGATTTTGAAGTTGATAAATGTTTTGAAGTATCTTTGATTTAGGAAAATGTTCTTGGAAGAAAGGTCTATAAATAATCTTCAAGTCTAAGTTTGACTAAAACATCATGTCTTTATATGTTACTTCATGGATATCATTAGAGTAACATGAGGATATTAGAAAAACTTGCACGAGGATATTGTGAAGATGTTTAGCATATTTAGACTCTATGCAAAGTCTATTTAGACTTAAAGAACATTTAGACTGTCACGCCCTGATCCTCGAGCACGTGCCCATCCCTCACTGGTCAATTAAATAGCAACATCCCAAGACGCATTGCCAACCCTTTCATTTTAGTACACATGCGGAAACATATAAAAAAAATCCCTAGACAATAAAACAATAGGATAGGAAAGTATGACCATAAATTTAGAACCTGAAACAACCACACATATATACATTGCACACCATAATGTATATAGTACGATACAAATTATTGAAGTCAGGTTCTACTCAAGCCAGTTTAAAAACAAAGTCTACAAGTAGGGGTGGGGGTTTCCGATCTACTCCGAGTCATCATCATCCTTGATCTCTCCTTCTTCCACGCTCTAGCTGGAACCTTTAGCAGACTGCACCGGGGACTCTGGTACTGCAAGAACCAAGTCTACTGCATCTACTATCGAGCCTTAAGGAGGATCAGCTATGCCCTTCCCAAAAGTGACTTTCAGAGCGTACAAAGGAATCTCAGACTCTGGAATAGGACCCTCTCTCTGGCCATCTTGAGCTCGGCGGTATCACGATCTGTATTGATGGGGCACCTTATGGGTGAGACCCGCATCGACCCAGACTACGGACCTTACCAACTCATAGTCCCAACCCCTAGGACCCTGATTCATCGGAATATAGGATGTCTGCTCTGTAACAGTCTTGGGTTGTCCAAAAAACTCAGGAGCGGCCATCTAAAATTTGAAATGTTATCCCACAACGGGGTGAAACAACATCTCAACGAGTTCTAACCCCTAAGACTCGATTAGGAAGAAAATACGCCCTGAGGGCTGCCTATGCGCAAACACGAGTTAGAGGACTTACTTTGACCTTAGTTCTTTCCTGTTAGTTAATATAATTCGCAAATGTCTCAAATCACATCAACCAATCAATTCATAACATTAGATCAAATCATTGATCAATCGACTCAGTCGATTACATGCCATCAAGACCTTCCCTTAGTCAGTATACTCAATACTATTTATAAAGTTCTATCAAATTAGGACTGCTCACCCAAAGCTGATAATATAGTATATTGCATGCCTAAAGCTGATATATTAGGGCCCCTAGGCCAATATAATATACTAATAATGCTCACCCAAAGCTAATAATATAGTATACTGCTTGCACAAAGTTGATAGATCGAGGCCCATAGGCAGATATGGTATACTAATAACGCTCACCAGAAGCTGACCCCATGGTATATCGCTTGCCCAAAGCTGACATATCAAAGTCTGTATGTTGATATAATATACCATATTGATTATCTAATCAATTCATCATTTTTATCATACCTAATAAAAATAGTCATGTGTGGGTACATGGTCGGCCTTAGCCAAAATACAATATTTTTACACTTGGAAATCCCACTAATTTCACCGATCCATAAACTCATTTTTGTCGTTGTAAACAGACGCCCGATGATTTTCCATTTAGTTACTAAAATTAATTAAATTTAGGAATAAATTACTAAAATACAAATCACACCAAATAAAAACAAATTCGAGCTCAATTAAATAAACATATCACACCATCACAATCAGCATAAAATTCCAGTCACCAACTATCTCGGTCTAATTTTCAAAAATAAATAAATAATTAAATAATTACGGAAATTAATTAATAAATGCAATAAATAGCAAGTTAGGCCTGTAAGGCCTAATTAAATGCCGATAAATACTAAAGCTTGTCTAGGCCCTAATTGCACTAACTACCCACCTAACATGTATCGATAATTAATTAAATTCACTAATCAAATCTAACTAACCACTTAATCCTAACTTAGTCTAAACTAATAAACCCTTAAGCGTCATTAACCTATTAAATGAGGATTAGTGAGTTAAACTCACTAGATTAACGAACCACTCGGTTCGAAACGATGAGGACGCTGCGAGGGACGAGAAACTCGGAAGGAGGACCGACTTTCGGGGTCGAGAACACCTCCAAAACGGGCCCGATAATGGCTGGAAAACCCAATGGTTCGGGTTCTGTTCGGGGCTGGAAGGTGGATGGTCTGGGGCTAATTGGGCGAGACAAGAATTGGTGGGGCTGCAGCAGTGCTCGGCGGTCCTCACGGTGGCTAAACGGAGGCTGGACGGCGGCAGCAGGGCTCCAACGGTGGCCCTCAGCGTCCTAGTGAGTTGCTGGATGCACGGCTGGGCGAGACGGCGCGGCTGGAGGCGTGAGCAAGCGAGGCGACCGCGAGGCAGTAAACGACGGTGAAAGGGTGCGACAGTGGACGCTTGGGCTCTGGCAGGCTTTGGCTGGCTTCTGCTGGTTGGTGGAACCGAAAATAGCAAGGAGGAGGGATGAGAATGGGCGGTCGACGGGCTAAGGGAGAGAGGGAGGAGAAGAGGGAACAAAATGGGGCCACTTGGTCTTCACTTATCCAATTTGGTCCCCTTGACCACTCCCCTCCACCAGCTGTATTCCAAGGCAAAAAATCAGCCACCAAGGTCTCTTCTAGAAGGCTTGAAATGGTCCATAAGTCATGGGTGGTGGGGGGCTACGAATTTGCAAGGATTTCCCCTCAATTGGACACTCAATCCTTCTTAAATCAACCCAATTTGGCCTCTATAATTTCAACAAACATCTCATTAATCCAATTGGTATTTTTCCTCACCAATTGATCCTACATGCATCCTAATTTTGCGATAAAAAACGGTCCCTGGCATTTTCTAAACAAAAACAGCCCTCTAACGACTTTTTCCCAAAAAGTCTCGGTTTGCAAAAAAATCTTCAGAGACTGAGTTGACGTTCCTAAAATGATTTGTGACATGAAAAAACTTTCAATTTCTGAAATCGGATTTAAATTTGCGGTTAATTTCACTCTAGTTCGTTTTTAGCATGACTTAGGCTACCGGTTAGCTTTTAGAAATTTTTAGTTCAAATGACCTATGGTCGATTTTCTTCAAGCCACAATGAACATATCCAACACATTGGTGACTCTCGGTTGTCGTAAAAATTTCGATGATTCAAATACGGACACAAGGTAACAAAACGATTGAAAAATCAGTCTAGTGCCGATTGACGAGAATTTTTTAATTTGGTGGAATCACCCACGTTTAACCACACATCTCAGTCGAATCGACCTATTTATAATTTCAAATCGACTTATATTTGTGCCACAATGATTTCTGTAGATGAGCACGGTCGAGTAGTCGATTCCTAGTCGAATCCTCCAGTCTATTGCATTAAAATTCCTTAACGATTTCCTCGGTTAGTCTAGTTATCTCAGGAGTGATTAGCTCTGAGAATAACACTATAGGCGCGTCGATAAAATGCCTGATTAATTTAATTGAAAGCAGAACTGTAAAATCCAAGATGTCACATAGACTTAGACAATTCATTTGATTGAGAAGTTTATCAAGACTCATAAATAAGCATATACATCGCAACAACTAGTGATCTGGCTTGGATTTCATATATAGAAAGACTTGATTGACTCTTAATCTTAAAGATTGTTTTACAACTAACTTTGTAATGCAAAACATCTTAAATTGATTGGCAATCAATCTTGATATAAGTTACCTTCCAAAAATGGAGATCTCTGTTTATGGAAACCAAGCCTTTGTTTGTATGTGTGACAAGAATCAATGAAGGTTACTCAATTTTGTCCATATAGACCTGTTCAACGGGTATATTGAAAGATGATCCTCTAGAGATTGTCGAATGGCTATATTAGAAGTGAAGGAGTATAAAAGGAGATCAAGGTGTTAAGGAGAAAAGAATAGACAAAGTTTAGAATTAAAAAAAAATTCTAAAATATGAAAGTACTTCGATACTTGTCTCTCTTGTGCTACAAATTATGATCTTAGAGAAATTGAGTGAGATAGTGAGTCTTATCAAAGATTGAGGATTATCACTCACAATTGTAATCTCTTATTGATCATCTAGTGAAATCTAGTCAGTAGGTTATTAGCGTGAGAGAGTGGATACATACTTGCTATAAGCTAAACCACTACAAGTCTTGTGTGCAAATTCTCTTATATGTGAATTCTTCTTGATTTTTTTTTAATAGTCTTTTACACACTTGTAAATTGCTTCTAATCTTTGTCCAGACTTTGAACTTTGCACTCTAGTTTAGACTTGGATCTTGACTTTTTTTCAATTCCACTTTAAATTTGTTAAGATTTGTTAAAATCATCTATTCACCCCACTCTCACTCTCGGTGATATTGCTAGCCTCTAACATACGTGAGGGGAGTCATTACAATATTTCAATAATAAATCATGTATTCATTTATTAGTTTAAGTTTCTAGAATAATTGGCAATGATATAAAAATTTCACACTAATTACCACGCTTAGGAATCCGAATCCTTACCCTATACATCATCTCATGAACTCTTCCAAGTACCCCTTGCAGGAAGGTACTCTTGATATCAATTTGTGAGTACGAGCCTAAATAGTAACTAGTAGATTCTTTTTTTATGTAGCCAAGCAACTAAAGCATGCAATGCTATTTGATATAGCTTTCTTACAACTTCAATCGGGAAATAGTTGTACTGTCACGCCCCGAATCTCGAGCACACGCACATCTCTCGGTGGTCGATAAAATTGCGACATCCCAAGACGCGTCGCCAGCTCCTTTATTTTATTACATATGCGGAAGCAAATAAACAAATCCCCAGACAACACAAGTATGAGATAAAAAAGCAGGACAACAATTTTTACAAAACGCTTTTATAAACAAACTGAGTTTATATACAATACTAGTCTATAAACAAAAGCATATTCCAAAAAGAAGAGTTACTAAGCTATCTAGGCACAAGACTCCTCAGCTAAGACCTTCGAAACTTCAGGGGTTTCTAGGTCTTCCACGACACCATCAGGGGGATCAGCTACCCTCTCACCTGCAGCGGCATTAACCGCAACGGCGGGGATATCGAAACCTTATAGGGGACCTTCCCTAATCCCATTGATCCCATGGCGAAACCACGCCTTAAACCGGTGAAGTACCAACTGTGGTTGGCTCTTATCGACCAAAATAGTGGTCACTATGAGCTCATGGAGCCAAGGACTCCTAGGGACAAGGACGTCGGTACTCTGCTCTATATACCCCATTGGCTATCCAAAACGTACTAGAGGGATCGCCATCTAGGGATCTGAAAAGTTAAACCCACGACAGGGTGAGACGATGTCTCAGTGAGTTTACGCTCTAAACCCCGATTAGAAAGGAATATGCCTAGAGGTAGTCTAACCATACATTACAGAAGACTTACCTCACCTCTGTTCCTTCTTACACGTCAGTACAGTTTATATAACATATAATTGCATTAAAAGCACTCATCAATCAAGACGTCTCAACTTATATCACAAACAATTACAGGGGTCCCAATTATAAGGCCAAATCGTTATGACACGTCACATTCCATGCCACATAATTTTGTCTCATAATTAGGCGCGTCAATTTCAATCAATCATGTGTCCCAATTGATTACAACCTAACAGCCATAGCCGACTCAACAGTTAGCAGTCTTTCAGCGTAGCCGGGCATCGTCTTGCACCATTAAGCACGGCAATGTCTACATCTAGACGGCATTCCATAAAGGAGCATCGATTCAACCTTCACTGCGACCGGCATCCGTTGACTTGGGGCATTCCTGAAGGAGCATTGTCTAACCCCAAAGGCTCGTGACAGGTTCTCATACCATTCATGCACACATCCAATCTCGGCCAAGACATTGTGCCTTGCACTCAAATGTCTCAATTAAGATAATGTATTTGGCCAATTTTTTTCATATTAAAAAACACGGTAAAATAATCATGTGTGGGTACACGATCAAATGAACCAGAAAAATTGATATCATTTCTTTTAAAATCCCACTATTTAATATAGTACTTAAAAACATTTTCGGTGTCAAAACCCAACACCGGTATTTTTAATTAAATACCAAAATTTCATAATTTTGAAATAAATACTCAAAATTAACAATCATCACTCAATTGCACAATTTAACATTCATTTGCATAAACTAAGCACACCACTACAATCAGCACGAAATTTTGATTACGGGCTATCTCGGTATAATTTCCGAAAAATATTAAATAATTAAATAAATGCAAATTAATCCAATAAATGCATACTTAGGCCGAAACACTAACTTAACCACTTAAACGAGCCTAGAAAAATAATGCACCTATCCACATAAATCAAGCAACCTAATTAACCCTTAATTAGTCTAATATAACCACCTAATTAGCCTAATTAAATAACTGAATCACTAATTAAAACTAACTAACCACCAAATCCATACTTAAACTAATCTAATTAATCCTTAAGCATCATTAACCTCCTAAGCAAGGTTTAGTGAGTAAACTCACCGAATTAGCGAGTTGGTGAGTTCACGACGATGGCAATGCAGAGGCGAGCAGAACACAAGCCTGTGGCGACACCAAGGGAGGTCTAGACGGGCCCGGAAAAGGCTCACGAAGCCTCAGTTGTGAGCTGAGATTCAGCTTCTGCTCTTGGGTTGAGAAGGGCTAGTTGAGCGACAAATTTGGCTGGAAACGGCTTAGCTGGATGGCAGCGACTGCAGCAGTCAATGGTGGGGGCGACGATGGCTCGGACGGACGGCCGAGGAGTCTCGGCTGGCTGGATGAATGCTCGAGACGATGGCCTGGGCTCATGGGGATGGCGAGCAAGCACAAGGCGAGCGGGACGGTGTGCGGGCAACCAACGAGCTCGGGTGGCAGCGACGACGCTCGACGAGCGGCAAAGGGCAGTCGACGGCGCAGGGGGCTTGGCTAGCTGGTTCTCTAGTTTTCTTGAGCTCTCAAATTAACACAAAAATGGAGAAAGTAAGGCCAAGGAAGAAGAAGGAGGTTGCAGCTTGAAGGGGCACCATCAAAATGCCACAAAGTCTTATAAATATCCAAATCACTCAAGTTCAAGGCCCCACTTGTTGCTGCCTCAATCCTTAGTCATTTCTACACCAAAGCTTCTCCAACAAGCCATCCAAATGCTCCAAAATGTTGCAGCCGCATGGACCGACGAATTTTGTAACCATTCCTCTCCAAATTGATTCAATTCCAACTCAAATCAACCCAAATTGGTGCCCATAAATTCCAACTAAGGCACCCACATCCATTCCACAATTTTCTTTGCCAAAAGATCCAATTTGAACGCCAAAAGTCCACCAAAAAATGATCCTCTAATTTTCCCGGTCCAATTTCGCCAAAAACTCAGGTTTGCAGAAAAATCTTCGAAGGATGAGTCGACGTTCTTAAAATAAATCGTGACATGACAGAACTTTCAATTTCTGAAATCGGGTTCAATTTCGTGGTTAATTTCAACCGGACGCGATTTTAGCGTGACCTAACCTATCAGGTAACTTTTATGAATTTTTAGCACATTTGACTCATGGTCGATTATTTTCAAGCCACATTATACATCTTTGACACATTGGCAACTCTCGGTTATCGTGAAAATCTCGAAATTTCACATACGATCACAAGGTACAAAAATGACAAAGAAATCGGTTTAGTGTCGTTCGACAAGAATTTTGCAATTCGGTGGAATCACCCACACTTTAATCACATGCCTCTGTCGAATCGACCTATCTTCGTCTCTAGTCGATTTTGATAATGCTGTATTGACCCTTGCAGATTAGCATGGTCGAGCAATCGATTTCTAGTCGAATTCTCAAGTCTATTGTATTTAGATTCCTTAATAGTTTCACCCGATAAATTAGTTATCTCATGAGTGATTAACTCAGAAAAAAGACTATAAGCGTGTCGATAAAAAGCCAAACTCATTCAATCGAAAATAGAATAAAAAAATTAGGCTGTCACATGTACTTTCTACTATATATTCGATTAATACATGCCTCAATAGCAACTCTTTTAAAACTGCTCCACATGGATTCAAGGTGCTCCAACTCTATAATTTACATTACCAACTATGTAAGTTGCGAACAGTTCACGCTAGAATAGAGTCATAACACATCATAATTATGATATAGTTAAACTACACCAAATCTAAGTCCTCTTATGGCATTTGATCTTCACGTACTTTAGATCCATTATCCAGTTTGAAAGGTAAGCTTTCATCTTGTAATGATCGGCAACTACAATTATCTTATTCAAGTGCCCTTTTCCAAGCCCACTTTTCCATTTTCTCCGCCTTCATCAAAGTAGAATTCAACCAAAACTTTGGCGACATGTGTTCTTGTTAGCGTCTAATCCTATTAGGAAAAGGCTAACCAATCGATTCCAGTCGCCCACAGAGTATGATGAAAAGCCACTTGGCCAGCTCCATCATCACTTATTGATGTATCACGCTTTTGCATATTGGCTGCTCGAGTTGATTGATTTGACATCGCCTCACTCATGCATCAATTGTTGTGTCGTGCGATGGCTATGCACGTGCTGCTGTTTGATAAAGTAAAATGTAAAGAGGAAATTAACCATTATGAGTCGTAATGTAGATAAGGAATGATGAAGCTCTAATCATAGAATTGCCCCCACCATTTACACAACTTAACAGAAGTTTTGGGATTGGGATGCGCATCTGCAATTCTAGGTTAGATAGGCTACAAAACTAGGGGCACATAGCATGATTAGCATCCTATGTAAATGAATCAAAAGTTACTTGAGTCCATAGAGAATGATCCAAACCATCACGACATTATTTAGGCAAAAGGAATATGTAGATCGTGCTTTATCATTGCTGTCAAATCCGATGCATTTGTGACCCCAAGGAGCTCTTTGGGGTATCAGTTAAGAGAACCTTTTGTTTTTCTAATCCAACATCTATTTGCCACCACGATTGTATAAATGTCATGGTAGGAACATTGAAGTAAGTCTAAATTCTGTTGAAGATGGCTCTTCCTTAAAAGTCGATCTAGGGTCTATTCCTCTTATGGGATAGGTTAATGAGATATTATCGATTAATCAATTACTATAATTGTTAAAGTTTTCAATTACAAGAAACTACTTAATGACTTAATTTATTAATAAGAGGATAGGCTATTGGATCGATAATATTAAGTCTATTAATTTCGAAGGATATAACTATTGCAGGAATTATAGTTTTTCCTTTCGGACTTTTAATCGAAAACAGTTTTTGCTTGCGCGGGCCAGGTTGGAGAGGCAACACGACTAGATCAGGCTTTTGGGCTCTGCCTTGGCTCTAAGCCCACTTCCAATTCTGTAGATACTAACTGACAAATCCGAAATCTGATTAAAAAATAATTAAATTTCTAACCCCACACGATTTATTGCTCAGTCAAAGCGAGTGAGACGTGTGAAGTACTCATTGAGTCTCCACCACGTTAACTAAGGTCTCCACAAAACATAGTCATACATAGATGTGTCTTCTTTCTGGTCTTTTTTCCTCATGAATGCCATTTTCTCTGGTCATATTTGAACCCGTGATCTATTTTTTTCAATTTGTTGGAGAGGTTTCCATGTTGAAGATTTCATAAATTTGGGACTTCTTCCAGAGCATTTGTGTAGATTAAATATTGATTTTTACACATTACTCTCTCTCTCTCTCCCTCAACTTTGATTGATGGATTATAAGTTATGAACATCTGCATGTAAACTGTAACTGCTATAAATGGTTGATCCTATGTGTTTTCCCTACACAATGTACAATGTGCACCACAGTTGGCTTTTGATGGCATTGTGCGCTTCCTAAATTGCATGGCCAAGCCAAAAGCATTAAGGATCATGTAATTAAAGTCAGCTCATCTATCTTAATTGATGAGTCAATCAAAACCTTTCATTGCCATTTCTTCTAGTTTATCTCGTCTATTCCAGAAGTTAAGGATACCCCTTAATAATTTATGAAGAGTAATGCTAGGCATATTCAAACTGATATGAAATTGGTTTACAAAGTAAAATGACATATTGTAATTGAGAATTTGAATAAATGAGCCACATTCATGTCTGTAAAGTCTGACACATCACTTAATGAACCGACGTTTAAATTGGTGTAATTTAGGGAAAGCCTTCAACATAAGTGGAGGAAGTGGAGGGGAAGGTGGGAAAGAGAGAAAGTCAGTCCTCATTAAAGACAGGATTCTATTCTAATGCCTTAGTGGGAGCTCATACAGAGTCAAGACCAAAGAGGAATATGAGGAGACACTTTTGTCCCAAATTAAACGAAAGACTTGACCCCATTATGCACATTGGGACAAACTTGTAGGGCCTCTACTTTTTCATTGTTATTCGGATTCAGGAGAACAGCCTTGGTCCTTCAATTCACGCTAAAGCTCTCAGTCAATATACGCCTCGTTGGCTTTTTCCAGGTTGTCTTTACGTGCTTAGAAGATATAGACACGATGAATATGCGTGACATCCTCATACTAATTAATCATTCTCATTTTTAATTACCTTCATTCATGTAATAATCAACACCGTCTTAGTTGGTTAATGATATTTCTCAACTTGTCATGTGGTATAACATTTCATATATGCTAAACTTTTTCCTCCACATGTGATAAAAAGAATTTGCCACTCATATCCTTGGCCATTTGAATAAGCAAAAGGAACCCTTCTTTTTTATATACTCATTAGTTGCACCCACACGGTGACAAGTCCGTAAACCCTATAGTTTTTTTTTGCTTACAACTTATTTGAAAGTGACTGGGCTATTGTCGTTCCTGCTCTTTGCAAGAAGATTCTATACCATCCCCCCCTATATTGTGGTTTAGACTTTGAATAATTGCCCCCTGTTCAACCTACACGGAATAAGCAATTGATATGATATCCGGTGTATATTTTAGAGCATCAAGAGTAGATGATCTGTAAGCTACTTTGTTGTGAACTCTTGAAAACGAAGCACTCATGCTTTTGTCTCTTCGTCGTAAGGCAACAACATTGTCTTTGACGTATGCATGTCTCGATCGAATTAAATAGGTGCTTTGAACGTTAAGAGTTTAGTTGCTAGATGTGTTGAGCTTGAATAAATGGGGGGCCTTTTAGTCCTGTAACACGCGTGGAATGGATAAGGACATGATGAGATGCATGTTTAATTGTTAGCCACTGGGTTTTGCTTCTTATAAGGAAAAACCCTTTTGTCTTTTCAAAGCTCCATTTGGTTCGTTGTGACTATAAGCAAAAATAGATGAAAATCGATTATTTTCTAACGGTTAAAATTTTTAGACTAAGTTTGATAGTCCCGTTTTATGAGAAAATGTGATACGGCATACATAGTTCCACATATACTATCCAGTTGAGTGCTATACATCATGTAGAGCCAGATAAAATTTTTTGAAACTTCTAATCATGGCGATATGGCCATTGTGCTCAAACAAACACACATAAATAAACATATTATAACTATAATCAAGTTACATATATCGACATGAACATATCTCTCTCTATGGTACACAATTTTCTCCTACCTTTTTTCTAGAGATCCTATTCAATTTTCAACCCATTTAGTCAAGGTTTATTTTAGAGATCTCGATAGACATCAGTTGATGCATACTCTAGATCACTATGACGAAGACAATCTTGGTAAAATACTTCTATGTTCCTCACAATCATCATCCTAGTTGGGTCTCACTGCATCCCACCCATTGCCGAAGATATATAAAATTTAGGTTTCTTCTAGAATGAGAAGAAACAATTATAGTATATGAATTTATATGTAATAAAGGGTGAAATTTAAACCCTAGATATTTGGCAATCATCCATACACGTGCAATGGCCCCATCTGCAACCCCGTTGTCGGCTTGACCAGTCATAAGGGCACACAAGTCTGCATCATTCTCCAACACTATCTTTTGTCCTCACAACCAAACTCGTACTCCTCTTCATTTCATAATCTTTTTTTTTTTTCTTCTTCTTTATTTCTGTGTTTTTTGCTTGCACTCCTCTCTCTCATTTGGAAACCCTAGAAAAAGACACATGCTTTTAGTAAACTGGGTGAAGGTACCTGTCATTTTTTGTTTGGGTCCTATGATTAGTAATCTTGGTTTGTCAATTTGAGGCTTTGTTTTCACTCTTCCGCTGGTCTTGGGCAGTTTTGTTTGGTTAGATGACTCAATTATTAGCTGAAAGAGACGAATTGTGGTGATTTTATTCATTTATTTTCTATTTTATTTAATTGAAATTTCTTTTCGTAGAAAAGTTTATGAGTTTTGTTAGGTGGCAGGTGTAATCAATCACATTATGCAAATCACCTCAAAGCTATACATGCAAGTTACTTCGTGCGAGATGTACCACAACAAGATGAGTGCCTTTTGGATAGTAAAAATCCTTGTTTTCTCCATTTCTACTGATTATTGGTCAATTAACTTGCAAAGATTGGTCTTGTTAATTGAAACTAGATCCCCAATTGAAGGAAATTTGGTTTCATCATGTCTCTAATTAACAGGTTATAAGTTATGGACGTCACTTGCGCATAAATTTGACTAAAATATACATATGTAAATCATCAATCAGAAAATTGATCAAAGAAGGCCCTACTAGAAAGTCGGAGCCAACACTTCCCAACAAAAGAAGCGGCAACAAGAAAGGGAAATAATCTCAGCATGCGAGGACTGGACAAATCATGTTAGAGTCAATGTAAACTTGAGGATAAATTGGGAGATAAATCTTTGTTAATGCCACATTTACGAGGGAATAATCATAAAGGAAGAAGTGGCTTAAGGAAGAAGCAAGGATGACATTGTTTAGTAGGGACAACTTCTGTTTTGTTGCGAGTTTCCTAGTTCGCGCTGACAAGGATAGGCCTTTCTCACATGTGCATGTACGACTGCTATTTCATCGTTTTCGACGATTCCAAGGCTACGGTGATAACTCCACATTCGCTCGCGCTGGGACCCGCACGTGCGGCGGGTTGATTGGATTGCGATAATTTTTTTTTTTTTGAAAAAAAAAGCCACAAAGATGATTACGCCATCAACCGAATTGTTTGATAATTCACCGCCAAGGTAGCTGGTAATCACTTTTTCTTCGACTCGGTCAGAAGTTCCGATCCATGTCGTAAGCAAATCTTTATACTATTTGTGTTGCACTATTTAAATGTGGCATATTTTATTTAGGTGACTCGCTAGTTATTAACATATTAGCAAGCTATAGTGACGAGTTTGCAAGTCTTGAGATTTTAGATTGTAGGTTGTGTTGATTAACCATACCTCAATATGCATATTTGGCAACAAGTGTAATATCTTGTGGTAGTGTCCAAATAAGCTGTTGACTTTAAAGGACACAACCCTCTTGCATATCCCATAACTCTCTTCATTTCTCTTCTTATTGGAACCAAAAAAGAAATTCTTCATGTACAAAAACATTTGATATGCATAGCCAGAAAAATCCTTGGGATCCTATAAATGCGCACCTACATAAGATTAAACAATTGATGGAGGTGATTATTGATTATTCTAATCGTATATAAAAAAATTCCATATAAGGATTCAAAATACCCTCAATTTTTTAAATAAGAACTTGAAATGAATATTATTTCAAAGAGGTTTGAAATACTCTTATTTTCTCAAATAAGGTTTTGAAGTGATCATATTAGTCTAAAAAAAAGACTTGATCTCATCGGCTGGTGAAGCGCATTCCTATCATTTACATTTACTAATTTTCTTTCATTTCCCTTTTTCTATTCTTTTCTTTCCAAAAAAACTATATATAAAAGAAAAAAAAAAGAAGACTAAAAGACTAAAACTTAAAAAAAGAAGAAGAGAAAACGCAAATTTTTTTTTGAAAAAAAAAACCCTCTCACCTATATTTTTGTCTTTTTAGCTTCTTTTTTTTTCTTTTTTTTGAAAAGAAAAGAATAGAAAAGGAATAATGAAAGAAAAAAATGAAAGAAAGTAAGAAAATCTAAAGGACGAAAATGCCCTTGACAAACTGGTGAGATCATGTCATTCTTTAAAATTGATATATCACTTTAGGTCCTTATTTAAAACAAAGTTAACTGCAAGCTTGTATTTGGAAAAATGAGAGCACTTTATACCTCTAGTTGAGACAATGTTTACTTCAAGACTTATTTGAGAAATTGGTGGAACTTTGGATTTTTATTTAAAATTTTCCTTTGTATCTATATACCCTTTTTATTAAAAGAAAAAAATCAACCTTTGATGTTTGAACGATAGGAAAGTTCACCAAAAAAAAAAAAAAAAAAAACCCTTTGATAAAAAGTCCTAGATCCAAGAGTTAAAACATTTTTGAGGAGTTAATAAAAAAATTCACAAAAGCCCACCTATATATAGTTTAAATTTAATTAAATTAGCCTAAATAGTTTTGGACTGATTTTGCTAGCTCAAAAGTCACTTTTAAAATTATTTTTTTTTGTCAGTCCTACTCTAACGCTCGCTCTCAGACTTTTGTCATGCTTCCTTGCAAGGCGTGAGAGTCGAAATCCAGTCTTAAAATTATATCGTCCCCACCCCAATCCCCGTGAGAAGGTGGGAATTTGAACTCTCCATCTCCTTCTTCCATGTTGGAAAGGTGGCCATTGGAACAAACCCCAGTCGTTAAGTCACTTTTAATTGAGTATTACATGTTCTTAATTATGCACTTTCATTGCGCAACACCTATTGAACTATTTATTCACAAAGCCGTACAAGCATCCCATCATCTCCCAAATATCAATTATCGACTAGCGTTGGAAGTAGCAAACATATCATATTCAAAGTCAAATCAAATTGAAATTTGACTAAATAGTTTCTACGGTGGTCAATGAGTCTTACCTTTCTTGAAAACTGATTTTTCTTTAAAATATTTCTTTTTACTGTTCTATCACGCAAAAGTTGGGAAGAACTCCTAGGAGAAAGTCAAGAAATAATCAAGTAAAGAGAATAAATAATTAGAGATGGTTAATTATAATATAGGAAGAGGTAAAGATGGAGAGACCGAGCTCTGATGGTGGATTCCTTTTTCAGCTAGAAAAATTAAGTGTTCATTTTATGCTCGTCCATTCATTATTATAAGATTCCCTCGGTTATAATAATCAAATTACAATTATTAGTCTGCATTTCTTCCTATTTTGATATAACCTTTTTCAGTAGATTTAACATTGGAATTTAACTTTGGAAAAAGGACGTCATAAATTTTTACAAAGTGTGACAAACGCCTCACAGTTAAGGATCATGCAAGCCGTAGCTTACCATTAACTTTGGGAAACAACTCCACTCAACTTCAAGGTGTTATAGTAGGTAGTGGGAATAATCGAGTACCCCATCTGTTAAAACCCTAATGGAATGTATGTAGGTGGTGGGTTTGGGAAGGCAAGATGGATTTAAGGTCAATTGGTAAAAACCTGTAGAATTTGGAACAACTAAGGGGCTTGGGATGTAAACAGCACTGGATTTGGGATGTTGTGGTTGGAAAACTCTATACCCCCGAGCCAAATATATTATCATATCTAATTAAAAATCATTTTCCTATGGTTGTTGAGTAAATATAGATAATTATTTGCTCTATTAATGTTTGGAATGATTTAAGGATTTAATAAGCTTTCCTTACTCCGTTAAAACACTTTAAATTACTTATAAAATTTTGTAAAATCTACAAAAGAAATTTAATATAATCTTATACTTTTCAACAACCACCATTTCACAACCCTGCTTTATTAGATCTTAGACTTCTATGGATGTGGATCCTGAATTTTTCTGTCTCATATTTTGAGACTCCCAAGATATTCTGATCTATCATGCATGTGTCCAAAATAATTTGTTGTGTTAAATTAAGGGTTGTTTATTATATGTTTAGTGCGTGATATTTTCCTTAAAAATATTTTGGCCAGTTGTAGGTACTGTTGTGGTATCTGTCTTTTAGTGAGACAGGTTTAGTTATTATATCAAAAGCCGTAACTTGGAACGAGTTTAGAGAGTAGTAGAAATTTGACGGAATGGGTTTGGAATAATACCATCCCACTTCCAACCCTAGTTTTAAAATATGTATTATCAAATACATAAGTTACAGCGCACATCAAAACTACATTACATTTATTATTTATAACAAGCACACTCTGAGGATCAGTCTGTTTGAAGGATAATATTTTTTGGTAAATTATTTTTCAACTCTCTAGTATTTCGATAATAGAAAACTATTCAATTAATGAATTTTTTTTTCATGAATTTAAAACAACAAGTTTAGATCAAGAGAAAATGACTTCCCCTTCTAGCGAGGAGGAAATTGCTTTCGTTAAATTACCAAACAAATTAAAACTAACCATTTTTCTTGAAATTGATTTTCATGAAAAATATTTTCTTTATCATGCAACTTTCAATGAAACAAGCGCACCATAAATCACAATTCCTATATGTTCATCTCCTTGTACACAAGTGATCTTCCTGTCTGTTACAAGAGGTACCTCCTATGTTCATTAAGATTTTCAAACATAGTTGTGATTTATAAGCAGGGGCTCGCAAGAGAGTTTGTGATGGAAAAAGCTAAATCAAACCTTGGGAAAAGCTCAAAAAATTTATGAAGAAGAGGTTCTTGCCCAATAACTACAAGCAGACATGTTCCTCAAATTGAATTCCTTCCAGTAGGGCAGAATAAGCGTTGAAGAATACATTAGGGAGTTTGAACAACTCCTTATGAGTTGCAATATATTCTAGAACTGTCGGAGCAAACTATCGCTTGTTTCCTTGGTGGCTTGAATAGAGAGATTACTAATTTGGTTGAACTTCAAGCATATTGATCTTTCAAAGGTGTTTGCAAGCTAGCCATGAAAGTAGAGAAACAATTGAAGCGCGGTAAGGGATACTTCTATAAGGTCGAGAATACGTCGAAGAAGGATAAAGACAAAGAGAAAGCTATGGAGCTTGTAAGAACTCCCCAAAAAGATTGATGGTAGTAGTGTTTGAAATACTTCAAATGTCATGTTTATGGACACTTCAAAGCTGAGTGTCCCACTCGAAGAGTTATGAATCTCCAAGAAATCGAGAAATTGACTTGGGGTTTCAAGAAGCTATGCAAGTAGATAGAGTCCAAATCTGAGAAGCAAGATGAAATCATCAGGTAACTAGATGAACGAGAATTGCTCGTTATCAAGTGAGCTTCGCACTCTACAATTACTCCGAAAACAAACTAGCAAAGAAAGAATATTGTGCCAAAACCTGTTTCACCATTAACAAGAAGGTATGTAACTTGATTTTTGATGGTAGAAGCTATACCAACATAGCGTCGACAACTCTAATAAATGAGTTGAATCTTCCCACTTTCAAACACTCCCAACCTGGTTGAACAAAGGGAGCGATCTCCAAGTAATTAAGCAAGCTTTGATTTCGTTTTTGATTGGGTGAAACTACCGACATTGAATTCTGTGGATATTATTCCCACGGATGCGTGCAACTTGATATTGGGAAGATCTTGCAATTTGATAGGAAAGCTGTCCTTGATGGATCGAAAAACACTTAATCATTCTGGAAAGAGCATAAACATATCACCCTGTCCCTTCAATTCCAACCATGTTCCACAAAAATCAACTTGGGGAGGGAAACATGAGTAGGCAAAACCTTTTCTTGAGTAAATCGCGGGTTGAGAGAACCATTCACAAACAAAATATTGTTTTTTCCTTGCTGGTGGTTGAAATGAAAATAAGTGAGAAAGAGACTTCCCTACGCCTTGAAATGCGTTCTTTGGTGAATAAGCTTGAAGATATGTTTTCAGCATTGAAGAATTTCACAGGGCTAAAGGAAATGTATTATCTAATTTGTTGGAGAGCCATCCGAGAAATTTGTTAAAATTAAATTCATATGGTAAGGATGATTGTAGCAAATTAGGCTGCGCATGACAATGTTTTTTGGCTATGGAAGAGTTTTTTTTTTTTTTTTTAGAAATAGTTCTTTTCTATTTCTATTCCGAGGAACAATTTCTGAGTAAAATAAGATGTATGGCAACTACACAAAATTTCTACTCTAGAAATAGAAAAAAAAAATAGAAATGCGTTTGGTACGAAACAATTTTTTTGTTTTGTATTTATTCGTTTTTTTATTCTTACTCACGAATTGCCGATTGCCGACCGCCGCCGACTGCGGCCGTCGCCGCTCGCCGCCGCCGCCCGTGCACAACCGCCGGCCGCCAACCGTCTTCGCGACACGGTCGGCGGCGGCTAAAGGGTTGTGCGGCGACGGTTGGTGGTGACGATCGGCGGCCGGGCGGTCGTCGTGCGGTGGCGATCGGCGGCGCTTGGCGGCGGCGGCGGTCGACGGCGGCGATCGGCGGCGATGGTCGTTAGCGGCAATCGGCAACGGTCGACGCGCGGTCGCGATGGCTTTGGGCGGTTGGAGGTGGCCGCGGCAAGAGAGAAACAAAAGAAAAATAAAAAGAAAATTGGCTTATTTCTATAAATTGTTTCCGGGAACAAGAAATTACTTTTTTTTGTTTCTTGTTTCTATTCCAAAACTATTCCTGGGAACAAAAAAATAGAGAAATTGTTCTCGGGAACAAAAAAATAGAGAAATTGTTCCCGGGAACAAAAGTCTTACCAAATGGCTTGTTGTTCTTTTTTTGTTCCGGGGAACAAAAGAACAAAAATTAGGAGAAACAGAAATGTTATCATGCACCCTTAGCCACTTTCAATCCTGGAGATGAGGCAATGACATATTTGAGGGCAAATCTTCAACAATCTAGGGAATATATGTACGAGTATCGGTTCTTTTTATTTATCAACTCATAAGTCCAATTCAGACCTTGTCGATTAATCCAGCTCAATCATTATGTTTGGAAGCAAAAAGGCAATTTTGGCTATAGTTTGATTTAGTGAGTTCAAGTTGAAGATGTCAATTTTGTAAGAGATTTGTTGATTCAGTGAACAAGTTATCAATTTTATGGTTGCCGATCAACTACCTAATTGTTGATTTACAAGACGCACTGTCAATTTTGAGTCTACAAATCAATTAGATAACAGTAGGAGGTTGTTCTGTCAATTTCCTTCGCCGTTTGTTCAACTTCCAAGGTGTCTATTTGGCTTTTGAGACTAGAGCATGTATTTAGAGAGTCTTATCAAGTCTTAATGTATCTAATAATTAGTCACATGCATTTAAGCCTTTTAATTCATGGCTTTTTATGAGTTTTTATTGTGGTGTTGCTTTTAAAAGTCACAATTAGGTGAATTCCTCAGAGTCTGTTTTGTTTTTGGGAATTTCAAGAGTCTTTTCTTTTGTTTTGCAATGTCTCTATAAATAGAAGTGTTAATCTAAGTTGTAAAGACAATGACTTGAGTATATGACTATATGAGATTTCCCTTTATGTTAGCAAATATCTATCCCTAGTTTTTTTTTTATATATTTTTTTTATTCTTGGAAGGTTTATATTTCCTTGGTGGTAAGCCGAGAAGCCCTTCATCCTTGACTGGTAAATTTTCCTTTTTGAGCCTTGATGGTGAGCTTCTCTTATCTTGGTTCCTTTACCCTAGAAAGTGGATTATTCCTTAGGGGTGGACCAAGAGGCCCTTTATCATCAGTTGGTGGCTCGTCCTTTAGGCCTTATTGTTGACCTTCTCCTATCTTGAAGTCATTTATATTGAGAAAACATTCTCTAAATAATTTTGATGACTAACAAACCTTAGAGACTTTGATTCTGATATTAACATTTTCAGGTGAAAAATCTAATGGGATATGGTCAAACAATGTTTATTAGAATCAAAATTGGAATCGTGGTTTATTTTCCTTCCTTACATATCCTGATAAACGACTAGGAATGAGTCAAAATACTCATGCAATGGTTAGTGGCAATTGATTGGATTCCATACCATATTTATAAGGAGTTTCAAAAGGAATGTCTTCCTAATATCTATCAATGATTCAACTTTCCTATATTAACTTATTTAAGGCGAAACATACTTTTCAACTTGAAACACTCAATTTATGGAAACCCAAACTATTGTATGGGCAGCATAAATTATGGGAAACATCAACCTCGGCAATCTTGAAGTAATCAGATCTTCTCGATGAGATTTGGGCCAATGGGTTGATTGGCTGGATAATCCTCCTGGAGATATGTCCAATGGTCTAGAATGGGTATAAGAGGAAGCTTCGAAGCTTAAAGATAGAGAATTCGCATTCACAAGAATTGAAGCTTTTAATTCCAAAGTCCGAGATTGTTTTGTGATCTTATACTTTCGTTTCCGCTAGCATCATTGCGTAATCATTTAGAGGTTGAGAGTGTGTGAGGAGTTATACACACAAGCTTGAGTGTTCAAAGCTCAAATCTTGTAACCTCTAATCGATCCTTATCAGTGGATTCCAATCAATAGGTTGTAGCACAAGAGAGTGGATGTAGGCTTGCAAAAGCCGAACCACAGTAAACTTTTGCTTGCAATTCTCTATCCTTTACTTCTTATTTATTTATTGAGATAGAATTACACGATGGTAAAATTTGACCATTTCATCAGAACTTGTCTCACTGCAATATTTGATTAAATTCTTTCATTTTTGCACAATCACCTATTCACTCCTCTCTAGGTGATAAATCTAGCCATAGCAATTGGTATCAGAGACCGATTATTCTTAATTGAAGTGATTTATTACTTCTGAGCTAACGATCTTTCGATGGCTAGTAATATTGCACCAAGTTTGATGGAAGGTTAGAGTGATATAAGGCCTCCTTACTTTGATGGAAAAGATTATAACATCTAGAAAACAAGATAAAAGCATTCATCACATCTAAGAATCTGTTGGAGTGGGATGTTGTTCTAAGGGGCGTAAAACCTGAACCTCCCTCGACCAAAGAAGAAGGCAAAAAACTAGAAATTTTAGTCATATCTAATGCACACATTGTCAAGAGAGAAGCACTAGATGCTAAAGTTGTCTATTCATTATATTGCGCGTTATTCCATTTGAATATAATCGAATTTTCTCTTGTGAATCGGCAAAAGAAATTGGGATAGATTACATGTGACATACGAAAGAATTGATCATGTCAAGGAAACGAAGATAGACATTTTTCTTCAACAGTACGAAGCCATCAAGATGAAACTTGAAGAATCCACAATAGACATGTTTAGTAAATTTATTGACGTTGTCAATGGATTGGTATATCAAAGGCAACCTATATCTCTAATGAAAATGAACAAGATTCTTCAAGGACTATCAAAAGAGTGGAACAACATCAAGATATCCATCCAAGAGACTCAAAGGATATCACCTCTTTCTATGGATGAACTAGTGGGAACACTCCAATCCTATGAAGAAGAACATTTGAACGAGGAAGATGCCAAAGGTAAGAAAGCGATAGCTTTAAAGTTTAATTTTGATTCTGACAATTCAGATTTAGATTAAGATGACAAGGACAACGAGGAGATTGCACTCGTGGTAAAAAAGCTTCAAAGAATGGCCAGAAAATGAAGGAAGTTTAAAGGAAAGAAATCCTTCAAAACATCTTAGCAAAAGAAAAGTTTCAACAACAAATAGGAAATCAAAGATGTGGTCTATTTCGAATGCAAGAAGCAGGGCACATCAAGCCAAATTGTCCTCTTCTAAAGAGAATAAAGAACAAGTATAAAAAGACAAAGAAAGCATTGAAGGGCGAAACGTGGAGTGACACTAAATATGAAGAAAACAATGAAAATTATGCTAATGTCTATCTTATGGCAAAATCTGATTCCAAAGAAGAATTCGAGATAAGTAATTTTGATATTCCAATTGAACTATCTAATTATATAGAAGAATTACTCATGGTTATAAGGCTATGCTTAGAAAATACTCAGAATTGAAGAAAGAAAACTCAATATTGAGACAACAGGATTCTTTCCGAAAAGGAAAAATTGAGTATCTTAAAAAGGATCTTCTTCAAACAAAAGAAGATCATGATTCCATTTTAAAATAAAACAATTCTTCGAAAAAAGGAAATTTCAAAAGTTGCGAAAAGGTTTTCAGTTAGCTCAAAAACTTTGGAGCATATTTTGTTTGTCCAAATCCCGTATTACAACAAATCAGGACTTGGATGCAAAAACAAAAAGGTTTTAGAAAATGATTTTCCAATTCACAAAGAAATGAAGAAGCAAAGGCCTCCTAGAGTTTTCTATGAAAATCATTTTAGAAAACAGTTTATAAAACCTATTGGTCAAAATCTTCTTAAATGCTCAATCTATGGCTGTCATGATCATTATCAAAATGATTGTTCCAAAGGTTGGAAGCCGATTCGAAGGAACTTTCTAAGTCTAACCGATCCTTCTAATCAGAGAGGACCCAAACAAATTTGGGTACCAAAGAAGACTTGCACTTGCCTTAATCTTTGTAGATACCAAATAAAAAGATAAACACGTGGTACCTCGATAGTGGTTGCTTAAGACATATGACCGGTGATGCAAGCAAGTTTGTTGAACTTACAAAGTTCAATGGTGGAAGTGTTTCCTTTGGAGGGAATAACAAAGGAAAGATCATCGGCAACGGAATAGTTTGATCACACTTCATTTTCAATTTTGGTTTTAATCAAAAGCTATTTGAATCTCAAATTATTTTATCTCTTTAAGAAGTTTTGCTTGAAAAGGTTTTGTCATCATAAAAGAGGGGGAGATTGTTGAGACAACATTCCCTAAGTAATTTTGATGACTGACAAAACTTGGAGACTTTGATTCTGATGTTAGCATTTTCGGGTGAAAAGTCTGATGGGACATGGTCAGACGATGTTAATTAGAATTAGACTTGTGATTTATTTTCCTTCCTTACATATCTTGACAAACGGCTAGGAATGAGTCAAAATACTCGTGCAATGACTGGTGGCGATTGGTTGGATTCCATACCATATTTTTAAGGAGTTCCAAAAAGAAAGTCTTCCTAATATCTATCGGTGATTCAACTTTCTTGTGACAACTTATTTAAGGCGAAACATAACTTTCAACTTGAAGCACTCGACTTATGGAGACCCAAACTGTTGTATGGGCAGCATAAATTATGGCAAGCATCAAAACAATCAGATCTTCTTGACGAGATTCAAGACAATGAGTAGATTGGCTAAATAATCCTCATGGAGATATGTCCAATAGTCAGTTTGGACTAGTAGGAATATAAGAGGAGGTTTCAAAGCTAAAGGATAAAGAATTCACATTCATGAGAATCGAAGTTTTTAATCCAAAGTTTGAAGAGTGTTTTATGATCTTATGCTTTCGTCTCTATGAGCATCATTGTGTAACCATTCAGATTTTGTAACTTCTAATTAGTTCTTATTAGTGGATTCTAGGCAATAGGCTGTAGCGTGGGAGAGTGAACTAAGGCTTGCAAAAACCGAACCACTATAAACTTTTGTGTGCAATTCTCTATCATTTACTTATTTTTTTTATTTATTGAGATAGAATTGCATACCGGTAAGATCTGACTACTTCATCAAAACTTGTCTCGCTACAATATTTGATTAAATTCTTTTATTTTTGCACAATAACCTATTCACCCCTATAGGTAATAGATTTAGTCATAACAGTTTATCTTTGGTGGGCTGTTCCTTCCTTAAGTCTTGGTGGCGAATTTCGTCAATCTTGATCTTGAATTCTGGTTGGTGGCCTGTCCTTTAGGCTTTGGTAATGATCGCATTCTATCCTACATTTATATTTATCCATCCTGTACACTCTGATTTACACGTACTTCCATTGACATCACTCAAAACATCAATCACCCGCCCCCACAACCGCATCTCACCCCCTCCCCCAAAATTTGTCTTCATTCCTCTATATAGTACCACATCAGCACCACATGTCCAAAATTTGCCTCATTGGTCATTCAAAGTTCTAAGAAATGGAAGATGACAAAAGGACTTGATTGTAAAAATCAAGAAAGTTATGATGTTTCATGGCACAAAAAATAGTTGGAGGATCAAGTGGAGTACATATAAGAACTAAAACCATACTTAATCCTTTAGATGACTATCATTTACTGTCTCTTCTAGGTTTGACAATAAGTAATTTATAATTGTGTTTTGATCGTATTAGAACTTGTCGCTTCTAAATTGAACACAATTGAATCCTAGCATTCTTTTCTTGCCATTTTACAAAGATGTCATCCGTAAAATTTCATACCTACTCAATTCATAAAGCACATAGCTCATCTGAAGGGGGGAGAGAGAGTAAGTACGGTGAAAGGTTATTATATTTGCCATTAGATGAAAGGATACCATATGGAACAAGGTCTAGTCAACTTAACTAATCAAGATGGGGCACAATACTTTAACAACACTTTCATGTGGAAACCAATTTGAAGTAGTGCAATGAACATGTGAATACCATGTTGAAAAGTGTTTTAAAAGTCCAATACCTTCACAATGGGGAGATCCATGGGGCCACAAGTCATGCAGATGTCTGGCTTTGATAATAATAAGTACATTAAAAATTCAATACCTTCACAATGGGGAAATACAAGAAGATGCTTAAATTTGAGCATCAACAAATCTAGCTCGACCCACTTTCACAGAAAAAAAAGAAGAAAAGGGCCATTGAGTTACAAGCGAAATGTACTCATCAATTGTTTCTTCTTACTCGAACAATCCGATATGAAATCTTTGTTTCACACCTTTCACATTTGCATTATAATTCCCTCCCTCATCTGTGGGCGTTCGACAAATTACTCACTCAATTTAACTCTAAAAACTATCTACCCAGTTGAGAACCATATGTAAGCTACTTCTTTGGCTCAAAGGTAAATTTTCCTATACATAAGTACCGATAACTCCTCACTTATTCTCTCCCAGAGATAGAGATATAAGGTAGTGTTTTTTATCTTTTGATTTTTTTTAATTGATAGGCATTGCCAAATTCACCCCTCTCTACATGGATATTCATAATCATGGGCAACGGGGCTACTTATTAATTAATTAAAAAAAAAAAGTTATCATGGGGCTTAAGCATAAGTGACAAAATAGATGTTATTGAAAATGGAGGATGAAGTGTTCATGTACGTACATTTTCCTCGCAGAAGGAAACATATTACAGTTTCTTGTACTTTTTTTTTCAATTTCTAGTACTTTAAGTAAGGCAAAAAGGTTCAGGTGTTCACCTTTTGGTGAAATTCTTTAATGACAATGTTGGAAGCTAGATATAAAGTCGCACACATGCTGCGTTGATGGTGTTGTCTTTTTGAGATTAGTTGAACCCCTCCTTCTACATTATTGTCTAAAGGTTTGATTATTTTAACAATCCCCAGGTAATAAACATGCCTTCTTGTCTCCGAGACCACTCCTACCCCTTTTTTCTGCCTCAAGTGGCCAACAGGTACACATGACTAAAAAGCCATATGGACATCCTCTTATGAGTTGGGCAATTGCCATCACGGAGACATTTTGAGATACGTTTCCATTCTTGTTGATTGGTAATTAGGTAAGACCCGACAGTTTGCTTTAGGGTATTATGATCGCGTTTGCAATCTGTGTCGATAAATGTTTTGGTTTTGTAAGTTCAATAATTGTCTTATGATGAAATTGTGCATCTTAATTTGTTTGTTCCATAACCTGGGGCCCGACCGTAATTAATCAGTTACCTGGAAGGGAATTTATACAATAACCTATCATCATGACCCCCACTTAAATTTGAGTTCTCCAAGGTGGGGAACAAACCCACAACTATTGGATCCTATGGACGAAAGCCTGAAAAACCTTGTCTTTAGGTCAATCCCAAGGTGGATTGTGCATGTTTATATCACTATAAATTTTTTTTCAAGATGTATTATATAGGGTTTTGTTAGCATAACAGTCATTGAAATACTGTGATAATAGTAATCTATTGTGAGTCACAAATTCTTAAAGAAATAGATTTTACAATTATTTATAATTATTTATAATTTGATTTTTTGTAATCCAATATCACGCAATCATTTCTCTATTATATGTAAGTCTTTCTTTTCTTTTTTCGCAATTCAACTTCTTTCTCACATCGTGCACACTGACCGCAATTCATTTTGCCAGCCCTAGATTGGCTAGATACATTAGGCAAAATTTCAATCTTTTATTTATAATATCGTGTAATTGCATAGTTCTGACAAACTATCAAATGCATTTGGTGCATGACCCGAGATTGATCCCAACTGTTACTATTTGGTGCATCCCATACTAAATTTGGTTGATTGCAAACTTATGAGGTTGAATTTATGGTTAAAGAACAGTTGTATGGGCATGTAGATTAGACATACGACGTAAGTTTGACACTTTACATCATGAGATGAAAATAGTATTATTGGCTGATCCGCCCATCCAAACTCTTTTACGTACGTTTTATCAAAGTCCATGATTTTAGTCATGAGTAGATTGAGATTCTCTAAGTCAGGTGGTAAGTTTGCATCTCTACTTCAATAGAGGACAGGTCAACGCATTAAATATCAACGGTTGAGACATGTCACTTCAATTTCTTTTTCTTTTTTTTTTATTGTTTCATTTCGGTATTTACTTTCCTTTCATTTTCTTTTCCTTTCTTTCTGTTTTTACTCTTCCTTGGCCTTCTGATTCTTCCATCACACAGTTAGCGTTGGCACCTGTACCATGCTACCATGGAACTTTACACCTTGGTCAACACTAACACCATTGGTGCATGCCTGCTTGCCATGGTTCATGCTTTCTCTCTCTTATTGGGTGATTTTGGACCTCTCACTTAAAAAATTAACTCAAAAATCGACCATCAACCTCTTGCATAACTAATGTGAGACAACTTCAACATCTCCTTCCGCCGCTCCCTCAATGGACCATGGTTTTGAGGTTGCCTAAGGCAGGCATCCTCCATGCGAGCCACTTAGTGTAGGCCACGATCTCCTTTGTCTCAAAATATATATGAGAGAGAGAGAGAGAGGGTTGAACAGAGAGTTGAGGATGGTGGCGGTGTCACGGCTGTCGGACAAGAGGCGATAATAGGGGCAAGAGGTTGCCGTAGGTGAATTGGTGTTGCCCAATATAAAAGGGAGAGACATGATATAGAATTTGAATTAGGGATTAGGGTATGTGATTTTTTGTTAATTATGAGGATGTTTTAGTAAGATCAAGGTGATTTGGCGACATGATTTATTCTAAATATTGGTTTTTAATCGGTAATTGGGAGGAAATTAATAGAAAATGTCAATTCATCCCCCAAATGTGGAGGATCCTGATATTTAATGACTACAAGATTTACCACCTAAAGTGAGTATTCCATCATTAAAAAAGAAGAAGAAGAAGACCAATACCACAAGATTGATTGGTCTAAATTTTATCAATAAGATGCACCTAGCATTCTGATGATAATTTCCTTGTCATTTGGGTCGAAATATATAGAGGCAATGCATGGTTATTTTTGTGAAAAAATCCAGTTAATCATAACAACCGACGACATACTTTTGCACTAGTTAGCTAAGTTTCAATTAAGATGGAAATTCGAAGAAGAATGGAAATTAGAAGGTAACCGTACCGTCATATTTCAAAACTAACAGGTGCCTTCTCCACCTGAAATTTTTTCACGGAAACCTCTAAAATTCTTTGGCCTGTTCCCTTGGGAAAATTAGAATTGGAAAGCCTCACTTGGTAAGATTTCCACAAATCTCAATAAGTAAGACTCCTTAAATATGGACAAAGGAAAAAAAAATTTAGCATTTTCTTTAAGAGTTAGCAAAAGTGACAAACCTATTTGTAAACACAAGAGAGAAGTAGTTGTACTTAGAGCGAAGCCATTTATTAAAGTGAGAGACATAAAGTGCGAGGAACTCATTATAAACACTTAGAGGTGTAGTTAATTGAGATTGGATTAACAATGTTGTGTATAAAGCGTGATAATGATTATTGGAGTATCCACTAGGGGGATTGTTGTTGGAGAAAGTTAAGTTCTACATAGCAGTAGGTTCTACACTTAAAACAAGGCGGTAAGGTATTACTCTTCACATAACTGGTCGAATTCTATTTATTTGGACTGCTTAAGTTGGAAGAGAGAATTACTAGGATTTGCCCCAATAGTCACCCTCCCACATGGGAAGGGAGAGGTGGAGTATTCATATCCCCACATTATCAAGGGGTTAGGATAGGGACTATTTAATCTCTATATGAGTTTCAACTCTCATACCCTATAAGAAGGTAGGTTGGAGCTGGGAGCAAAGTAAAACCGACAAAAAAAAAAAGAGTTAAAAGAGTGGAGTAGGCACACTTTAAACAAACGTTTATAAATATCGTTTACAAATTTTCTTTACCTAAACTCTTTGCTTTTTGTTAGTTGTATTGCTAATTTACTTTGCGCATAGAATCAAAAACTTTTATTAGTGTTGATTCTGCAAAATCGGTTTGTATTTTTTTTTTTTTAAATCCAATTCACCCCTCTTAGTTTCTTATTTGGTGTAATAGTTACTTCCCTATAACATGACCCAAGAGAATGCATCGTTAAGAAATCAAACTTGAGGTTTCATGCTTTTTGAAGTGCAAGATCCTAATTGTTTTGCCAATTAACCAAGCCGATTCTAGTGTGTCTATTTATTAACACTTCCGTTATTTTCAACTGAGATGGGCTTCCAAATCACCCAATTAAGCAATTATTATTCCAGTATACTAATTTAATGAACTAAAAATTAGGTCAATAAGATTGTTAGCCAAAAGTTATTCTAATCTCCATGATTAGATGACTTCCAAGCACCATTTCATACATATAAACTGTCAGATTAGTACCAAGAAAGCTGCTTTTCACAGGTCATAACTCCTAATCTCCTCATTAATGTCTCACAATCAAACCAAAAGCTGCCATAGCATTTTTGTTCCCTCTTACTTGTAAGAGCTAGCTAGCCCTCACTAGTTTTCCTCTGGGGGTTGAACAATCAATTATATTTTAGGAGTTAAAAGGAGGATTTGATAGGATGTGTGTTTAAGTTGGGGTGTCATTATTATTGGAGTTGAACGTGGGGCCGAATGCACATTGGGGAAGGTCTACATGTTGGTGCCTATGTGTGACACAACCAGGTGATTAAGTGATCAAGGATTATAATAGTGATTAGTTAATCCCAATAGTACCGTATTGCTAGACAAGCCTTGACCTACTAGCCCTAAAACATTTCGAAGTGCACAAGAAAACAAACTCTCTCTCTCTCTCTCTCTCTCTCTCTCTCTCTCTCTCTCTACCTTGTCACTATCTTCTGTGCCATCCATTCTTCAGATGCATCTGTTGTTTATATTTCCTTCTTTTCTACATTGTTATCTCGATTATATTGCTACTTTGTGCTTTAAATTACTCTAATTTGAATAGAACAGTGGAACGGAAAGCCAACATATAGTACCAACATCGCAGTGGCATGGCAAATAACCCAATATTTTGATTGGCTTTCATTTAGAAAGCTGTATGGGAATCATCTAGCAGAAAGTTCTAAATCCCAATATAAATACATTCATTGCTCATCTTACAATTTGGCGATTATGTGACTTACCCATTAAACAAATATGGCTCTTTCCCCTGAAATAATTTGCCATGGATACATACATATCAGCACCTATTTGCATTATAAATTGTTTAGATTCTCATCAATGTTTACTTTAATAATTGAATGAAATTTGAATGGCACTGATTCAATTGCATTTCTCTATATGATTTATTCTTTGTTTAACTTTTGTGCACACGAGTGGTTTCTAGGTTAGATCAGCGATACACATCGTATGGGAACAGCCCCACGCAATCAAAATGCACAAACAGGTGTACCTGCTGCTCAAGAGAATCCTACCATCACATGCCATCAACCATGCCACACTCATTCAGATACATCCAACCAAGAATTTTCACATCCATGCCTAGCTTTGTGTCCAGAATTATTCTTCATTGGATCATGTCCCTTCAAGATGTTCATCATTCTGGCGGGACCATTGTCGGGTGCACATCTGGAATTTAGATGGATTTAGTAGAAGTTAACTGCCAAGAAGTTACACTGAACTAGAACACGAGAAGGGCTTCCTAAAGTACACCTTAAAAAAGCTTATAACAGGGCAAAAGGGATACGGGAAATTGAACTCGGAACCGCTAAATAACTCTAGTATTAGCTACAAGTTGAGCGCACATCTATTTTTGCTAAGACCTCAAAATGTCAGAAACGGAGCCTATATAGACACCTACGTTCATGATTCGAAAGCAGGGTATTTTCTATGGATCATATGAAGAATACTTGATAGCTATACGAGATAAGACTTTCGTTGTGTTTTCTAAATTCACTCAGTGGTTTCTGAACTCGACATAAGAAACAACGATGACAAAAGGAAATGTTGATTTCGTCAAACGACTACTGGAGCCGTTAGAAACCGGCCAAGCCCAAGGACGGCCATTGGGGAAATATCAAAAAAAATTTCCCAAAAAAAAAAAAAAAAAAAGAATTAAATACTGGAAATGTCGAGGAGCCTCAAAATTCGTGACCAGGAAATGCGAGGATGCTATTAAGGACAAATTGGTTTGTGAACTCCGATATCTTGCTTTCAGGAAGATTCCACTTCATTAGTCCGCCATTTATTTTAGGGACGTGCGATAGATATAGTAGAACCTACAACCCTGTAAAAGCTCGCGTTCTTTTTAGTAGGTTGCAGAGTGAGTATTCGACAATCCATTATAAGTCTTCCCTTTCGGAAATGATTATATCTTCCTCCATCTCTGTCCGGTGGAAATTTCCTTCAATCATGTGTTTTGTTGGTAGATTATAAGTTGTGTAACGTAAATTTAAGTAAATATAAATCTGGTGCTGTCCGTGTTTGTAACCTACCAATCGGAAAACCGATCAAAGGATTCATTCAAATAGAGAATGGTGGATAACATGATTCAATACTTACCTTGGAACCAACATGCTTCTAATTAGTAAATGAACAGGGAAAAAAAACCTTCTATTTTGTCCCATCATGTATGGTGTAAATGACAAAATTTGGTCGAGAAATTAAATAAATGTTAGGGGAATTTCGTTCCAAAGACATATTGTTCCAAAATTGTCCTCCAACTACAATTTTCACATGTGATATCAATGGGCAGTATTTATGGAATCTCAAGGAACCTAGGTCAAAAATATGTTATGGTAACTACCAGAAAAATGAAGCTTTACCCCAAATGGTCAAGAAACATATGAAAAGAAGAGCTCCACAGTTGACGAACCCCATCATCAAGCAAAATGGGCAATTGGGTTCGGTTTATGTTCAGCTCTTTTGTCGTTTAAGGCTGCACCTATACCCAATAACATATGGCAACAGATTTATGGTATAATTTAATTAGGACGGAGGAGGATGAAAGGGATTTTCCATTTTTTAATAACTATAAAGTGCTAAATAAATGAAATCTGCAGCCCATTAAGCCGACAAACCGGTGTTTAATATTCATTAAAATATACACCCCCGCCTCTTCCTCAAGTGTTTATAAACTATGGCGATTAATGCCTCCTTCCCAAAAGCTAAAGAGCTTAGCAAAGAAAAAATCAGTGAATCCTTCCCCCTCCCCCCAAGAAGAAAACCCCCTCAAAAAAAAAAAAAAAAAAAAAAAAAAAAACCAAGGATCAACCATGACTGGTTCTGGTTCTCCTTGTGGCGCTTGCAAGTTCTTGAGGAGGAAATGCGTGAGAGGCTGCGTCTTTGCTCCTTATTTTTGCCACGAGCAAGGTGCGACGCATTTCGCGGCCATTCACAAGGTCTTTGGCGCAAGCAACGTGTCAAAGCTCCTGGCAAACCTCCCCGTGAGTGATCGGTGCGAGGCCGCCGTGACCATCTCGTATGAGGCTCAGGCGCGGCTGCAGGACCCCATTTATGGATGCGTCTCGCACATCTTTGCTCTCCAACAACAGGTTGCTTATATAATGTGATGATGTGCATATAATTGCAACCCACACTCTGATTTGATGAGCAAAAACCCTATTTTTAGTGGGTTCATGATTTTCTTGATCACGACCCTTGCAGGTATTCAATTTGCAAGCACAATTGGCTTCTCTGAAGGAGCAAGCTACTCAAAGCCTTTGTGCTCCCTCTTCCACGAGAGGGAGCCTTAACGAGAAATATTCTGGAAATAAGGTCATCTCGAACCAAGCCCTTGACGTGCAAAGTTGGTTGCACATGGCAAATCCAAATAATTTGCCTCATCAGTTCAGTTTAGATAGCATGAGCAATGTGAACACAATGCCTTACTATGACAATGGGTCGATGGATTCAAGCTCTGCAGGGAACAATTATGACAATTCACTTGTCCTAGAAGAGAACATCTCCTTTGGGAGCTTAGAAGAGGCTTCTGGTGGTTCGATCTCTTCAATGGATATGCAAACAAGCAACAGGCAGTGGAGTTTCCGGGATGGTGATGACCTCCACTCCTTCGCGTATGGGTACATTCACCATTAGCAAGGCGTCAGCGAGCATTTGGTGAGAGATGAAATTCGGTCGAAGATGATCACCATTTGTTCATTTTTTTAGATGCTGCTTGGCTATAAGCTGAGAAGAAAACCCTAGAAATGCTCATGCACAGTTAGAAACCCCATTTAAAGCCATCTACTGTTGTTTGTTCTTGTTCGACATAATCCAACAATATTCAGTGGACTATAAGGAAAGGTAAATTTTCTAAAGCTAAAGCAGATTCGTCATCTGGGATGATTAGAATGGTTTTATGTGTTTTTTTTTTTTTTTTGGCTAAAAATATGATTCACTAATGACCTAAATTCATGACCTAGGAAAAAAAACAGATGCATAGGTTAACTTTTTCTGCGAGACTTTCCCTTCCCTGCAGCCCTGAAAGTTTTAAGAATGATCAAGTGTAATCTGATTAGGTCTTCTTTGGAACTTAATGGAAAGAGGTACCTACGATACCCTGAACAATCAAAGGTCAGAGACCTTGAGAAAAGGCGACTTTCGAGGCATATCTAGCACAAAAACTCTCCGGACATTATTTAAAAACTTTCGGATAATTTGCACTTCACTATATATCTTACCTCACTCAATCCCACTATATAGCAAGCCGGTGTCATCAGATTGATCAAATTCCTACATTACAGAGGACAGCATGCCATTGAGACCACAACACGTCGCAAATGATGGTCAAAATAGCAAAATGAGGGGAAAAAAGTATAGATATCTGTTTTTTTGGTTGGTCTCATCAACGGATGGGTGTAATAAGTAGCAGCATCAGTTTCCAGAACAAAATATATTGATCTACAAGAGTGCATACTCTTTTTTTAGCATGAAAGCACCGGTTTATCTTTTAATGTCTTATTTCTGGAGTTCAAAGAAAACGAGTATTGGTACGCGTCTGTGCTTTTGGTTACCATTGAAGTCCAGTAACATCTGAATTTCCTAGGATTGAGTAAAGTAGAGGAAACATTGTGATAAACCACCCTTTCAGACATTGTGATAGGTTAGTATAGCTAATAGGTGATCTTTCTCATAACAAGTAATTGAGGAAATGCGGTGCATGGATTCTTCTAAATACATAAAACTTCGATTCATCTAGTGAATTGCCATATGCATGACTCTCAATGGTTTTCTTGGTTTATTACAAAGTGCAAAACAATTTCTAAAACCTCTTCTTTCTTCTTTTTTCAGGTGTGGCCTCATCTTTTTCCAAAGTAATATCCTTGTAAAGGAGATTAATGATTTCCTGTGCGGAAAGCTTCCCCTCGCATCTGGTAGTCCACTGATTTGGTTAGGTAACTAGATAATATAGAACATATTGTAATGGCAATAGCCATAGCAGCTTCAGATTGCACATAACAATCATGCCTTGGGTTTCTCGAGCATTCACGTTGAAAATAATATAAGGTTGATTGCCCCCTGGATGCAAGAAACAATAGATTAATGTACTATTTCCTGTACTATATTATACACCATTATCAGAATTATTATCTTGTCTTGGATTGTGCCATGTCTCTCTTGCTTCTGATCTCGAGGATCAATAGGAAAAAAAACTTGCAAATTGCATTTTATGTTAGCTGCTAATTGCTTACAATGATTCAGACAAAAAAGAGTTTTACCATGAAGATATATCTTACGCAGAGAACCATAAATTTGGTAGATTCTTTATATTTGCAGCTGTTCATTTGAGCTGAAAGATTCCACAATGTTAATACGGGATGATATTGCCATTTTGGAATTGTGATTTTCAGGCACGAATCGTGAAATATAAGGGATTATACAATTGGGTATGTGTATGTGCTTCTAAGAAGGCCCTAATGGGTGCTAGATCGAGCTGTGACACTTTAGGAAGCAAAACTCTATGACCGACGTATACATTTTCTAAATATGTCACCATTCTTCTTTATTGTTTATTGCTTCTACTCATTTAATGGGGCAAAAGTCTCGGGTCCCAACTAATGGTGCAAAAGCACCAACCGATGAGGAAAGGGTGAGTTTTGGAGTTGAGATTCCGATTCTGCTGCCTTCTAAGTTCTGAGATGAAGGAGGGTAGACAAAGTTTGGTTTCAGAGCTTCAATGGAGGTTTCGAGAATATTTCCGTGGTGGAGACAGTAGAGGAATAAAAGAAGTTAGTTGAAGGTAAAAAAAATGTAAAGAAAAGGCACAGAAAAAAATAAAGATGAAGTGGAGGCGGATGTGGATGTAATCTACACGCGGAATTGTCACGATGGACTTTGATGGCAGTACAAGGTAGAAAGTTAACGGATCAAATTTGAGTATTTGGTTTTTCTATTGGGACTCGATTTGATATTGATATTGATATTGTTTTAGAGAATTTGGCCTATAATGGTGCAAGAGTGTCCACTATGTAGTATAACATCGACGGACTCAGATGATCGAACGTGAAAAATTATTTTCTTTTCGTAAAATATCAGAAAATGTAACTTTTGCCCAATCCAGTGGTTCACACTTCTGAGTATCTCATCATTCACATGCTGCCTCAGTTTTTTTCGCCAAAGCTGGAGGCATATCGAATCCTGCATGAGCTGTTCTAGTATGGGTAGACATGGTCCCTGTTACTTTCTGGTAGACTGAAGGAGTTTATTTTGAGGACAACAATGATCCACGTGTAAAACTATTATATTCTAGAGGAGATGAAAATGTTGCTTTAACTATATTTGCACGTCTGCTGGTTGGTCGAGTGGTCCAACATTTGATTGGCAAGTCGAAGATCTTAGATTCGAATCTACAGTGTATTCTCAGTCTTAGGAAAATTGGTTAATCAGTGAAAGATGAGATTGGGTTGAAATGTACAGCCAGTCTTACGCTTCCTCACTTGTACCTTGCGAAAGTACAATGACGGGCTCGCCTAGTTGGTGATTAGTGTTTCATCGGAGCCTTGAATTTCGGCAGTGGATGTCCTAGGTTCCACCTATCCAAACCCTTCTTTCTGCTTTCATAAAACATTTGAAATAGAACAAAAATTCTAGTAAAAAAATTTCACTTCAGGAGAGAGAGAGAGAGACGATTGTCTTCACTAATCTGCCCAAGATAACACAAGAACAAAGTTCGTACACAGGGGATGAGTTAGCTACTCCCGCCTTTGATCAAAAGAGGACAACTTTTTGATTTGCCAATCTCTTCATTTTCCTTGGGAAAAATCTCAAATATAGACTTAAAGTGCCCTTATTTTCTCAAAAGAATACCTAAAGTGAAATCTGTCTCAAATAATAACTCAAAGTAGTCATTTAATCTTAAAGAAAGGCCTAACTCGCTGGCTGGTGAACACATGCATCTCTGACGCGTATTTCAATGATTTGATCGAGGTATTTTTGTCCAAAAAGTATTCTTTTTCTGTTTTCTTTTTCCCCATTCATCTTCCTCTTCATCCCACCCATGATTGTCCATTTTCATCATCTTTCTTCGTCAATGTGCATTGCTTAGATCAAGAACATCGGGATTGGGGAAGGGTCGGCGAGGGCTCAACACCCATGGATGGTAGTGGACATGGACCATCGGGCCCTCGCTGCAAGGGCTTGCAGGCCGACCCTCGTTAGATCTAGCGAGGTGGCCTCGCTAACGGTTGGCAAGGGCTCGTCAACCCTTCGCTGGCTACAAGCGATGGCTTGTAGACAACGACATGGGTGTAACAATGTCTTCTTACATTCAACGACGAACATAAATATCAAAACTCAAGCAAGTGAAAAAGCCTAAGCATCGGCCAACATAAGCTCTAATTGAGCTCATCATCACTTCAAATCGCTCACCTTGAGAAAGTGATCAAAGAAGACAACCTCGCAATCTCACAGTTATCGAGCATGTCAATGCTTGCCTCGTCGTAGAGCTCCATGACTAAGTCCACTGCTCTAAAGTGATTCTCGACAGAGTAGTCGAATGGCCAGACATAGACCTCAGTGCTGTTCCCAGGATACTCTAATAGTGGCAATGTGTCTCACTTGATGGGGCACATCATCCCCCCATCCTCATTCAGACCTACTTTCAACGTCGGCAAAGGTCAACGAGTGCCGTCGAGCCCTCACCAGCCATCGGTAAGGGTCGGCGAGACCATCCTCACCAAATCTAGCGAGGGTCTACCTACAAGCCCTTGCCTGTGGCCAAAGAGGGCTCGACAGCCCTCTCCCGTTGTCAACAATAGGGGTTGAGCCCTTGTTGCCCCAAGTGAGACTGACTTTCACTAGATCTAGCGAGGGGGCCTCACCAACCCTTGCCAACAGCCAGCAAGGGTCATGCAGCCCTCGTCAACCCTTCCCCAATTCTAGTGTTCTTAATCTGGTAATAGACATTTGACGAAGGAGATGATGAATAGGGACAACCATGGGTGGGATGAACAAGAAAGATGAATAGGGGAAAAGGAAAATGATATATATTGTATGAAAATATCCTGACTAGGCCACACGAATACGCATTGGAGATTCATTGGTTTGTCTATTGACAAGTTAGGTCATTTTTTTAGACTAACTGACTATTTTGGGTCATTATTTGAGACAGACTTCACTTCAGGTCTTCTTTTGAGAAAATAAGAGCACTTTAGGTCCTTATTTGAGATTTTCCTATTTCTCTAGAGAATTGCTCAATTCTCAAAACCTCTCAACCTTTCAATTTAGTTCTCATAGTGTTCCCTGACAAAAGGGAGATGAAAACTTTCCTAGTTTCCCCGGTGTATAATTAACTAAGAGAGAAAATATTGCAAACTCCAGTAGTGCCGCTTGCTATTACCCCAATCCACTATTTGATTGCCACCTATTTAAGTGGGCGCACTTTTCAGATTTTTCAAATGACTCCTTTTGTTTTTTTTTGTTTTTTCTCTTATCTGTCACGCTTTCTTTCTCCTCCATAAATATCTTTTCCGTCGCCACAATCATAATATATTTTCTCGGTCGCGCTATCATTTTGGAAATTTATCAATCACTCATATTCAGAAGCCCAAGGTATTGACTGGGAAAAGCCCCATTGAGCTCCTTGTCAGGAGAGATGGTGAAGGCGAGACCATGACCATCAAGCTTTGGGTGCTACAGGATGTTGACAGCCAGATTTCAGCAACGATTCTTAAATACATGATTTAAAGAAAATTAATTCATGAACTAGGGGTTTATAATATCGAGACCTCGAGCCCATCAAACAAAATTTTGACCGACAGAAGCCCGGTAGCCATTCAATGCCAACGTTCCAGTTTGATTTTTAAGGATATAACTTAATTTGGACACATTGACCCAAATGGAACATGTTAAATTTAATTTCTTTGCCCGTTTAATCTTTCGAGCTTAAAAAGATATCAAGGCGAGTCCAAGACCGATGAGTTTCGGCTTGGCCCGACTCGCAAGTCTGGCCCACAAGCCGAAAGCTGGGCTCGGTCTAGATCACAGCCCATGAACGCTTGTAGAAGTCGCTAGAAAGGCTTTAGGTCCTTCCTTCCAGCTCACAACCTCATGGGCTCTCCAACAGAATTCTCTCTCATCTTGTAAGAGACTTCCGCTCCTCTCTTCGAAGGCATGCCAACAAGGACAACCTATTAACCACCAAATTCTCTTCGAGTTTTGATTCACGTCATAAAATACTCTAATGTATCAGAATTCTGATATATATGAATCACATTATGGCAAGTGTAGAATATACTTCCAAGATTAACCAAAACATTTGTGATTTCTAGAAAATTATACCTAGCAAAAAGGAATTCAAATTTTGATTCATGTCATAAAAATACTCTAAGATAGCAGAATTCTGATACACAGGATTCACCTTGTAGTAAGTGTAGAGCATACTTCCAAGATTAACCAAAATATTTGTGGTTTCTAGATAATTATACCTAGCAAAAAGGAAGAGAGGAAGTGTTTCAAGGATTCATGATAAAGTCCACACGATATTACAAGTTTTGCCTCTTATAGGTGTTAGGAAAAGAAAGGAACAAACACAGAAGGGGTGAGTGTTTTACCACCCGTGATACAATAGGAAAAGAACATGTGGGTTTTATTTTACCTGTGACGCAATAATACAACAATTATGCTTGACAGATTCGTTCATGCTATAATTACTGAATAGTGTCAGCTAGAATAACTCCGCCATCTTTGTTGCTATAATGACGTTAAGTAATCAATTATTCAAATTTTTACACCTAGTTGACACCTTCTGGCAACTCTCACGTGTCATATTTGCAATTAGTTTTTCAACTTCTAGAATTTCTAAAGCAACTTTTGTGGGGATCTTTAATGGCTTTTGTCGTTTAGGTGGAGATTGATTGAAACTTGATGGGATATTAGTGGTATCAGTATGGCTGGCTAAATGGTCAACCATGCTTGGTTGGGGCCAAGTTACAAGCTGAATTGATGGAGCATTAGTGCTTAATCCAAGGTTTAGTGCTAGGCGTAGTCCATTATGATCATACGAGTTATAGGATAATGGACCTCCCCAAAGATTTTGTGACGGCAAAGCTGGATTTAGTGATGATGCTGAATCTTGCCATGGATCTTGCAGCGATGAGGCTACATTGTCTATGCCAGGTTGTATATCAATCCCATAACATCCCCAAAAATCGACATTAATTAGAGCTTGTGTCTTGTTGTAGCCATCTAAATGATCTCAAGAGACATCATTAGCTTTTGTCGGCCATATTTCTTGAGGAATTACCCGATTGTGTTCGCATAAAATCCTCTGTAGTTCTTGATACTCTCGCAAATATGTTGAAATTTGAAGGAGGGAGAGTTTTGACAAGTTTATTCATAATCAGTTGAAGTTTATATGTAGTAACCCCAACATTTGCTAGTGTTTTGCAGATATCTCTATTGGGTCGTACAAATACCCATGGCCTATAAAATAAAGTGACAATGTGTGGCTCTAGATCATGTCTGCATGCTCAATGTTATTCTTGCCATGCTCCTAATGGCTTAAACCAACTCAGCATTTCACTAAGATGTTTGAATCGTTCTTCCTCCTATATGATCTGGCCAATGAGAAGGGGCATTTTGGCTATTGAAAACTCAGTAACCATTTCATGAAGGTTGAACAGATGCCAATAGAATCATTTGAGTTCTTCAGAAAATTGTTGATCTGGTAGGAATGACAAGGGACACATGAACAGGTATTTAGGACGTAATCCGCTTGGTCTAAGACACAATCCTCCACATCTTTTGAAAATTTTGAAATGATAGGTCCACATAATATTTTGGATATTTATGAAGAAGGGATTAACTTGGATGTTTGTAAATATTTTTGGTGAATAAAAATGGGAAATCGAGTTGAGCTTTATTTTCCTTGTCTTGAATTCACCTGTTGGATTTCTTACCACATACATATTTGTGGATGTGGTAGGTGCAAACTCTATTGGTCGTGACTAAAAATCAGCAAGCATGTTCTTTTTTCCTATAATATGTTTGGTTTCGATGGTTTCAAATGAATACTTTGAAAGCCATTCTACAAATCTGAGAAATTGAGGGTGTGGCACTCGCTTTTATCTAAACTTTAGCACCTGAAAGGGTGAGGACATATTCATTTTCAAATGTAAAATGATAATGCATTTCCTTGTGCATGAATCTTTCACTTTTATGTCCATAGATTCTATGCTTTTTTTTTTTTTTTTTATCAATTTCTTCAAAGAGAACAACGGCCCCATATTCATCACTAGCATTTGTTTGCAAAATTCTCTTCATTGTGGAAGGAATTTGTAATGGAGGGAAATGCTGCAAGATTTTTTTGACACGAACAACATAATTAGTTTGTTATGGTCCCCATGGAGGAATATCTTTCTTGAGCATTTGTTGTAGTGGACTTACTAATATTGTGATATTTGGGAGAAAGTCCCTAAGATAATTAACTATTCCAAGAAAATGTTGGACCTGCTTGTGTGAAAGATTTCATTAGGAAACTTTTGCAATGCTTTTGGAAGATAAGGACTAGGGTGCAATCCCATAAATTTGATTTCTCATTTAAGGTTATTCATTTTCTTCTAGGACAGCATGATGCCATCTTTTTTAACTAGCTCGGCAAACTAAGCTAGTAATTTAAAGAAGATTCTCATCTTGGTTAGAGTAGGATATCATCAATGTAGATTTGAGCATTAGCCATAATTAGCTTAAAAATTCTGCACATAGCCTTATGGAATAGTGAAAGAGTTGTCTTGAGTCCAAAAGGTGGCACTATCCATTGAAAATGCTGATTTGAGATACAAAATTTAGTTTTGTGCCTATCTTTATGATAAATTCTCAATTGCCAAAATCATGTTTTAAGATCGAATTTGGAGTAGACTTTGGCTTGGGCGAGATTGGAAAACAAGGAATTCTAGTGTGGTAGAGGAAACTTATCATCCTGGAGTATTGATTGAGAAGCTGGTAATTGATAACCAATCTCATTTTTCCTCCATTCTACTTAGCACGTTTTCCCATAGAATGTTTCATAAACCCATTGAGAATCAAATGGCTTATTGCCAACCAACCATCGATAAAGTGTATGATTTGGAAGAGGATTTTCTTATTTGTCATCAAATTTTCCATTAGTCTTAATGGGAATTAATGCAACCTTGTCATCAATGAATCTACTCGAGAAAGAAGATTAGTGCCATCACTTGAGAAAGATTATTGCTGGAGGAAACTAAAGCAACCTCCAAACCAAATTCAATGTATGAGATTTGTCTAATAATTGCTCATCCGCCATCGCTTGCTACCAAAGAGGATACGAGCTTTTTTATACGTGCAAGGCTTGTGAAAAGATGTAATGGTAGAATAACAATGGAAATCACGATATTAAATAGAAGGTTGATTTACATGAATGGAACGTAGAACAAGAAAAGAGGAAATGACTAAGGGCAAAGAATTTGTAGGTGGCACAAACATGTTATGAGCTGCCAATGTGGGATCACCAAGGTACCTACTTCTATATTAGGAGAAGACAACTTTGAAGAGGAAGATTCAAGTGTGTCATCTTTAGGAAATAAATCCATTGAAAGATTGGTAAAGAAGTGAATAGTAGAAAATGAGTCGAAAGGATGAAGAGATGAGAACATCTTATATTCCTAAGAGGTAATATGACGAGATGCAAGTAGATGATTAGAGATAAGATCTCAATATCTATATCATTTGTACTCAATGCCATATACAAGGAAATCAACATAAATGAGTATGGGGTTCTAAATTCTTGGATTCATTTGGAAGGAGCTGGACAAAATAAGTATTGCTAAAGACTTGAAAAAAATTGTCATTAGGAACATTGCTACACGAGTGCTCATAAGAAGACATGTTACTTGCAATTAGTGACGGAATATGATTGATACAGTAGCTAGGACAAGAGGCTGAGATTAAGAGAGTGCATACAACATCTGAGATGTGACTAAGTTGATGCTCTCCTCGACTATTTTATTGGGAAGTTCCTAGATAAGAATGATGAATGATAATACCATCTTCAAAAATAATTCTAAGAAATTTTGTATCTCTATATTCCATTGCATTATTAGTACGAAAAAATTTGATGACTCTAAAAAATCATTTTTTGATCATGGTAACAAAATCATGATATATATGAGCAAGTTATAAGATAGAGTCATGTATAACGAGAATGATCATCAACAAAAAATCACAAAATAATGAGATATTCTCCTAGTGAGAGAAGGAATTGACCTCAATGTAGAGCGAATTATGAAATGAAAAATTATTTTACTTATAATATATTGTGAATGCACCCTAATAAATTGGAATAATAATTTTTTACTTAAAAAAGTAATAATAGAAAAGCTTCTTCCATAAAATTTCTAGCATTGATTAAGTAACAAAAGAATTTACTCTTCTTTATAGCGCACAATAATTTTTTTAAAGGAGTGGTGAATAATAAAAGCATACAAATGGTTAAAAAAGAATAGATTTGTCATAAATGTGTTAATTTGAGATTTTTGGTGGTTAAAAAATTAAAAATTAATATCACAAAAAAAAAACTCTAAACTAATATATTTGTAGTAAATTTAACCGAAACTAATTTTTTTTATTGCAAAAAATTTTAAACCGATACATTTATAACAAAAACTACAAAATTAAAATAACCGAGACAAATAGAGAATAAAATCTCAAATTGATACATCACCAATTTTATTATCATCCAAATAAGTAATTTAAAAGTAAAGTTTAATGAAAATTAATATAAAATAAATTTATCATAAGTATATTAATTTAGAATAAATTTATCAAATTTATCTATATTAGTTTTGGATTTTTCGTCATATTAGCTCGCGTCCGAGAGAACTAGTACAAACGTGCCACGGCTACTCGCTCGTCTCTGGGTATCTCTCTCTCTCGGAGTCTCAGAGCACAAGCAAGCCATAGCATCGATGGCGATGGCGGAAGTAGAGAAAGCAACCGCCGCGAGGGTCCAAGCCATCGCCCAGTCCAACCCGCCCCAAGTCCCTCCCCAATACATCCAACCCCCTCAAACCCGACCCTTTTGCTCCTCGCCCTCTCCCTCTCCCTCTCCCGCTCGGGCCGCCGCCAGGATTCCCGCGATCGACCTGTCCGGACTCGATCCGACCCACCGGGACCGGGTCCGGGCCGAGATCGGGCGGGCTTGCAGGGATTGGGGGGCCTTCCAAGTCACCAACCACGGAGTCCCCAGCTGGCTCCTCGACCGCGCCCGCGCCGTGGGCTCGGCCTTCTTCGGGGATGTCTCCATGGACGAGAAGCTCGCGTACGCTTGTGACCCGAGCTCGTCCGCGACGGAGGGGTACGGAAGCCGGATGCTCGAGAACGACGACTCGGTGCTGGACTGGAGGGACTACTTCGATCACCACACTCTGCCTCTCTCTCGTCGCGACCCCTCTCGCTGGCCCAGTTCGCCTCCTGATTACAGGTTCTTGATATCGTTTTCGAATTCCATTGGTTTGAGTGAGTCTGGTTTTGTCGATTCTTGGTAAAGGGTTCGGTCTAAGAAGGAAATATTGCGAAATGTCTGTCGTTGGGTGTTGTAATTTGAGGACTGATTATTAGTGGAGTAGTGTAATGAGTGTTAGAAGATGATGGGTTGTTTTGTTGGGTTTTTGTTCGGTCAGACAAGTTATGGCTGAGTACAGTGATCGAATGGGATTGCTGGCGAAGCAGCTACTGGGCCTAATTTCAGAGAGTTTGGGATTGCCAACTTCGTGCATTGAGCGTTGGGTGGGGGAGTTCTACCAGAACATCACAATTAGCTATTACCCTCCATGCCCGCAACCAGACGTGACTCTTGGTCTGCAAGCGCACTCTGATATGGGCGCAATCACCCTTTTGATCCAGGATGATGTCGGGGGACTTCAGGTTTTGAAGGACAGGGAATGGATCACAGTCGAGCCGTTGTCAAATGCCATTGTCGTCCTTTTGGCTGATCAAACTGAGGTTTTGCCTTTTCTCTTGAATTTTTGTTGCCACTGATTGCTTGATTCTCCATGCTGTTTTAAACAATCTAAAGCATTGATTCAAGAGCAGCACATGATGACATTTAAGCTCATTGACTTATGTTGTGATATGTTATAGGCACTGTAGATGCTTGTTACCATTGTACCAAATGATAGTCTCTACCCATCCGTGTCGTTCTTTTACTTCATCCTAGCATGCCACATCGCCCGAATCTGGACTCTGAATTCAAGCCACATCATTCTCCTTTAACAAGAGGAGTTGAGGTTTATTCAATTTGATTCCTTATGGGAAGAAATGTGCCAAAGTCCTTGGGGTGAGATGAACAGCGGAGAAATTTTTTTTCCAGGAGTAATCTCAATTAAAACTGCTGTGCATGTTCAAGCAAACACTATCTTTGGATTGCTCTAAAAGTAATTGAGCTCATGTTTTTCTGTGAGTTGTAAGGCATCAGTTTGGTTTCCTCTGGGAATTGGAAATGTAGCAAATTGATTGCCCTTTGTATTCAACATTATCAAAAAGCCATTGGCCACCAACTGTGGTATGTTACCCAGGAGCTTTCGTTCTTCCAACATATAGAACAGGCCCTTTTCACTAGGTTTTTAGTCAATGTTTTTTGGGCTTTGACTTTATCAAAGAGCCAGCAGCTCCCTTCCTTCATGAAGTAGAGGAGGGGCACTTTTCTCCCAGAAGTGCAGAGGGAAAATGGGGAGCACCGTGAGGAGTCATATTTGTGCTGAATTATGAAACCGCACACTCTAGTTCATGTGTTCATGTCCTATGTAAATCATCTCTTCTACACCTCAACACATTTCCTTTTTTTTTTCTTTCTATGAGCAAGTGCACTGCTGATTATTTGACCATTGTACTTAGCATATCAACTAATGTTTGTTGAACTTATCTTCCAATTACACTGAAATTACGTTTCCCATTGACTTTGAACCATAATTATTTATGATAAAAAAATGTAGATTAATGCTCTGCCTGTAATTGATACTTCTATCTACTTTTTATTTTTCTATGCTAATATCAGTATAATCTTCTTGCTTAGTGCTTACATGTATCTTTTGGTTCATATTAATGGATTGATGTTGGAATTTCATGATCGGGGCAAATCATTTTTGTCAAGTAAAGGCATTTAAATACTTTTTGACTGATTTCAGGATGCAAATTCAGAAACTTCTTATTCATTTTGAACTGCTTAAGAAGAAAATAAATTCTTAAGCGTTTTTTTCTGTTTCTCCAAAAACTCCTAACTGCTAAACCAAAGTTGCAGCGATTGCTTGATTCCTTAGCATTTGCTTGATGATTCAATTCCTTGTCAAGTGAAGTTAGTGGTCTACGTAACTTTCTGTAGTTGGTCTAGGTAACTTTTGGTACCTTTAAAGATTGCATCCAATTTCACTTGCCCAAAAAAGCAAAGAAAAAGATTGAATCCTGTTACACTGTGTTACCTGATTGGTTTGGGGAGTCTGAAACTTGAACACACTGTTCTTGACATTGATCTCCTAAAAAAGATGGGGTTGTATTGTCTTTTGCCTCTAGTTTTGGAGTTTTTTTAATGTGTACTGGATATATCAAAGAAGTAGCTACATTACTTATACTGTCCTCGTTGTATGAAGACATGAGAGGAGAGAAAATCTGCCAGACAATGCAAGTTTCTCCCAACTTTATGGTTTGTATATGCATATATGAAGCTGTTTTTTTTGTGATAATTGCTCTTTCATGCATCCCTTCAGTACAGTACTTTGTCATTAGTTGGTGTTTGATTGACATCTCTTTATTATTGATACCTGAGTTGTACCCAGTGTATGAGCTTACCACAACACAACCCAATAAGACAACTATTGATACCTGAGTTTATTACCCGAAATTTCACTTCATTTCTTAGTCTAGCAAATGATAAGTTGGAGTTACTCCTTGGAGTTCTGATTGGATTGTCTTATGTTTCAGATTATGACCAACGGAATCTATAGGAGTGCAGAACATCGGGCAATAACAAATGCGAGCAGGGCACGGCTTTCAATTGCAACATTTCATGATCCTTCGAAGGCAAGGAAGATATCCCCTGTTTCCGAGCTGGTGAGCGACTCTTCCCCTCCTCGATATTGCGAAGTTGTGTATGGGGACTATGTGTCTTCATGGTATACGAAGGGACCAGAGGGGAAACGGAATGTTGATGCCCTTCTGCTATAAGTCTTGGCTTATGGAAGATCCCCAATAATAACCAGATGAGTGAATAAAAGGAAAAGAGGGTATAGAGAAGGCCACCAACTTGGTCACTGCTTTCGTCCTATATGTCCACAAGCAGCTTTCGAGAAATGGAACTGTTGACCAAGCGGACAGGAACAGTGATGAAAACAATATGCATCGCTCCTCTTGGAGGTTTGCTTCGTTCTTGGTTTTTAAATTCTTGTTAAAACAAGTAAAGTCGATTGACTAGCCACCTTCTGAAAACACACGTTCTACTCAAGGGTACTCACAGATGACAATTCTATTTCAGTTATAAATTCAAGTTATTGTGGACAAACAATGAACTTCTTTGGCATGTGCCATTGTAATTAGCTTAGGTGGTATGGTCAATATATATTGTCAAATTTTACGAATGATCTGATTCCATTTTTTCTTTGGTTGATATGTGAAATCATTAAGCTGACATGTCTCCTTCCATTAGCATGCAATTCTTTCTCAATGCCTGCAGTATTGCATTGTGATATCAAAAATTAGCTGGCACTCCGTGGGTTAAAAGTAGCCTTTTGACATCCTTGACTCTGAGAAGCTAGGGGGAGTGTCCTAACTTTTGGTTAGCACAGCATTGTAAAGAAATTGTGTCTTCCTGTCTATCCTTTCATTGTTTTGTTCTGGCACAGACTAGGAAGTGCATGTGCTGCTTTAGATTCTGCAGTCGAATTGAGGCGTATCGTTGCGGAGTTGTCCCAAATCTTGTCTTGGAATAAAAAGATTAACATTGTTAACAGAGGCTATCATGTATCTTTGTCCTGATTAATGCAAGAAGAAAACTATTGTTCGGACATGTAAAATTGAACACAGAACACATATAAGCCGTGAGCTTGGGGAAAATAATTGGGAGACTTTGAAATCTGGCATGGAATAGTATGTTTATTATTGTGCATCTTCATCTGCAGCAGCAGCATCGAAGAATGTTTTAACGCATGCGTTGTTCTGACTTCCTGCTTTGCCGTGATTTTTGTGCATCTTTGACTGCAATCTGTGTTTGAAAGCCTTGAATCAACGTTGTCAATTGCCGTGACTGTGGTGGGTTCACACTGATTTTCTAGAAAAGGTTGAACCAACTGCGGAATTCATTAGCTGTCACGAGGTGTTGACCGAGGGCGCTGCTCTGACTGGGTGAGGTTATTCAAGTGCTCTGAGAAAAGCTGAACATACAGTTTTTAAGGCATATGGTCGGTAACACTTTTTGCATGTTCCTTTAATGGAACACCTTGTCTAGAAGCTTGTCGGACATCAGAGGTGTAAAGGAGTCCAGTAACTCACAAGTGCCTGGGTCCTGACTCGATAATTGCTCAAGATTGACTTGCCTAATTTTGACTCGGCCTTGAGTTATTTAGTTGACTGGTCGAGTCAAGCTCGAGCTCGTTAATATTCAAGTAATGAGTCTAATCAAACTTAATCAAGCTTCTAATGTTTGTTTAGAAAAATTTAGTAGTTGTAAAGTAAACACTTAAATCGTTGAAATGACGTACTTTGGCCTGCTCACCAGTAGTGTATAGCTAACATGATCCCAAGTAATGGTATTCTAGCTTATTAAACTCGAGCATGATCTCGAGTCGATTATCGAGCATCAGTATACAAGTCAAGTTTCGAGCATCAACTGTATGGGTTCAGCTCAAGCTTGGTAGCTTATCAGTTTGACCATGGGTTTACTCGAGCCAAAAGAATTGAATATACCTTATTTAATAAAAAATAAAATAAAACTACGTGCAAGAGTCAGAGATCCATCCGTGAGAATGGTCAGAAATGACAAGTGACGAAGAGTACAACAATAGTCTAATGCAACCAAAGAACCTAACCATATAAATAGGCCACAACAATAGTCTAATGCAACCAAAGAACCTAAGCAAATAAATAGGCCAAAAAATAATAAGACATGCTTTTTCTTGCAAGTTCTGTCTATTTTGCTGATTTGGCAATCTATATCAATGAATGTATGTATAAATACATAGTTATGGAAAACATCAGTTTTAGAATAATTGTATGGTCAGATGAACCTCTATGCATGCATTCATGCATATAGGTATAAGTCTTAGGATTATTGTATGGTCAAGGAGTTTCTATCCTTATGCATTCTAGCTTTATAAAGAGTGCTGACTGCTTGGTTCTTAAATTTGAGAGTTTATTAATAGTAGATTCATATAAACAGAATTATTGTAACTACTCCATTAATTTTATTGGAGTGAAATGCTCAAGTAATTTGTTGCCATCAATAATGTGCGCTAAATGGAAGCAATCATCTGGATTAGAGAGAAGTTGTTAAATTGACTCAACTAATTGGTATTATAATAGGCTTAATTTCCTTAAAAAATCTCAACTTTAGGTTTAATCTCAATTTTGCCTTGAACTCTTTTTCATTTAAAAGAATCACAAACTTCCACTATAGTTGCAAATCTGTCCCAATTTCAAAAGTCATCATTAGTTTCTTGATCAATATCAAAGTTAATTAGAAATTCATTATCAGAACTTATGTCTTCATCAACACTCTTGTTTGGGTATGGAAGTAGGTAATTTTGAAGAAACTAGTGACAATTTTTAGATGCGGAGCAGATTTGAGACTACAATGAAAGTTTGTAATTTTTTTTTTTTTTTTACAAGAAAAAGTTGGGGTCGAGGTAGGGATTAAACCTACTGTTGGGATCTTTTAGGGAATTAGGCCTACTTTAATGTGAGTAATAGAAGGGTTCACTAATATATATTTTATGTATCTTAAATCCCTTATCATTATTAGGAAGGACCTAAGCATATTGGATGTTTCAACTAGTTCTTACGAATCAAAGTGTAGAGCCATATTCCAAAATCCTATCTATCTTATATATTGATCAAGAGATAACCCAATTACGTTATCGCTCATTAAACTCATATAATTAGCTAATTTATTAACTTTTTAAGATAAATGATTCCACTGTCAATTGCAGATTGTTGACAATCATCCTCTTCAAGTACACCTTTGTGCGGTCCATGGTCTTGTGCAATGATGAATATAAAATTTATTAACAACCAAGTCTCCAAGAGGTCAGAAAGTTGCTTGTGATAATTAAGCATCTTAAAAACAATAACAATTTAACTAGCTGAACATGAACATGGACCCCATAAAGCATATGCATAAAACTTTTGTGAAATCATTTGCAAATTATGAGGAAAGCAAAAGGCCAAAAGGAATTTGAAATGGGATTCACAGCTCTAAAGAACCCCCGTTAGTCGCTTCGATTATTTAAACCGTGAGATAAATTGGTGATTTAATATTTAAATTTATAGCATAGAAAATACTAGATTCCAAAAGAAGAGTAATCACATATCTAGCAAACTTTAAAGCAACATTCCAGAAACACTCACATCATTCTTGGCGATTATCAATATATAAGGAGGATGCTGCTTGGCTATTGATATCATCAAGATTGGAAATAACAATTGATGTAGAGTGCAGTGTTATCGGGTGCTCATTGTCTTCGTTTTTTTTTTTCTTTTCTTTTACCCTTTCATTTGGAATTACTTCAATTCCCGACACAAAAAAACAGGAAGAGGCACGACAGCCAAGAAGGGCACAAATGACATTCTGAGCTTTCACATGTCATTCGAATCCTTCCATATCGTTGGCATCTGTTTAGGTCCTTGCAGTCAGACATTTACACCCAAATGAGTTAATACATGACCCACCTCATACTGATATTTCTTGCATGGACAAAAGAGATGCAATGATGAGCTAAATATAAATTATTGCATCTCTAGATTCGACATATATTACACGTCAAGTAACAGTGAGATTTATATTGAACCTCGTATGAAAAGACACGCATCTTCTCATATATCATCTATGCACGGCATGAGGTGCCCTATATACCATGTAACATGTAAAGTTATTATCCTATGTAAATTTTCTTTTTCAAGTATCCCACACCGTATGTATTATACTAGAATATATAAATCTCCCTTCATGCTTAATGAATTGACCTTTTGAGCCGAACCTTTTAACATGAGCGATGATATTGCCATTACTATCAGTTGATTATGGCCCATTTTATGATTCGTTTAGTTTATACTTTTTTATCCAACCTTTTAAGTAGAGTTTTCTAGAGAAAAAGCATGATTTGGAATCCCAACGATTCTTTCTCTCTCGCGTGCGCACAAAAACACATAAAAGACGAGCAAACTCAAAACTGGAATCAGTAAACACGACATATCAACACAGGTCCGGTATATATCAAGAGCCCTGAGCAAAAGGAAATCAATTTCCATCATCTCAAAACCTAACAGAACCCTAATAATCTTTCTCTAGCACGCATACAAGCATGCATCCACAAACCGCGCCTGCATGAAGAAGAGACTTGGCGAGGTCGAAACATCAACGCATCATGTATTATGTGGCTTATAGGAATAGAGATGATCAATTTTGGTGAAATGAATCATACAGCCAACATATGGGACAAGGGACAAGAGGGCTAAAGGAAAGAAGGCAACATGGCGAACTATTTGCTCAGAAAGCGATCTAGATGTCTCTTGGGAAAACCCACCTGGGATTAGCTCAAGATCAAAGATGAAGAAGAGAGGAAGAGTCGATCGATACGTACCCAGAAAGAGGCTCGACTGATGCAACTTGAATAGAAAAGCTTTCTTGAAAACTGTTGAGGGGAATGAAGCCTGGTCCGAAATCACCAATCCAGTTTCGCATGAACGCATGCGATCAAAGCTCGATCAGCAACCCCATGGAAGCAAGAGCAAGAGAAATGATCTCGAACCAGACAACATTCCCCTCAACCTAACTCATCATCTTCAGAGCAGAGAGAGAGAGAGAGAGAGAGAGAGAGAGAGAGAGAGATTGATATGGCCATGCATTCGTTTTGGATCTTTTCGTGGAGGAGGGTCCATGAATATATATGTTAAAAGTGTAAAACGACATGGAAGTCCACTTTCTACACCGTCCTAGTTTTACTTTTCTTCACACGTAGGGTCAAAGACGTTTAGTTAGATCTGTCCCGGTGATGCCTCACCTCACTGCGGAAACGAAAACCTCGTTCTTAACTAATTTGTATGCTCGAGCTTTTCGGCAGCCAGACACGGCTTTATTGGGACCTTAATTAAGACGGCTGGCCACAAGTCAACCCTCTAGAGCTAATCGCGTTGTCGCGAAACGTCCCGCGTCGCCAGTCTCTTTTGCTTTAAGGAAAGAAGAGAGTCCAAAGTTGGAACTTTGAATTTTCCGAGCGTTGTTGGAGGAGAAAAATATTGCACTTCTCATGTAAAAATGGATCGATCGAGAGAGAGAGAGAGAGAGAGAGAGAGGAAAAAATCGACAAAAGATGTAACTTTAAAAGCGTTTGATTTGGATACTGACAGATGTCGGCGTATTTCACTTTGAGTATTTCCGGAGGTCTTACTTGCCATCTTGAGAATAGAGCTTTACTTGTTACTTTGTCGGTGGAGCTTTCCTTCTCAATGCTAGTGGACTCTAGGGCTATTCTTGTGCATCCTTGAACACGAAGTTGAGCCGAGAAATTCATGAATATACTAATCATCAATATACGTGGGATTACTGGCATAATGATGTTGGGTATATATAAGTCTCGAGTCTTTTAGGGCTACCCAAGCAATTGGACATGTCACACGTACCCGATATCTATGAGGCAAAAAGGCCCCCGGAACGGCCCCAGTAAGTTGGCTATGCTGCAACTCAAATACATGATTGGATATCACGACCTTTGATTTGGTGTCGGGTATCAACCAACTTGAATTAAGGAAAAATTATATTGTACTTTTGCTAATTTAGTTATAAATCTCTCAATTTTATTAATTAAGTCCTAAATATTTTGACAATTTGCCAATCAAATCCATCTACTTATGTGAATGCCGACTATTAGTAAGTGCTAACATGGAAATTTTTAAATAAATATTTTGAATTTTTCTTTTTTTTTTTCTTTCCTTTTCTTTTTATTTTCTAGATTGAGAGCCAACGAGGGCATTGTGACCCTCACCGGGTCTAGGTAGAGGCTTGTGCGCCCTCACCTAGTGGCTAGTGAGGGTGTCACAGCCCTCACCAAAGCTAACAGGAGCCGCAATGTGCTTGCCCAATGCCGACCTCAATCCAAAATACGAAAATAAAGTAAAGAAAATGAACAAAATTATAAAAATTTCAAAAATCATTAAAATATTATTAAAAATATTTACGTTAGTGATGGTTATGCCACGTAGGGCAGTCGGTATTCATGTCGGTAGTTTTTAACCAAAATTGGCATAAATATTTAATTGGTAAAACGTAAAAAGATTTAGGATTCAATTGACAAAATTGAAATTTAACAAAAGCGTAATGGGTTTAGTACTTTTTGGGCAATTTTCCCCTAGAATTAACCCTAAAGATCATTAGTGATGCTTTGCTTCTTCTTGCTAGTCGCTACTAAACTTCAAACGTGGATCATAAATTGAAAACCTTTAAACAATTTTTTTTTAAAAATATGGACTTTCATTGTATGCAGAATTTCATGTGAACCAGAAAAATCACATTAATCCTCCAATTGGCTAAGTATATATCCTGGATATCTTTAACCAATCTATTTCACCAGATTGCCAATACGATTTTCCTCTCCTCTCACGCAAAGGATATGTCCTTTGCTTCCCACTAGGGTAAAGGTAAGCCCAAAGTCCATTAATGATTGGATACTTTGATTCCGAAGGTTATTCGGTGTCCTGATGCGACGCCCATATCCGAAATTTAAGTTAATGAATCCATTTCTTTTCCTATTAAATCTGAAATTGGACCACCTTTATAAAATGGGAATTTTGAAAAAGAGACAAAAGGGACGGATAGAGAAAGTCAAAATAGGTTCTTAACGTGTTATTCAACCCTTGAATATGGGTATTATTTTTTTATAGACTCCCAAAACTTGCGATTGATAATTAGGATCTCTTTGTGGAAAAGTGGCTAAAGAAGTGCGTCGTGGTGTAGGCAGACCAAAATAACGAATTTCAAGCAAAGTCATGATTCCTCAAAGAAGAGGAAGGAGGGAAGATTTTCACATGGCCACAGTGTCTACGCTTCAATGTTTCACATTCAACACCGGGTACAATCAAATCTACAATCATAAGACGGCAAGAAAGTGAATAAAGCATTTTGAGTAGTTTTGCACTTTCTTCTCTTTTTGACAAAAGCATTTAATTTAGATGTGAAAGGTGAATGTTGATAAGAATCGAATGGAGCATTTCTCAGATTCTTGACATTGTATGGCCATAAAAGAAAATTTGTATCATTGTGTTTTGTTCTCTCGTCTACCACCGTTTGAATCACATGAAATTTATGTTTCCATACACATTTTTAGGAAAATTTCCGAAAAACAGAATCCTAAACTTTTCCTCATGAGACATCAATACCTCACACTTTTTCGACTAACCAGCGCCTTAAATTTATACCAGTGACCAAAAATTACCTTCACGGTTCCACCCATAGTGGCCGTCAAAAGTCCTACACGGCAGCATGCCTGAACACCACCGTGTCCGATGTTTTATGGCCATCATGAACGGAATTCTAAGAGAAGGTGTTTTCAGGTCATTAATACAAGCTTGGGATTCTAGTGAGGCTCAAAAAAAAGTTGAATGTTAGTGTCCCATAAAGAATATTTTTGGATTTTTGGTGGGATTATTCCTTCTTCCTTTTTTTAAATGATAACTCCTTTCCTTACATAGTTGAAGGTGTGCGCCTTTGGAGGTATTTTCGAATGCAAATGCACGGTAGCTTCTATTATTGGCCACAATCAACTGTATTCTAAATGAATTGACATTTCTAACGACAAATCTTTACAGAAGATCATTATGTGGCGAGATTACTAGGTACCGACAAGTCCAACCAGCAAAAGCTTCAGTTGCCTTGATTTTCTCCAATTATGTAGATCTTGTACTTTAGTCAAATTATTTGTATTATTCTAATGATAATCGTCAAAAACTTTCATAATTACCCCATAACCAACACGACGAGTATGAAAAGGTGTGATTTTAGCGCTTCACTAGTATGCGGATTCTTCCTTCCAATGCTGCTTTTTATTGCTCGTGTATGAACTTATAAAACCTAAAAATTTGTAGATCTTTGACTAATTATACTATCGTCTCTTACAAATTCTGGATCATTATAAGTTGAATTTATAAGCACTTGTAAAAAAAAAAATCATCTTTGATAGGACAAAAACGTGATGCGATTTTAGCCCACTTTTACTGAATTCAGCAGTATCGTGGCGCGAAAAAAGAAGATATAACTCGGTGTAGAAGTCGCGGTTAACAGTATTGCTTTGACTCACACTATTTCCAGCTAAGTAATTTCACAAAAAATTTAATTGGAGAGAAATAAAATGGATTATCCTCAAAGACCAAAGTGTTTTAGGCAACTTAAGTAACACCGATATCGACACGACACGACACGATACGCTAACCAAAGAGAATTCGACACGTTATATATTAAATGTATATTTTATATATAAATTCTATGATTATTTCAATCAAATTAATCTGATTCAAATTCACAAATAAATAAAAAATAAAAATCCTATAATAAATTTACACTAAAAATATTAATCCATCATTTATTAATATCATCTATTATTTCAATTTGACAAATTCAACTCCATTTCAATAAATCCATAAAACTTGGAAAGAAAAAAAAAAAAAAACAAGTAATTCACATTCTAGACTTGCGCGTTAGACTTGTCAAAAGAAAAAAGAAAATATTTGAAGTAAATTGTGTATCATGAAAAATAAGAATCAAAAGAGAAGATAAGTTATTTTTTTCACACACACACACTCACACACACATATTTTGACCACGCACGCACGCACGCACACAAAACTCGCATAGTGAAATTCCAACTCAAGTGTCAGAAAAATTGATCAAGTGTCGAATTCTTCGACACGTATTGACCGAGTATTGGAGAGTGTCATACATATGTTGAAGTGTTTGACATAGTACGAAAGCTCTTAGATAGTGTCGGCGCTTCTTAATAGGCAACACAAGTCCAAGATAGGCAAATTTGCTTTACCAAAAAATTGATCCCAAACATAATAAGAAAAAAACAAAATACAAAAGCAAGTCCAAGATGGAGAAGGGGGGACGCACTAGATAAGGTGTGCGGGAGAGAGAAGTCATCTGGAGCAATCATGAAAACCCAGCTAAATGACATGCGCTTGCCAACCATCAAATTCCCTGTTGACCCAACAGCTGAGAACCAGTAGACAGGAAGCAGTTTTATCTTCATCATTTCACAGGACTGAACAAGGAAACAAACAAGTGTTTCTCAGCAACAGCTCAGTAATACTGCCAAACCGTCGTTTGAAATGGGGCCATCCCAATAAAGGTTAGCTTTTTTGGGCCCCTATGCTCTTTGGAAATGCTGGGTGAGAACAGAAGAAGAATGGAACTTTTAGAACAGGTGAAGAAAGAGGGGATTTCTATGTCAATGGTCAACTAAACACAAAAGGGGTTGAATGAGATGCCAAAGCGAGGTTGGGAACAGCATCTTTGACTTAAACCTAAAAGAGACTCTGTCTTTTGGTCTTGAATTTGGGCATATAGACAGATCAGTTCCTTTCTGCAGACACGAGGTATAAAGTAAACATGAAGTCCTACCTGCATTACCACGACAGAACCTTCATGTCGGAATCAGTCAACGCATTTGCCTGGAGATCCAGTTGGTTCTGATTTTGTTACCTCAGCAAATAAATAAATAGGCTAAAAAATAAATGGCCACCGGAGATCGTAGCGTGATTTATCATGAGCTATTCAGATCATCCTTAAATTTTCTGTTCGTTAAACTATCTAGAGTAAGTTCGTTTATGCATCTTGCATTGAGCGAAACTCGAGTCGGCGTTAATTTCAGCATGGCTCTTGGACAACTACGAGGAAATGACAATAAAAAGGTAAGGGCGCTCCACATTGTTCAGATCCAGCGATGATCCATCATTGACTAACAAAGACAAAGGATAACTTTTACTGTTAAGAATCATTGTTTTCCCAACGTTAAGTAGAAAGTAAAGATTGGATTTATCGATATACGTTAAAATAAAGTAAAGCAAAGCGTCTAAATCTCTTCAATATTGATCACAGTAAATACATGACGCCTTCGGCCAACCCCCCCTACCTGGATGCTTTCAATGACAAAGCCACTTCATCCCCCAAGTTGGTTCTATTTTCTTGGAGCACTCAACTAACTGTAAGTTAAATATCCGAGAACACGCCTGCAAAATTTCAAAAGCTTACCTAAATTGCGATGCTTCTAGGTCTACAAATCAAAGAAGAGGAGGAAGTTTGGCGTACTACATGTATTTCACGATATCACAGGTGGAATTCCATGTGGGGCGATTGCTGCTCTGCCAATCCCTTCAGCTTGTCCACAACTTTATGAGCGAGATCACTATAAGCTCTGGAAACAGTCGACTTGGGAGCCGACAATACAATAGGAAAACCTTCATCACTACTCTCTCTGATGTCTCCTTCCAATGGTATCTGAGGGTGGAGGGAAAAAGGAGTATGTTAACACTGAACAAAACATGATTATTGTTAACATCAGAGTGGTTTGACTTCAAACTCTGCTGCACCCACACCAACTCGCGTTTCCGAATGCATTTGCCTAGTATTCGACTTTTGAAATTTTAAAGTCTTCCATGAATGGACCTAAGACAAGGTTTTGACCAGCTTACAGCCAAAACAAAATTTAAGCTACCATACAAGTACAAGATGCAGAATCCATTATCTTGAGTATGCTCTGATCTTTATCCACAGAATTCATCTGCTTGAGATTTGGTCATGTAGCCAATGCAAGCCTATCAACTACATATTTTTTAAGTACATATGTAGACTGCTCTAGACTTCAGAAAAGTGGAAAAGTGAGGTAAGCTTGTTAACTGGCGATGCTGATATGTAAATAGGAACTCTCCAAGATATGTGCAGACCACATGTGCCAAGAAACTGGCAATGTAGATTGTATTTGCTTGACTTCGCAAGATTGAAAGGATCCAAGATGATAAGAACATCTCCCATGTTCAACACAAAGAGACCAGCTAGGATTTTTGTCGGTTAAATAAGCCAACACCCATTCACATAGAATCAAATGGCAAACTCAAAAGCAAAAAGGAGAAAGAGATCCTACAAAAGATTTCATGTAATTTTAAGTCTTAACAAAATTAAGGCATTCTTAAAATGTAATTTCAGAGTCTCTGGTGTGGCAGCACATAGGAGACATCACACTATTTAACATACCTCAGCAATACACTCAAAACCCATCTCATCGGCTGTCTTTTGAGTTCCTCCTTTTCCAAAAATGAATGAAGGTTCACCACAATGTGGGCATTTAAAGTAGCTCATGTTCTCTATAAACCCCAAAATCTGCAGGGAGAAAATCTATCACTACCTTCACAGGTCAAACTACTGCTAGAATTATGGCATCCAATTCAAGTCAAAGATATAAAGAAAAATAATAATAATAATGAAAAATACACTGTATAATAAAACTGACTGGCAGAGATAGATGCGTCTATATTAAATTACCCAGATTCAATCATGACGTTCCCATGACAGTGTTGCAAGAAGTATAGTTTGATACATCGAAAATTGCTAAATCAGAAAGGTCAAGACAAAACAGCATAAACCAAATCAAGGGAATGACATAATGCCTCTGTATCAACCTACCCACTAATGTTCAACTACATTAAATACTCTGAATAACTACTTACACTTCCAGTAAATCACATTACATTTAGCATCATATAAAGCCCATGTTTCCAAAATAGACTTCTCAACTAGTACTTTATATCCATTATTTTTATACCCATTAAGAAACCACTGGAACAATGTTGCAGTGATTTAGTGAAAAATGCAGTCATGCAATATTGAACACACACACACACACACACACACACACACACACACACACATAGACGAAATGTGAAATTTTCTTGGAAATATGGCATTCACAAGTAAAGCAAAATGTAGCTTTGGAAATAGAGAATACAAGTTACTTTCACAAGTGCAAGATGTAAACTGTAATTCTTTTGCAAATACGAGATGAAAAGGTGAAATCACCCCTAGAACAACTGCACAACGTGACTTTCCGTTTCAAAAACAAGCACACGCCATATTCTAGCATCATATGCATGACATGATCAGTTACTACCAAAGCCAGTATATTTCTTCTCCATTCAATGGAGAATTTCATCAAATGGTCTGCAAAAATTGAGTAGGAAAAGATTATGCAAAAATCACAACTCCCCAAACTAATCAAACTCTTGGAGGAGAAAACACTTCTCTCCATTACACGAAGTTCCACCACTCAAATAAAGGCAGATATTCCAATGACCTTTTAAAACTTTAAACAAATGGAAAACTGCTTCCTTTTTTCATCGTTTTATACTTTGCCAGTTTGCAAACTCAAATTGATAAGACACCGCTTTTCATCAGCCAAATTCCTTAGCTTCCTTGTGATTGTAAAGTGACCCCTTAAATGAAATACACAGATCATGAATATTGCATTTTATCCAACCAGACATGACATTTAAAATTGATGAATTTACTGTAGAGTAAAAGATATTGTATTCATAAAATTCTGCACTCCCTGCAAATACATTTTGTTCAAAAACCAGTCCAATTTCAACTCAACCACAATTCCTATGGCTGAATATTAGCCTATTGGTCCTCCCATCTGAGTTTGTACATGATGTTGACAGGAAGCCATAACCAGCAAGCTGAAGAATAAGATACAAGATAATTGATGAAGGATTGGAAGATGTTCAATTATTCGTGTGAGGGAAGGTAATATGAACTTGAAACATGCAGGAAGCTTTTCATAGTGCCCAAATTTTTTTTCTCTAGATTTGAGTTTTATATCCCAGTCAAATCACCAGAAAAAAGATAGCTACAGCAAGGCAATAAATGCACACAGGTATGGGGTGTATGGTTGCGAGTATCTTTCCAGCTTCATGTTTTGATTTCTACAGAAAAGAAAAAAGTTGATGCTTTAGAGCCAATAATGCTTTGAATGTTTCAAATAGGGAAAAGATGAAACCTGAATATTATTAAGAACATTACATGACACTGGTTTAATCAGAAAAAGTAAAATAAGATAAAACGTGCCACATGAAATACAATGTCCAATGGCAGCCATTTGAAAGTTCTTATCGAAAAGTTGAAATATGAGAAGTGGAAAACTTTTCGAAAGCTGAATGCACAAACTCTAAAGAGAGCTTTCCCACATCTCAAAAACTACAAAGATACATGCAAGAAGATACACAAGACAATGCAAGCGATACAATTAGAACGTTGTTTCCAAGGTAGCAATCTCTGTAAGTCTCTCATGCTGTCAGCAATTTTGCAAATTCACTTCAAGCACACTACATAGAAAAGGTCCAGAAAATGATCATACAGGAACTTGAACTTTAGCAAACATCCTAGCTCCTCTTCGAGCATCGATCAAGGCAACATCTTGGGGAGTTGAAACAATCAATGCACCTGCCAGCATATAACTTAAGCTGATAAATGAACAAAGAAAGAATAGAAACTATTGGTGTAACTTCCAAAATAACCATCAGAAATACCAGACACTTGACGTGCATCAAAATTATGAAAATGAAGCAAAATGTTTTTATTAAAATCTGTTGTAACAAAGAATTAGCTTTCAAGTCCGTGATATTTACTGATGCAGAACCGTTTCATAGTAAAATAAAACCATTTCAAGACCTTAATGGAGCAGAATACAAGTAAATCAAGTACAAGCTGAAATTCTGAATGGAAGATTTTGATTTTTTGGATCAGTCCCTTACTGGAAGAATTAGAACCGAATTTCTTTTCCATTTATCATATTTACCTCAACCAAGAAAGAAATTTTTTTTTTCACTTTTTGCATTCACATTTAATTCAAATAAATAATTCAAATATTTGAGCATGAATGTGGGAATGCCTGTGTATTTATTCGGTGCGCAGGCATGTATCTATTCAGATATATGTGCGCTTTCAATTACCCAAGAAACATGTGGATGTAAATTCTGGTTGAAGTGAAAATCCTCTGTATCAAGCTCTGAACAATTAGTTGACTCCAACACAACAAGAATGGAACTTGACATATAATTATATTTTAAAAAATGGACCAAAAAGAAAGCACTAGCTTAGGCATGAATAGCCACAATCAAATGGGAATGCAAAACTTTGGCGGGGGCTGATAGATTCTCCTTTTTGGCTCAATTACTCTTCAACATTACTCAGCCACCTTAAATACACTTTTGAATGATTCTTTTCAAATTGAGTACATTTAGCTTTGGCATTGAAGTACCATTAGTTGTACCTCTAGAAAGGATGAGGCCAGAAAAAAAACAACCGTCTTTCAATTTCCCTTTTCTCCCATCCAATATAAAGGGAGGGGGATTGGTGCAGCTAGACCTCATGCTATATACCAAGGAAGGCCTGGCACTACCACTGATCCAATCCTCAACATCAATTACCAAGTTTTTTCTGATTAACTAAATTAAATTAGATATTTATTAGATTACCTGATAACTGTAGCCTCTGCGTCATACTTATTTGTGTATCACCCGTGCCTGGTGGCATATCCACTACAAGAATATCAAGATTTCCCCATTGGACTCCCCTTGTCAATTTTTCAAGAGCATTCATTACCTGCAACAAGAAAGATTCAGTATCTTTTACAAGCTAAAGCTGTGGAAAAATTTAGATTGTACAAAAAGTTGCAATCACCGACCATAAAGGATTATAAACGCATTAATTGGCACAAAGTTCCACTGAAACAGTGCAAGTTCCCCAAGATCACCTATCCTAAATTTCGAAAACTCCACCAAGGGTATACTTTCTAAACCAAGAATCTTCAGTACATCCAATTACTGTGGCTAAAAAGAGGATCGATGTGACCACTCAAACTGCCCCTATCACGCAGTGATACTTACAATCAGCCTATATACAATAGTTTAAGAATCATAGCCAGATTAGATTCATCCAATGACAAAGCAAGAGCAGATATTCCTCTGTATCTACTGCAATTCTAGAGTGGAAACGCCTGTCAACTAAGATTTTCTCTTTCCTTTGCAAAATGTCAATACGTAAACCCTGCTCTAGTAATTCCTGATGCATGCAAAAGATGAAGCTTTGGGAGCTACCAATCTGTTCTACCGAAGTCCATGTGTTGTAGGCTGCCTTACTATCTGGGGATCCACATTTGGGGAAAGATGACTGAATTGTCGCCTGAACGTGTTAAGGAACAAAGACTGGAATATAGACACTAAGGTGCCTGTCCAGAGTGACATGTTGGTTGTGCTGTATGTCAAAGTCATATATGGAGGCTACAAGAGAAGCCATCTTTAATGGCAATTGGCACATCATTTGGCAAAAATTCATGGTTAAATTTAGGGGTGTACAACGGGAATCGCCTAGACCGGGAAACGCCCGGACCGGATTGGACCGGCCAGTTTTGGGCGGTTCCCAAAGAGGGCGGTCCAGTTTCCGGTCCCCACTTTTGGAACCGGTGGCCGGTCGGTCCGGTTCCGGTCTAGTTCCCAGTTCCAAGGTGGGAACTGGACAGACTAGACCGGTTAATTATATATATATATATAATATTTTTAAATTTCTTAAGAAACAAACCCTAATTCCTCCCAATTTCTCCTATTTTTCATTTTTTTTTTTTTTGGCCCAAAATAGCAAATTTACTAGTTCCACCGAACCGGATCGGACCGGTCAGTCCGGTTCTCGGTTCCACCTCGGACCTGACCCAGACCAGGAACCGATCGGTCCTAGTCAGATTTCAGTCACTTTTTCTTTGTGAGATCATTAGAACATGTCAACATTTCTGCTATGAAGTTGGACAGGAAGTCCCAAAAAGATTACTACTGAATCTTGGAGCCAGACATCTCATGCAATATGTCGAAAGCCTATATTTGGCTAAAGATGCAGAAGATATGCAAGAACTGGTGATCACGTTCCTTTTCTACGCATAGCACTGAAAAGAAGTTGTCCTTTGGAATCTGTTACTGGCACTCTGCACCAGTTGTCCTCAGAGAGCTGAGTACAAAGAAAATGACCTATCAAACATTTTCTCCGTATTTCGTATAATGCAACCTATGAATTTTCAAACTTCTACCGTCAACCCAAAGCCTTCGAATCCATGCTGCAAAAGAAAAGCCAAAAGGGGGCTCGAGCAGGTGCTCTTTTAATCACCAATCTGTTTCTTTCACTGCCATCCTTTCATCCAGCAGATAACATGGGCCTCATAGTAATAAGATATCATTTAGATGGCTTACAGATAATCCAATCACAACATCTTCTTTTAAAAGATTTGTGAAAGGATAGATTGGACAGTATGTCGTACCATAGGACCTCTCCATACGATTGGTGCATCCTTTTCAACAAGCAAACCCATTGACATACACTTGACTGCATACATCTCAACAGGAATCATCTTCTTATCTGCCAAATAATAAGAGGGGATTAAATGCACGAATATTCTTGACATCTATGTTATGTTAAGATAATAAGTATTTTTTGAGCAGATGACAAAGAAAAATTAAGTCTGGAACTGTGATAAATCATCATCTATGTCAAAAACTTGCAGGACAATAGGATAGAGAAGCATTGTTCATTCTTCTAGTTCTCAACCTTAACTTACCTAGAAAAGCTACTTTGTTGCAACCATACCCGCTTATTGAAGTTAAAGTCCATTTTACCCACAGTTATATGGAAGAAAAACGATAAAGAGCTCCTGATAAGATCAGCATTATATAGGTAAGCTTTAGAATTTTAACTTGAGATAAATTTTATGATCTTCAAATTGCACACTGCTATGCAGAAAATTCAAAAATGTTAATTGCTTACCTTCAGTCACATCTGGCTTCTCATGTATGTGCATCATAGTGGGAACAGATGGTCCATAAATATCAGCATCTAGCAAGCCCACCTTGAGTTGACACACGTTAGCAAGTGCAACAGCCAAATTAACTGCAGATATATTGGCATTAGTTATCTATACGCATTATAAACAATACAATATTTCAAACTTCATTCAGCTTAGTATTAAAAAATTAAGACATGACCCACAATTCCTTACTGCTCTCCAATAGGCCCTTCTTCTTTCTTTGAATTAACATTTTATAGTCCCCATGCCACAGAGTGTGCACCTTACTTCTTATTATCTATGAAATTATCTTTAATTGTGAAAGAAACAAAGACACTTAGCATATTCTTCATCAGTAAGTTTATCATTTCATTTCCAGATATTGTATGTAGGAGAGGCCCTCCCCACTAGAAGCTCATTTAAATGTTGAGTGAACCCAATCTACAGAAAATTTATAACCCAATTTGTGCACAGAGTCCTCTGTCTTGAAGTAGCAACTCACTTCAAAGCATTGGAACAGGACATATCCTCTAATGGACAATAAATATTATATTGTATATAACATTAAAAATGCTATGTAAGCTGACTATTGTGTAATAATCTATTCCTTGCATACAGAATGTGATAGCAATAAGCATTCCAGGCCAACTTTCCAACAATAGTATTATTTGTTCTTACATTGAACATTTTAATAGCCTAATCCAACTCATCCTGCCAGTGACGGACTTCCCTACTGAATCTCAACAACATCAAACTTCTTTTTGAACAGCAATAGAGATTAAGCAAGCACCACCCATATGATCACTGGATTCATTACAAATCCCGCACAAGAGAGGTATAATTGATACTATCAAACCAAGTAAACAATCTGTGCTCAATTGGCAATCTATTAATAATTGTCAACCAAGTTTTAAAAGAATGCTTGGGATATTCAGACAAAACCAAACAAGTAGATGCCAAGGTACTTTTGCAGCTCTATCTCTGAGAAGTTGCCAAGCATTATTGACTATAGAACACCATCTGAAGAACTCCAAATAATTTCACAGAGGAGTTAAAGGGATATAAAACCCACATAAAGCAACTTGAATATCCAACAAAGAGGAAAACGTTGCTGGTGGAGTGAAAATCCTTAATGACTGCGGACACCTTGTCATTCGATAAATGGCATAATAATAAATGATTCTACTTCCAAAGTTAGATGGGAGAGGACCAAACCGGAGCCAATTAATGATCCAGAGATAATTAACATTGCCATCTCTAATACAGTGACTAAAGCACTACCAAGCTACATCAGGAAGATGAAAAATTATCCTCCAAGCATAAGAGGAAGACACCGTATGTTTTAATGACCAGAGACTTCTACTCTGGTCATTTGATATATGGCAAAATGAAAAAGGATTCTACTTCCAAAGTTATTGTTAGAAAATCTCCTATAATCTCTCCCAAATCATTTAGGATATTGTGGGATATTATTTGATTTGATTTGATTTGATTCCGTTAGCTGTAAATTAGCTACTGATAGAAATTAGGTCCTCTATTCTTGATTTTCTGACCTAATTTAGATCTTCTATTCCTGTATATATATACCGTGTAATCACTTGATGAATATATGAGAAAGTACAGACTCTTCTCTACATGGTATCAGAGCCTAGTTTTTTCTGATCTGTATTTCCTACCTCTGTTCCTTTTCTTCTATTGCTGCTTCATTGCAGCCTTTTTTTTTTCAGCCTTATCGCTGTTATTCTGTTTCAGCCTTATTGCTGACTTAACCAGCCTTATTGCTGGCCTCCAATTGTGTGATAACCACCCTTGTCTGACTATCCCTTCTTAGTCTTCTCCTATAATCTGTCCTTAAAGTTGCTAGAATGGAAGATTTTGGGAAGGCTATCTCTGGCCAAGCTAGGTCCTCTATTCGAAATCAATCCAACTCATCGGTCGGAGATTTTCCCAACATGAAGGAGTACCGATTGGATGGGAAAAATTATCTTCAAGTGGGCACGATTGTGAGGACATTTCTTAAAGGAAAAGGGAAGCTCGAGTCATCTAGAAGGCACTGGTCCAGGACAAGGTGATCCCAAGTTTCAGACATGGGATGAAGAAGATTCCTCAATTATGTCATGGTTGTGGAGCTCAATGCAACCTGAAATCAGCAAAAACTACATGTTTCTCCCTACTGCCATGGAGATATGGGAGGCTGTCCGTCAGTCTTATTCGAAAGTTCAAGATGCAGCAGTAATTTATGAACTCAAGACAAAAGCTTCAACAACAAAACAAGGTAATCGTTCCGTTACAGAATACTACAATCTGATGAGGTCTTTGGCTTGAAATAGATCACAATCTGAATATCCAAATGAGGTGTCCTGAAGACGCTAATACTCTCCAAAACCATATGGAGAGAGATAGGATCTTTGAGTTTTTGGCAGGTTTGAATGCAAACTTTGACCAGATTCGAGTTCAGATTCTCGGAAAGAAGCGGCTGCCATCCTTGAATGAAGTTTTTTCTACTGTAAGAGGAGAAGAAAGCCGAAGAACTGTAATGCTTGAAGACCAACACACCGAAGGATCTGCCATGAAAGCAATTAAGGAGGAAACGAATCCTTACAAAAACAAGAGACCAGATCCAATCAAGACAACAGTCAGTGAAAGTTTATGGTGTAGTTTCTGCAAGAAACCGCGCCATACAAGAGAAAATTGCTTCAAGCTTCATGGAAGAACGCAGGGGCTCAGCAGAGCTAAAAGACAGCCACAAGCACACTTGACTAGTGAAGGTGAAGCTGCTCCGATGGTCCAATACAAACCTGTCAATGAGGAGATATTTAACAAAGAAGAAGTTGGTAAAATCGGGGCTCTTCTTGACTCCCTATCTAAGTCTTCTGATATGTGTTCATTGGTTCAGTCAGGTGCGTGTCTAATTTCCGAAAACTCAACAGCTTCTCAGTACCCTAATTCATGGATTCTTGATTCAGGAGCAACTAACCATATGACACATGATCCCACTAAATTTGAAACTTATAAACCATTACCAGGAAATAGGAGTATTACCATAGCAGATGGATCTCCTGTTACTGTAGCTGGCCAAGGAACCATAATTCTAAATCCCTCACTTAAACTTAACAATGTCCTTCATGTTCCTAAGCTGTCCACCAATCTCCTTTCCATTCATCAACTTACCAAAAATCTGAATTGTAAGGTGCTTTTCTCTGCTGATCATTGCATTTTGCAGGACCTGAAAACGGAGAGGATGATTGGATTTGCTAAGGAACGGAATGGGCTCTACTACCTTGAGGATTCGAGCAAAAGTGGTTGGTCTCTTATGGGATATAAGACCTCTTATAACTCTTGTAATTCTATTCACTTATCTCAGATTTGGCTTCACCATTTTCGGTTAGGACATCCACCATTTAGTCTTCTTAGGACTATGTTTCCTTCTATTTTCAAAGATGTTGCTGTTGAAAATCTTCATTGTGAAGTTTGTGAACTCGCAAAACATCATCGTGTTTCATTTCCTTTGAATAATAATAGAATTTCAACACCATTCTCTCTTATTCATACTGATGTATGGGGTCCATCTAGAATTGCTAATTTTACGGGAGCTAAGTGGTTTGTCTCTTTTATTGATGATTGTACTCGAACCACATGGTTATATCTTATGAAAGACAAATCTAATGTTCAATCTATTTTTCAGAACTTTCATAAGATGATAGTCAATCAATTTGGGGTATCAATTAGGAGACTTAGGTCTGATAATGGGAAAGAATATTTCAATCAGTATCTTGACCATTTTTTTCAAATTCAAGATATTATTCATGAGTCTTCTTGTGTTGATACTCCTCAACAAAATGGAGTAGCCGAAAGGAAAAATAGGCACCTCTTAAATGTTACTCGGGCTCTTCTATTTCAAATGTCTGTTCCAAAGCATTTTTGGGGGGAAGATGTTTTAACTTCAGCGTATCTTATTAATCGGGTTCCTTCCAAAACCTTAGGAAATAAAAGTCCCTTACAGCTCCTGTCTACCTTTTACCCTGATGTCTCACATAAATATCACATTTCTCCTCGAATCTTTGGTTGTGTTGCGTTTGTGCATATTCATAATCACAACAGAAACAAACTCGACCCTCGTGCTCTAAAGTGTGTCTTTATTGGGTATTCTAGTACTCAGAAGGGTTATAAATGTTATGACCCTTTAACACGTCGAGTTTTTATTTCTATAGATGTCACTTTTAATGAAAACCAATCATTTTTTACCTCCCACCACTATCTTCAGGGGGAGACTCCTAATGAAGATAGTGGGTCTGATGAAGATAGTGAGTTTGAACCGCTGCCTTCACTACCTAGTGCGCTGCCTTCACTACCTAGTGCGTCGCTCAATCCTACTTTGTCGAATCCAACTTCGTCTCCTTCACTATCAAGTCCTAACCCTCTTAATCCACCTAGTTCCCCATTAAGTCCTCTACTTAGTTCATCATCATCTTCATCTAGTCCTCCTAAGAATAAACCAACCAAACTGCAAGTTTACTCAAGAAGGACAAAGCTCAATCCGGAACTGAATCAAGTCCCGTTATCCGAACCGTTATCGAGTAATGAAATCACTCACCCTTACCCTTCTTCTAATGAACTTGAGTCAAGTGATTTGGATTTACCTATTGCCTTGAGAAAAGCTACCGAAATGTACCCAACACCCTATCTCCCAATTTGTGTCATACCATAGACTATCTACTCAACACAAAGCCTTTATTACTGCTCTCTTGACTCAATTACTATTCCTAACTCGGTACATGAAGCTTTTGAGGATAGGAATTGGATGCAAGCTATGACGGAGGAAATGAATGCATTGAAGAAGAATGATACATGGGAAGTTGTGACTTTACCCAAGAGCAAGCAACCGGTGGGATGTAAATGGGTTTATACTCTTAAATACAAGGCTGATGGCCCCTTGGAGAGGTATTAAGCGAGGTTGGTTGCAAAGGGATATACCCAAACCTACGGGGTGGATTATCAAGAGACCTTCGCACCAGTAGCAAAGATGAACACACGGATATTACTTTCTCTTGCAGCTAATTTTGGTTGGTCTTTGCAGCAATTTGATGTGAAGAATGCGTTTCTACATGGAGATTTGGAAGAGGAAGTCTTTATGGAGCCTCCGCCAGGTTTTGATAAGGATTTTGGAAATAATCAGGTGTGTCGACTTAAAAGGCCCCGTATGGTCTCAAACAGTCCCCAAGAGCTTGGTTTGGAAGGTTTACTAAGACAATGCTTGAGATGGGTTACAAGCGAGTAGAGGGGATCACACCCTCTTCATCAAACATTCAAAAGAAGGTATGGTCACAGCTCTACTTGTATATGTAGATGATATAGTTGTGACTGGTAATGATGAAGTTGAACAATATTCTCTTAAGAGCAATCTTGCTCAACAGTTCGAGATCAAGGACCTTGGAAAGTTGAGATACTTCCTTGGTATTGAGGTGGCCTATTCTAATAAAGGTATTTTTATATCCCAAAGGAAGTATGTACTTGATCTTCTCAAAGAAACAGGATGTCTCAATAGCAAGGTGGTGAGCACTCCTATTGATGCAAATCATAAAATGGATGAACACGGAGAGAGTGGCATTGTTGATAAAGGCAGATATCAAAGGTTAGTAGGAAGACTTATTTATCTATCTCATACTAGGCCAGACATAGCCTATGTTGTGGGAGTTGTAAGTCAATTCATGCATGATCCTAAAGAAGAACATATGCAAGCTGTTTACCGGATTCTCCACTACCTCAAAGCCACTCCTGGAAAAGGTATTCTGTTTAAACGAGGTGACAAGTTGAATCTTGAAGTCTATACCGATGCAGATTATGCTTTGGGTCACCAATAGATAGAAGGTCCACATCTGGATATTGCACTTTTCTAGGGGGAAATCTTGTCACTTGGAGGAGTAAAAGACAAAATGTGGTTGCTAAATCAAGTGTTGAAGCTGAATTCAGAGCAATGGCAAATGGGATATGCGAACTTTTGTGGCTCAGGATTGTCATTGAAGACCTCAAAGTGGAACACGAAGGAACTATGAGACTTTATTGTGATAATAAATCAGCAATCAACATTGCTCATAATCCAGTTCAGCATGATCGAACCAAGCATATTGAGATAGACAGGCATTTTATAAAGGAGAAGCTTGAATCTGGTTTGATCGGTACTCCCTACACTCCTAGCAAAGATCAGCTAGCGGATGTACTGACCAAAGGTCTACCCGTGTCGAGATTTCAGGAGATTATCAGCAAGTTGGGCATGGAAGACATTCACTCACCAACTTGAGGGGGTGTTAGAAAATCTCCTATAATCTCTCCCAAATCATTTAGGATATTGTGGGATATTATTTGATTTGATTTGATTTGATTCCGTTAGCTGTAAATTAGCTTAATCGACAGAAATTAGGTCCTCTATTCTTGATTTTCTGACCTAATTTAGATCTTCTATTCCCGTATATATAAACCGTGTAATCACTTGATGAATATATGAGAAAATACAGACTCTTCTCTACAGTTATATAGGAGAGGACCAAACTGGTGCCAATTATTGATCCAGAGATACTTAACATTGCCATCTCTGATGCAATGATTAATACACTACCAAGTTGCATCATGAAGATTTAGAATTATCCTCCAAGCATACGAAGAAGACACTGTATGTTTTAATGACCAGAGACTTCAATCTCTAAGCTTTTATTGTCATCTATGCTATCCAAAGAGAACCCCCTTGCATTAAAAGCAGCCTAATACACTTCAGAATGCATGTTTCACTCCAATGAAAGAGCCTCTTCCGACCAGCTCCTCCCTTGTGTTTCAGTAGACAAATCTGAGTCCATTTGACTCTTGCCATTCTGGCAGCTTCAGCATGTCCTCTCCATAAGATAGAATCACAAGCTTTCTCGATTTTCTTTAGCACTTTCTTAGGAATAATGAAACTATTAAACAACAAGCTGAAGAACTTTGAATAACAGCCAATATAAGTTATAGTTTTCCAGAGTAACACAATTTTTTACAGGCCCAACCACAAATCTTTAAATTGTTCATATTTCTGAGGATCACATTGCTTTTCATTTAATCTACAAGAGGTCAAGGGAACACAAAAGTATCTCACGGGTGAAGAGCCAAGTTGAAGTGCACTAATACTAAGAAATCACTGTAACAAAGCATCAGGAATGCCTGCTACTAAAGCTTCAGCTTTTCTAGGGTTAAAATTCAAGCTAGACATTATATAGAGCTCGTTGAAGACGCTAAAATTTCAGAAAAAGAAGAGTCTCCATACAGTATTACCATCAAATTGTCAGCAAAGCATAAGTGAGTCATTCTGATTGTGCTACAAAGAGGATGCAATGTGATTTTCCCTTCAGTGGCTGCATTCTTACAATCAAAGCAGAATCTTCATTGTTGGAACAAAGAGGTAAGGAAAAAGAGTAACCCCTAGCCTCAAACTTTTCTCCCCTCACCATTAAGCATACTAGAGAGTTTAGAAGATCTGATGTAACTTTTAGTCCACTAGATAAATTTAGCAGGAATATGAATAAGTTCAAGAAATATTGCTGAAGAAATCCCAACATATGGAACAGAAGGCTTTCATGAGATCACCCTCATTGTACATGGGGCCCTAGGAGAATGGTTCCTTCTATGATAGCTCTCAACAATCACTTGAGTTAAAAGCACATTGTCCCCAATTCTCCTCCCTTATATAAACTGGTAAAATCAGACATGCTCTTTTTCAATCTGTTAGCAAGAATTTTACTGGTGTATCTTATATAATATTGCAACAAGAGATCGGCCTTAAATCAGTCATTCTGGAAAGTTTTAACTGTTTTAGGCACAAGGGCAATCACAGTTGCATTCACTTGACCAGGCAAAATCAGATGCTTGTAAAAATCACTGTTCGCTTCAACACAAAATCCATGCCCACTATACCTGTTCACTGGAAAAAAAAGGACCAGTATAACCATCAGGCCAGGTGCTTATTCCCATTTATTTACCAAAGAACAGATTTATTTGTTAGTTTTTGGAAAGGGCTTAATAACTTGAGTTTTGCAGCATCACCAATATCTTGTTATATCAACAGAATCAAAAAAATGCTGATAATAATTGATTACTTCAGCTTTAATGTCAAGATAAGCAGGGAGTCTCAGACAATCATCAGAATATATTATAGAAGGGTACCCCTTGGTTATCTAGCTTAACCACATTATGAAAGTAACAAGTATTTTGATCTCCCAAGGCGAGCTAAGAAAGTCTTGAAATCTTCCTATAGAAAGCTTTCTCTGCACATTTTAGAATAGGGGACTCTGCAGAAAGTTGCTTTTTAAGCTGTAATTACCCAGAAGAACCTGGTATTGGTTTTTGAACCATCACAGGTTCTTGAGATTTCTGCTTCACAAGCCTCTGAGATATTACTACAATAATTCATGTCAAACTCATTTATAACTTGTTTCAACCTTTCCAGTTAACTGCAGAACTCAACCACGGAGCTGGGAAAACTTTGGGACCAAATTTAAAAAGAACACGATCAAGTCCCCTCTCTCTATGAGCTAAAATCCTTTATTGCTCCAAGTAATCAAATTATTACCAAAATTTATGAACAAAGAGACCTGCATCTTTTAGCACATTGTTAAAAGCTATCATATCAGCAACAGGAAGATGAAGGATTGCAAACCAACCAGGTGGTTGGTCTAGGAGTCCAAGACTCAGTTTGCAAGCCAAAGGTCACAGGTTTGATCTTTAATCTATTATTGGTTTCAAGAAACCTTGGTTAGTCTGTGAAGGAACGGGCTTGAGCTTTGGTGTATCTCCGGTCTTGGCCTTCCCCACTCGCAACTGGTGAAGCTGTAGTGATAGGCTCTCCTGGTGGGCAGTTGGTACTTTGTTGGCACCTTACACCAAACATTCCAACAACGGGTGTGGTAGGTCCCAGCCCCATCCAAACCCTTTGTATATAAGTAAAAAAGGAGTAAAGGACTACTAGCCTCCCTTCTATCAGTGATAGTATTAAAGTGTCCGGCTACCACCCCCAGCTTCAGTATTTACAGAATCAGAAAAACTGCATAGAGCATTCTGAAGAGAAGTCTTAGAGATAGCAGAAGTTCCAATGAAATCCACTTTGTACAAAAGTTGCACAATTGCTCTTGGTCTATTCTCTGCAATCATGAATATCTTCCTCTTGGGAGCATTTGGTGTGGGATGACTATGTTATTGATCAGCTTATTGCTTCCAGTATGGAAGCTCTTCACTGTGAGATTACTCTTCGAGCTATGCAAATAAATGTGCAGATAATACAAATCTCCTATTAATCCCTCGATATCCAATCAGTTTGCACAGCAACCCATTCATTGCCTTCAAGCATTGGTGGGGACTCCCGGTGACTACTGACTCCTGACTTCTCAACAATTCCCATCTTTTTCCACATTCACTTAAAAAACTAAAATCACTTCACCACTTCCTCCCTTCTTATAGTACTGCACAGGAGGATCAAAATTTCATTGACTGTCCATATTTAATCAACCGCATCTCACTAATCTAACATGTCCATAGTACCATCAATCCAGAGAAAAAGGGCACCACCAATCACACTTGTCCAAAGCAAAAATGCATGACAAAATCCCGACTTATATCAAGAAACAAAAGCATCCGGCAAGTACCTGCGGTGGTGGACTTGCCGACACCACCTTTGCCAGAGGCCACGGCGACGATGTCCTTGACCCCATCAAGCCTGAGCTCGCCTCTACTAGAAAAAGCCCGAAAACCTCCATACCCCTGCACCAATGGCAACGAAATTGGACGGTAGCAACAGCAGCAAACACAACAACCGCTTGAATTTGAACAACTGAGCCAGAGGGAGAATATGATGGTGGAGAGAACTCACAGAAAGAGATCGCAACAGACCCTTCATTGGCAAGGAGATACGAAATTCCGTAACACGAAAAGATTTCTCATTGGAGAGAGAGAGAGAGGGGGTACGTTCTTCACCAAGAACCAGATGTTTCGCTGCGTTCGTGAAGCATCAGGGATCGAGGAGTGACGCTGACGCTGACGCTTCGGCCCTCTTCAACCTCGACCTCAACCAGCTGTTCTATTAAGAAGAAAACGTAGGCGCGTCAGCCCTCTTCAACCTCGAGCCCTCGACCTCAACCAGCTGCTCTATTAAGAAGAAAAGGTAGGAGGCGGCGAGGGTTAGGTCGCATTCGGTAATAATTCTGTTTTTGAAAATAATTTTTAATAAAAAATAATTATTTTTATTATATTTTCGAGTACAATTTCTAAGTAAAATTACGTATTTAATAATTACATAAAAATTTATATTCTAATTTTAAAATTTTATCAAATCATAGAAATTTTATTGATTAATTATGTTTATACTAAGTAATAAAAATGTTAACTAATCAAATTTTTATTAAATAGTAAATAATAAACTATAATATAAATCATAAATAAAAATACTAAATAATAAATTAAATACAAAATTAAATATGTATTCTATATATTGCAAAATTTCAATTCCCACTTCAAATTAGTTTTTATTTTTAAATAATTTTTTTTTTCCTTTCTTCTTTCTCTTCTTCTTCTTCTTCTTCTTCAGGTGGTTGGTTGCCAACCTTGGGACAACTAATGACCTCATCGGACATCGCCGGCCCTTGGCGAGGCCGTGTCTCGTCGATCGAGCCTTGTCGGCGGTGGGCGAGGCTCGGTCTTGTCAAATCTAGCGAGGCCAAGCTTCGTTGGTGGGCCGGGTGAGCCTTCGACGAGCTTGCCGGCCGCCGGATGAGGCACCCCGGCGAGCTTGTCGAGCTTTGTTGATGGCTAGGCGAGCCTCTAGAGAGCTTGTCAGTGATCGGCGCCGACGGGCGGCAAACGGCGATGTTTGGCGAGGGGCGACGGCGGCGGCGGTAGACGGTAATGGCGGTGATAGTAGCACTTGAAGAACAAGAGAGAGAGAAGAACAAAAAGAAAGAGGAGAAAAAGAAAAAATAGATAAACTTGATTATAGAATTGTTCCCGAAAACAAAAAAAAATCAACTCTTTTTTTGTTTTTTATTAATTCTACTCAAAATCTGTTAGAAAATAAAAATTTTACCAAACGTAATTACGTTCTAAAACTACTTCCAGAAACAAAAGAATAGAAATAAACACTATTTGACTGACCCTTAGCATATGACACTGTGACGAAGCTCTGGCCACCCCTAATTGAGCCACTAGAAAGGTTCTCATAGTTTTCAGCCTTCAAAGCCTTGAGAAATGTTTGAGCCTTTGGTCCAGCATTCTGAAGGCACCTTCCACCTTCTAAAACCCTTAAAAAATGATAAATCTTTGATAATTATTTGGAAGTAATCGTTGAAGCTCAATTCTAGTAGGGAGTAATTTTGAACTTTTAGATTTTGGCCAAATATTGAAACTCATTTTTTTTTTTTCAAAATTACCCTTATCCATTCTTCAAATTTCCATATTTTCCCTTGTTATTGTTTTTTTAAAATACTAAACAATGATAATAAATAAATAAATATAAATGATAAAAAAGCAAATATATATTATTTTTTTTTTAAAAGATCAATCTTTTCCGGTTTGGTAAAGGGTTATGGCTGCCGATGAGCTAGATCTGGTGCTAATGGCCATTGGTTGAGATAGCCCAAGGTTGAGCGACCTCCGACAAGTGTCACGTGACCCTGGCTAGGGTCGTGTGATGGTGGCCGCTTGTTGTGTGATCCTTGCAGGACCTAGATGAGGGCCGCTTGAGGTCGCGACACTGCCTGGGTCGCTCAAGGTCATGCAAGAATTTTATAAATTCTAGGATAAAATTCAGAATTTCACAAATTATGGCCACGGGAACATTGGCCGTAGCACAACTCGTTCTCCCCACCTCAGGCACTGTGATTGAAGTCACAAGATAGGCCAATGTCTATGCAGAATGCTCCAATCACGTCTGGGCTAACATAGCCACAGTTCGTTTGACAAAAAGCAGCAACGAATCTAGGTTTCTCGGGCTGCCCTTGAGCACTCCTGACACGTCTAGCAACACTCAGAGTCCTAGTCGAAGGTTTATCAGGGGGAGACTGGAAAGATGCAGCAAGCTCCAACAATTCATGATGATTATTATGAAATACAAGTACAATGTTTTAGACTCTTCGTGGAACTCCACCATTTTCAAGGTCATCGGAAGACACCTGGACCCTTGGAGTGCCAAAAGTTATGAAAATGACGCTTAACTATTAAAATTGGAGCAAAATTGATCACTTAAATGCCAAATTGGCAAAATGCCCGACATGACGATTTTCCGGCGAAATAAGTGCAAAAGCGACATCGTTTTGGTACGATGTGGTAAAAAATTAATATTAAAATTAATTAAATGAAATTTAAAAATAAATCTATTTAAAACATTTTAAAATACAAATACAAAAACAAAAAAAAATTAAAAGAAAAATTAAAAAAAGGAGGCGGCTAAGAGTTGACCCCTTGCCCTCGCCGCCGGGAAGGGCCGGCGATAGAGAGGGAAGGGACGATCGGCGGCGAGGGCCCGTGAGACCTCACCTCGGATTGGGACGAGGGCTCACGGGCCCTCATCGCCGATTGGCCAAGGTTGCCGGCCCCGGCTAGGGCCCGGCGACTCGGGCCGACCCTCCCCCTTCGTCGTCGGCCTTTCCCGACGACGGCGAGGAGGTGACGGAGGTGAAGGCTCGGGCCTTAGCTGCCTCTTTTTTTTTTTTTTTTTTTTTTTTGAATGTTTTTGAATTTTTCTATTTTTTAATTGTATTTTTATTTTTAAATGTTTTAAATTTTATTTAATTAATTTAATTAATTTTTTATCACGTCGGCACTAAAACAATGTCGTTTTTGCATTGTTTAACTACGTCGGCATGCAAAACGACGCTATTTTGCAATCATTTCGCTTTGAAATTGCACATGTCGGCATTTTTGTCGGATATTGGCCGAATTGGCACTTAAATGATCCATTTTACTTCGATTTTGGTACTTAAGTGTCACTTTTGTAATTTTTGACATTTTTTTTTTTGGTGACCCAGGAACTTCCGTGCGCCGCTTCGCGGCGGAGTAAACCCTAGGGTGGACTGGGCCACCATCACAGACCCAGTCACAAGTGAATCGCGCGACTTGCACTTAAGCATCGACTACGCGGGGATTCGAACTCCTCCCCCGACGGTGGGGTACTAAGCTTGAAACCATTGCGGCCACCACGGGCAGTGGTTGTAATTTTTGACATTTAAGTGTCTATTTGTACCAACTTTTGGCACTTGAAGCGATCTTTTGCCATCATCAGAATATGACATTTGGACACCATTCTTGTTAAACCAATCTTCTGTATAACAAGCAGCCGCCTTTGTTATCCCCACTACGTACGACTCATAGAAGTTCCATGTGTACCAAACCAATTGAAGCTACCCTGGGTCTAGACTCGCTATCCACAGACTCCAAAAGTGTCATTTCTTTGTCAACGTCATACTTATATTTGCTGCGTTCAGCCCCGGTGCTATTGAGGTGAGCACTGGGACTGCGATTTCCTCCCGCATCCAAAAGTTCCCCTTTATTCCCGAATATTGATCTCGGCCTGAGATTTTCATGAGCTTCTATGATGCTCTTTTCAATACCATCCACAATGACATCAAATGACTGGCGCACAAATCCAAGAGATGTGACGATATATACAACATATTAGAGGAAGCCGTCGGGATCAGCATGCCTACGGATTCCACGGATAGCTACATTACTTTCAGTATACAAGTCACCGTACCTCGCTTTCAATCTCTCGAGCACTTTGATTATCATCAACTGAGACGCCATGCAAGCAAAGGAGATTCACGAAGGCGACACGCGTCCCTTGCGGCTCCGCCACGATGAACGCCCTCGCTCGGAGCCTGACGTGAACTCCTGCTGCGACCTGTTCCGTATTGGCGTAACCCATCATGTTAACATCAGCAGCAGGGCCAGTGATGTCGTAGCTCCCGAGACCAATTAATTAATTGGAATCGGAGCGCAGTCCCACACTCCCTTGCAGAAGCAACAGAGAAATCCACAGCTAAGCAGCCATCTGTGGTCTCCGGATGGAGAGATTAAATCGACGTGGGAATCCCATCGCAGCTCTAGCAGATAAAAAGTTTCAGCCAATCAATTCGCTCTCAGTTCCTCTCAAACGGCCGGCGGAGGATGCAGGAGCCGATGCTCCTGGTCGGTTTAGTGGATCCTCGGAGAAGACGAAAAAGAATTTACACGGAGAGGGAGTATGTGGGAGTAGTCATTCACTAATCATTAAAACCGGCTTGGACCCTAATTAGGGTTAAAAATGACAATCCACATTTTGACATAACTGTTCTAGAAATTGAATGAGCGAGTGAATAAGAAATAATCACTCAACTAAATGTTGTAAAAGGAACCACACCTAATTAAGATTAAAACGAAAGTATTTTAGTTTTAGTCGATTTAGAATCTAAAACCGAAAATCAAATTTTATGAAATTTTCAACACATAAGTCAAATTGACACTAAAAATAAGTGTTTTGTGGATTTTTGATTTTTTTCAAATTTTTGATTAAAAGTTTGATCAAAAGTCAACCCTTTAGTAAATTTTTCTAAAATGTTGATTTCTTAATCAAATTTTTGGATTTTCAAAAAATTGATTTTCAAAAAATGAAATTAAAGCTAATTGACATCTCTATGGGCGAAAAGTCAATTTTTAATTCAGGGTTGATTTTTGGTCAAAGAATTGACCAAAAAATCAATATGAAAGTCAATTGTTTGACTTTTCGAATTTTTCTTGAAAATGAATTGAAAGTTTCCTAAAAGCAACAATGTAAAGAAAGAAATGAACAATGACACTTTTTGATCAAGAAACAGACTCCGTCGCGATCGAAAATCTAAATCTCAATTTTTTACCATTTTGGATGCGCCAACTAAAACTAGGTGTCAATATGATTAGTAAGAAAAATACTTAACTTTTCGTATCACACTTTTGGTGCTTGTTTGAGTTCACAAAATGCTTTCTCGAATTGATATATGTTGTCAATCTTTAGAGTGACTTAATTTGTATCTCCAATCATTTGGTAATATGCAAATTTTGAACATGATGCTTTAGGTTGCCAATGTTGATAAATATCATTAGCTCATGTAGATAGTAGCACTAGTTCTTCATCATCATCAACTTGTGCACCTGTCAACTTATCTTTAAACCTAATTTATCAATTCTTCCACTTCTTACAAAACTTTGTTAAACACTCGATATGTACTTTTTAAAGTAGAATAATCAAGAGATATGCCTTCATGAGTCTTTAGTTCAAACTTACCAACATTGTCATTGATATTTTTGATAATATAGCACTTGCAACCAAGTACATAAAAGCATGCAGTGATTGCTTTCAACAATAAGGGATTTTCCTTAAGCAAAAAGAATATCAAATGCAATGAGAGTGTAACATTTAGTACTAGCATCATCTACAAGGGGAGATGTTGATGCTTTTATCATATGAAAGCATTACACATGTAATGATTTACAATAAATACATGTAATGTCTTATACTTATGACAAGAAACAATTTAGCAAGCATCATCAAGAATCATGATAAATCTATCTAGAAATTTACAAGGTAAGTTAAAGGAGAATCATGATATTTTGACATGCTTACCTAAAGTAGATGCATAACAAATACTATACCTTTGAATCTAGTTTTTATCAATCCTTACTTGAAATTTTTCGTTGATAGTATCGGGATTTGTATAGGATCATATTTGGTGATCTTCTATAGATCTTGTCAATATTGATATATGCTTTTGGTGATATCCAAGCTGGTTTTTAGTATCAGCCGATCTTTGATCGAATTTGCTTGTGCAGTATTTTATTAATACGTCCATGATGAGATTCGATTAGAACACACCGTTTCGTCTTGATAAATTATGATGGAAAGACACCCTTTGAAAGGGTATGAGGGAGTCGTATAAAAATCTTCTCAAGATAACCATTGGGACGGTTGGCGGAGCGTATGCTTAGAAAAAAAAGGATTCTCATTTTCTTGTCCCATTTCCATCAAAGAAAAAGAAGACGTTCCATTTATCATTTACGAAAACAATTGGCATTTATGCTCTAGAAATTGGATATTTTTCTTGTGATTGCATTCAGACCAACGTGAAGTATTTTTGTTCGTCTTTTATCTGCAATTCAATAATCGTTCCGGGGTAAATTGTTCATTGCGCATCGGAAATAGGTAATTTGTCTTCCACTGACTTTCTTCCTACATTGGTATCAGAGCCCGTTTATGATTTATGCCTCATTTCTTCATCAAATTTTTTTGTTTACCATTTGATAATAAGATCAAGAGAATGAAAATTACATTGTCTGGATGTTTATTGCTTGGAATTGCAAATTGAATCGTCGAAAACGAACTGAAGCAAAGAACGGGTTTGGGGCAGTGTACACTTGTACAGTTTTGGTCATTTTTCAAAAAAAAATTTCGGTCAAAATCAAATTTTGAACACACAAGGTGAAAGTACTTGTTGAGATGAGTCGAACGGTAGGTCGAGCGTTGTTGGAGCACGTCGGACGCGCCCAACACCCAGGGAATGCCCAGCGCGTGAACGTCACACGCGCATTGGCGAATCAACACTTGCTGACGTCATCTGACGGAATCATCCAACAGTCGGTAACCGTTGGATGACGTCATCGATGACGTCACTGCTTGAGACAGTTGGTCGGCCAGTTGTCGGCTGGTGACTCGACCTGACCTTAGATCCAACCCAACCATTAATAGGTCAATCGATTGGACCGGTCGTTGTTGGACTAATCAGACCAGTCGGACTGCCCAGGAGCCTTTTGGCTCACTGGCGAGTACGCTAGACACGCTGCACACTGGGCGCGTGGATGCTCCGATTGGAGCATGGTCAGCGGCATTTGGTTTATATAGATGTGCTCTACATGTGGTATAATTATTTCATATCTTTGAGTTTTTTAAAGGTATAAAAATGTGTAGAGAATCCTAAGTATGCATATTTTTTTGGGATTTAAATGCACTATTTATTTTTTTTAGCCTGTATTTTATTATGTTTTAGGAAATACAAGATTCGGCTTACATGAAAATGATATTATATATGTTGTGTAGAGCTTGGTTTGATGATAGCATGTATATAGTTTAATATACTTGTAATTCTAAGAAAATTTGAACAATGGTAGGAAATTCTTATTTTTTCGTTACATGTTGAATTATGGTATTGATTATAGTTGTTGCATGATTGTTTTTTGTACGTTGGGTCACATCATGCTATGCTTTTTATATTAATGGAAAAATGTAAAAATTACATGAGGTCATATAATTATTTTTCCTAGTGGGAGTTTGTAGATCGGTAGAATTTGAACGAGTTCTCACTTAGAACTTAAAATTTGAGCAAATTAAACTAATTAATGACAATAGAACAATCGAACATAGGAGTTGATTGGGAACATAGTGAACTTTTGTTTCTGTGTCCTTTGTTGAATTATCATTAATTTAATTTATCTTTATTACAAATTAAATATGTGTGTTACTTTAAAAGTGTGCTAGTGTTGATTCTACGTTTATGATGTCAATGTATTACAGCAATTGATTATGACTTTGGCATCTAAGACCATTGTTGTTGACTATAATAATGGTGACAAGTTAAACGGTAATAATTATGATATTTGGTACCAAAAGGTTCAGTACATTTTTTAGGAGCAAGAGGTTTTGGAAACCCTTAACCACACCATGGATGAACTTGAGCATGGAACTTCAGTTCAACACGGGAGAGATCTAGAAGTTTATCAAACTTAGAAAAAGAAAAATAGCATTGCTCGCATCATGTTGCTAAGCTGTTTGCAAGATGATATCACGTGTGAGTTTGAAAGTTATAGGGTTAATACTCTGAAAAACCCAAAACTGGTACACTGACAAATTTACCCTAAACTATTTTTTTGACCACCAAAAATCCAAAATTAGTATACCTTTGACAAATTTACCCAAAATTGGTACACTTGTGACAAATTTACCCTCTATTAGTTTTTGTTAAATTTTATTCTCAAATTATTTAGTTAAATAACATGTGACAGTTGACCAGTATATCAATTTAGGATTTTACGCTCCGTTTGTCATAATTTATAATTTTTGTGATTTTTTTGTAGTATTAATCCAATTTAGCATGGCATATTTGTCACAAATTTACAATTTTGGGAGTTTTTTGCAGTCAAATAAATTAGTTTGGAATGAATTTGTTATAAATGTACCAGTTTAGGGTTTTTAATAATCAGTCGGGGTAAATTTGTCATAGGTATACCAGTTTGGGGTTTTTCATGGTCAAAAAAGTAGTTTTGGGTAAATTTGTCACAAGTATACCAGTTTAAGGTTTTTCAAGGTATTAACCCAAAGTTATAATAAAGGTCAAGCAATGTGTGTTGCCTTGAAATATAACTTTGGGGGTACACATGTCACTAAATTGAGGAGATTCACTATCAAGTTTGACACATACCGAAAGCGCTCAAACGTAACAATGAGGCAGCATTTTCGGGAGATGTCAAACATAATTTGTGAGCTAAAGTCGGTAGGTTACTCCCTCACTGATGAGCAGTAAGTTCATGCTGTTATAAGGTCTCTTCTTGACAATTAGGAATATATGAAGATCAATATGACGCATAATGAGAATATTGTCACTTTTGATGATATAAAGCATCATTTGAAATTAGAGAATGAGTGTCTAGAGGCTGCAAAATCCTCTACCCATACTTATGTTGCTGAATTGAGTTCTCGCAAAACTTCGGGCTTTAACCGCAAAATGAATCATCAATTTAACAACAAAGAGAAGAAGATTGATCAGGCACTTAAGAGGGTTAAGACCTTCTGATGTAAGAAGCGTGGTGGGAAGAATGACGGGACCAAGATGAAATCTTACAATTGTAGTAAGATGGGTCACTTTACTTGTGAATGCATTGAGTTGAAAAAGATACCATATTACTCAATTACTTTAAGTAATGTGTTCATTTCTAGCACTATAATGCTTGCCGAATCTCATCCAATGTGGGTTGTAGACTTAGGAGTAACAGACTACATAGCTAGAGACCAAGAAGCATTTGTGGAGTATCTCGGATACAGTCTAAAAGAAGATGGATATATATTGGGAATAACTCAAGAATTGAAGTAAAGAGTATTGGCACATGTAAAGTAATTTTACATGGTGGTCGAATCCTATTCCTACATGATGTCTTATATGCTCTAGATATTTGACAAAACTTGATCTAGTTATTTTTCTTAGCCTAAGTTATGTATTGAATTTCTATGATGATTGTGTTGACATTTTGTTTAGTACAGTTTATTATAGTTCATGTCATATATTGAATGGTTTTGTGGTATTAGATATTGACTATGATCAGTACAATGTTAATGTCGATGGTTGTTTTTATTTAATTGTATCTTCTAGTAATGTTGAGATTAATGTAAGTACTTGATATGCTAGATTATGTCACATTGGATTACAAAGAAAACAAAGATTAGTTAGAGAATGCCTTTTAGGGTCACTCACTAATACATTGTCTAGCGAGAAAAGCAATTAGAAAATCATTTGGTAAATGAATTAGAGCTAAATTTCCATTGCAACTCATACATTCTGACATTTGCGGTCCTTTGAACGTAAGGGTGAGGCATGGAGCCTCATTCATCACTTTCATACATGACTCCACGCATTTTGATTGTGTTTTTCTGATTTTCCATAAATCAGAAGCATTAGACTGTTTTACACAATATATAGCGATGTTAGAGAATTAGTTGAACAAAACAATAAACGCATTGGGAACCGATTGTAGACGTGAGTATCTATTTAAGCAATTCAAGGCTCTTTGTGATGAAAAGTGAATTGTACGACAATTGACTGTTCTTGGTACTCTACAATAAAATGAGGTTACTGAAAGAAGGAATAGAACCTTATTGGAAATAGTTAGGTTTATGATGGTACATACAAATTTACCTATCTCCTATTGGGGAGATGCGTCTATATTCTTAACTGAGTGCCCTCAAAATCAGTCACTTTCATCCTTTTTAAATTGTAGACTGGTAGGAAATCAGACTTAGGTAATCTACGCCTATGGGGGTGTGTAGCTTATATTCATGATTCTTCTCATAAATATTGTAAATTAGGCTATAGAGGAAAGAAATGTATCTTTATAAGATATTCAGAAAACTCCAAAGGGTACGTATTCATAGGTGAACAAGCTGATGGAAGTATGACCGAAATGGAGTTACGAGATATCACGTTCTTAGTAGATGTGAAATTGATAAGGATTTCCAATTATATGAGATGGAAGATCATAATAACACACTCACTAATGTTATAGAGGGAAATGAATATTTATCTCAACATACAAGACCTATTAGGAGTGCTATATCGCTTGGCGAACTGAATTCAAGAAAAATTCAGTTACGTAAAAGTAATCGTAAAAGTATTCATTATTGTCATTTTGAGATTGAAGGAGAAGCATTTATGATTGTTCAGATAGACGATGCCGAGCCTAAGATTGTTCAAGAGGCTCTCTCATTCTCTGATAAGGAAGAATGGAAAAAAAAAAAAAAACTTTAGAAGATGAAATGGAGTTAATGGAGGCAAATCACGTTTGGGACTTGGTTGATCTACCACCTAAACGCAAGGTCGTTGGAAACAAATGGATTTTTAAGATTAAGAGAATGGTAGATGGATCCACTGAAAAGTATAAGGCTTGTCTTGTGGTGAAATATTATATTCAACAATAGGGTATAGACTATGAGGAAACTTTTTCACCAATTGTAAAGTTTGCCTCAGTGCGCCTTATCCTAGCCATCGTTGCACATTTGGACCTTGAATTACATCAATTGGATGTAAAGATGACATTTCTCAATGGAGAATTAGATGAGAAAATCTATATGAAGCAGCCAAGAGGTTTCATAGCTAAATGTCAAGAGCATAAAGTTTGCAAATTTCATCGCTTAATATATGGCCTTAAGCAATCATTTAGACAGTTGTATATTTGTTTTGATTGAGTCATAACGACTTTTGGATTCACAATGATCAAAGAAGATCATTATGTATATGTCAAACGGTCCGAAGATAAATTTATGATTTTATCACTTTATGTGAACGATATTTTATTGGTTGGAAATGACAAGATTTTGGTTATCATCGTAAAAAAATGGTTGTCCTACAATTTTGAAATGAAGGACATGGAAGAAGTTGCTTATATATTAGGAGTTAAGATTGAAAGAGATCGATCAAGGAAACTCATTACTTTATCACAAGAGTCTTATATAATAAAGATTCTTGAACCTTTCAATATGTAGCACTGTAATCCCATTGATACCCCCGTCATGAAAGGTGAAGGCCTAAGTACTAAGATGTGTCATAAGACTCTAGAAGAAAATAAAGTAATGGAAATTATTCCTTACGCTAGTGTAGTTGGAAGTTTGATGTATGCTATGATGTGTACTCGACTCGACATTTCTTATGTTGTGAGATTGGTGAGCTGATATCAATCAAATCTTAGTCAAGCACACTAAAAAACAGTAAAGAGGATTCTGAGATACTTAAAAGGTACCAAGGACTATCAACTTTATTACCAAGGGAATAATTTATGTCTGCTATTCAGATGCTAATTGGGGTGCATACCTAGATGAGCGTAAATTGACTTTTGGATATGCATTCTTACTCAATGGAGATGCAATTTTTTGGAATAGCAAGAAATAGACATTGCATGGCCTTGTCTACGATGAGGCGGAATTTTTTACATGCTTTGCCGTAGTGCAAAAAGTAGTATGGCTAAAATGTTTCTTGGAAAATTTAGTCACTGTCACAAAGGTTCTCAGACTGGTGATAGTTTATTGCGATAGTTAAGCAGTCATTGCCTATGTGAATGATCCAAAGTATCGTGAAAGGACGAAACATATTGACATAAAGAACAAATTCATTAGAGATGTAATAGTTTAGAAAGAAGTGATCCTACAATACATTTCAACTAATAGAATGGTTGCTGATTTATTTACGAAGGCTATTTCTAGAGACGTATTCTTGACCCACAAAATGTTACTAGGATTATGTAGAATGTGATATGTGTCATTGTAGATGATCATTGGTTTATGTATATGTGGACATATGTATTATACTTGTTTATTCATTAGTGACTTTGATGTTTTATCAATAAGTACAAACACACACATATTATTGAAAAGTATGTCAGTAAGTAATAATTGGCTCACTTACACAAGCAATCACCTCAAGTGTTATAGTTAGCACGTTGAGATGAGACTTTATGTATAAATAAATACTAAAGAGCAAATTTAATATATAAAATAATATGTCGCATTGATTAGAGTCAAGACGAGGTCCGTAATTTATATATAATAAGACCGAACATTATAGTCCCACAACCATGTATGCATAAAAGATGCCGGATGCGAGTACTTAATTGGACGCTACAGAAAGCGAGCTGATATAGTACTCAAGCTAAGTTGGAGTACGTGAGAAGCACGTGACTATGTTTAAGCAAAGATCCATATAGTGGATATATTTAATAAATGACATACGCTCTTAAATAAAAAGAAGTTCACAATAGCATGTAATTCATACTACATGTGCAATGTATGATCGACAAGGGAAGGTGAGTGAAATTATCCCTATTTACTCATCCTTTATGAAAACAATTGGCATTTATGCTGTGGAAATTTGATGTTTTCCTCATGACTGCATTCAGACCAACATGAAGTATTTTTGTTTGTCATTCATCCGTAATTCAATGATCATTCTGGGGTAAATTGTTCATTGCACATTGGAAATAGGTAAATTATCTTTCGCCGACTTTCTTCTTACAGCTTGAGACTCTTTTTTTCCAAATTTTCCTCTTTTTTTTTTTTTTTAGCTTCGAATAGAAGATATGATTGTCTTTGAATTTCTTCTTTTTCAAGAGCATTTAGAGTTCTTAAATCAAAGAAGCTATATCCTCATCTTCATCATTACCATTGTTGTCATTGGAGGACAATCCTTCAAAATCTACATGAAAGATGTTGCGATATATGCAATAGATACTTTACCTATGGATTTTCTCAGCTCATTGTTGGATTTGATTTGTAAGCCATGAGACTTCCAATAAGCTTATCCAATGTCAATTGTCACGATCTTTGAGCTTCATGAATTGAGGATTTTGGCATGAACTCATTCTTGTGGTAGTGCTCAAAGAATCTTGCTTGAATGTTCCTCATTTGTGTAGATCCTTGCCATATTAAGCAAGTCCACTCATGATGTTATAGCACATGAGCATTTCTTTGATATCTTCTTGTGGCTCCATCTTGAATTTCTCAAAATCAGTAAGCAAAATGTTCCTCTTTGTTTCTCTTTCTCCATTGGTTCCTTCAAATGTGACTTGGAGTTGACCTCAAATTTCCTTAATTGTCGCACAAGAAAAGATACTCTTAAATATCAAATTCCAAGACAATGCACAATATATGAATTAAAAAGCTTTAAGAGATACGTGCAAGTCTTCTCTGGATATCATCATGAGTAGGAGTCGGTTGAGCTAGTGGTTGTTCTTTTATAGCTACTTGAACAGGAGGTCTTGTTGATGTTTGAGTTGCTGGTCCAACTTTGATCACTTCATGTCACGCCCTGATTCTCGAGCGCTTGTACATCCTTCAGTGGTTGATTTAAATTACAACGTCCTAAGACGCGTTGCCAACCCATTCATTTTAATGCGCATGCATAAGCAAATTACTAATCTCCTAACCACAACAAACGTGGAATAGAAAAGTAGGACAACCAATTTCAAATCGATACACTTTTATAAATAATCAGGTTTACAAACAGAGGCCAACTCTAGGGTCTAAATATAGAAGGTCTATCTCTAAAAAGAACTTCTTAGCCACCCATGTTCTTTTGACCCTTCCACCTCAAGCTTCGAGGTCTTCACACTAGGGCCTTGAAAAGTTAAGCCCATGACGGGGTGAGATAATGTTTCAACAAGTTCACCTCCTAAATCCCGACTAGGAAGGAAATATGCCTAAAAGCAGTCTATGCACATAAGACAGATGACTTACCTTACCTCAATTTCTCCCTGCAAGTTAGTATAATTCATATACTCAACCAATCAATTCAAACCAAATCATTGAACAACTCAGTCAATCCACCCAATTTGACACACTCAATCTGGTTCATACTATCTATCAATTCAATACGACCACTGCTCACACAAGTTGAAATAGGTGGTCATAACTCTCATAAGCTGATATAGATAGATACTAGCTTACACAAATTGATATATAGATCATGCTCCCACAAGTTGATAAACGATCATAGCTCACATAAGCTGATAAGGTATACTGCTCTCACAAGTTGATAAAGTATATTGCTCTCACAAGCTGATATATTATGCCCTCACAAGCTGATATGTCAAGCGCACATAGGCGAATATAGTATACTGCTTTCACAAGATGACTTGCAAAAGGGCTCTCACAAGCTTACGACAAATGCTCTCACAAGCTGACGTGCAATATCTTTCTTTTAGAAAATCTCACTATTCATACAGCCCACAAAGATATTTTTGGTGTTAAAAACTGACACCCAGTTAAAATATTGAAATTCCACAAATTTGGAATAAATGACCAAAATCATCAATTTCACTCAATTTGCACAAATTAACACTCAATTAAATAAACCAAGCATACCATTGCAATCAACACGAATTCGGTCACCGGCTATCCCGGTATAATTTTTGGAAAATAATAAATTAACTAAATACCAAAAGTAATTAAATAAATGTAATTAAATGCCAAAAGTAGAAACTTAGGTCAGAAATGCCTAATTAAATACCGAAACGGGTTCGGAAAATTTCCAAACCTATTTAGATAAATAGCACAATCTATCTAGTCCCTAATTAAGCTATTCTAAACACCTAACATGCATAAACAAATATTTAAATCGATAATCCGTTCTAACTTTATAAGCCTAAACTAATCAACCCTTAAGCATTATTAACTTTATAAGCAGAGTTTAGTGAGTAAACTCACCGATTTTGTGATCCGGTGAGTCCACGACGACGGCGTCGCGGAGACGGGTGACAAACCTCCTAGCGACAACACCCGACAAGGCCTGGAAGTGGCCCAAAAAAGCCCATGAAGGCTCACAGTTGCTGTTGGTCTTAAAGGGGCTGCTGGTTGCGACTTGGTTTGGCTGAGATGCGGGCTGAACTGGAGGTGGGGATGCTGCTGGTTCGACTTTGAGAGAGGGATGATGGAACTGAAGATGTGAGCTGAAGCTGGCGAAGTGGGTGACGTTAAGCGAAGCTGTGTCGGAGAATGATGGGCCGACAGGATGGTGGGTTGAATTCGTGGGATGGTGCGGTGGTGTGTCGGGGGCTGAATTGAGGGAAGCAAGGTGGCGAGTCGGTGGGATGGGGATGATGGTCTTTGAGGCAGTTGCAGGGGTTGACGATGGGTAGCTTGTTTCGGTGGGTGATGAGGGTTGCTCGGTTTGCTGCTGAACGTGTGGCAGCGGGGATCAATTCGGTGGAGGGAGACACACGTTGGTGGAGGACGCGCGGCAGAAGGGCGTCGCTGGCTTTGAAGGAAGAATGGAGGGGGTTCATTTATTGGTGGGGTGAAGCACCGTGTAGGAATGAAACGAAAACAGGGCTAGAATGTGGACAGAGATGAGGGATTGCTCGAGCAGAAGAACAAAGAAAATGAAAAGAACGTAGAAGCAGCAGCTTGTGCGAAGGAGAAGAGGCAGCTGGCTGGCGTACGAGGGAAGCTAAGGAAGGGGGAGTGAAAGTCAATAAGAATTATCTACTCAATTAAAGCTTGGTCCCCCTATTACTTTCTTGCAATAAAATCTCATAAACAATAAATTTTGATGCCAAATGTTGCAGCCCCCACCCAAGCCTCCGAATTTCACAAATTGGACTTCCATTTCAATCCGATTTGGTCCCCAAAAATCTCCATGCTAATATACTTGGTCTCCACTTACTTTCCTGCATGTAAATTCCCCCAAATAACCAACTTTGGATAGTAAAATTGGTCATGTCCCTCACCCATCCGAATTCTATTTCCTTTTTCCGAAATGTCCGAAATTCAATTTCTTAACAAATCTCTCCAATTTGATGGCCAAATTTGTTGCGGAGGAAGCCTACACAATTTCCACAATTTCCCTTTACCAAGTAGCTCACTTTGTAGGCCAAAAAACCATTCAATTTTGGCCCTCCAAAATTCCATTCTTTTCCGAATCGTCTAAATTGATTTTCCGTAAAAAATCTTGAGTTCATTGAAAATTCTTCAAAGGATGAGTCGACGTTCCTAAAATAAATCGTGACATGATAGAACTTTCAATTTCTAAAATCGGGTTCAATTTCGTGGTTAAATTCAATCTGACGCGATTTTAGCGTGACCTAACCTATCGGGTAGCTTTTAGGAATTTTTAGCGCATTTGACCTATGGTCGATTATTTTCAAACTACATTGTACATCTTCGACACATTGGCGACTCTTGGTTGTCATGAAAATCTCAAGATTTCAAATACGGGCACGGGGTATCTAAAATGACAAAAAAATCGGTCTAGTGCCGATCGACGTGAATTTTGCAATTAGGTGGAATCACCCACACTTTGATCACATATTTCAGTCGAATCGACCTATCTCTAATCTTTGATCAATTTTGATAGTGCTGTAATAACCCTTGCAGACTAGCACAATCAAGTAGTTGATACCTTATCGAATTCTCAAGTTTATTGCGTTAAAATCCATTAACGATTTCACTTAATAAGCTAGTTATCTCATGAGTGACTAACTTAAAGAAAAGAATTATAGGTACGTCGATGAAAAGCCCAACTTATTCAATTGAAAACAGAACCCGAAAATCAAGCTGTCACAACTCTTCTTCTCTTCCCTTTAATAGTTCATCTTTCATAAAACTATCTAGAATTCTAGGTCCAATTAGAAGGCTACTCCTTTGTTATAAGAACTCAGAAATCAATTTTCATATGTTGCCACTAACCTAGGATTAGAGAAGATCGTAAGGACCCACAAGGCATTACAGATAATATAAATGACCGCTAATGATTGCTAATGATTCATTTAATCATATAGATGAATAATTTAAAATTTAAAGTAACGGGTCCTTAATTTTATTTTACATACCTGATGACGTCTATGTTTCAAATATAAAGATCTCAAAAATTTATCTTATTAGAATTAGCTATTATTATCCATTCAATAATAAGAATCACCTCTAATTATGTAGTTAATCATATTGACTTATGTAATATGGAAAATTGTATGAGATGTTTAAAAGTTTTCTCCCCTCTAGAACATCGTGTCAATGTTGTTTCTATATTTGCGAAAATGTATCATTTACTTATATTTTGAATTGGGATGTAATATATATATATATATATATATATATATATTTCTCTAATATCCTTTTTGACAGCTAAATTTTGGCTCACCATCTAGAATAATTGCATAAAAAGCTAAGTACTAATCTTCAGCCCATAAAAAAAGTAATAATATTAAGTTGCATAGCATATAATTTTTAGTTGCATTCATCATGTAGTTTAATTCACTAATTGCATTTGCATTGAGCCAGCAGTGCTAATCAAGCCTAAATTAACCATGCGGACTTGGCCTACACTGGAGGTAAAATTCGGCTAGCGTACGGGAAGGGGTAGTCAAAATTTTTAGCCCATCAATAAGATTTTTGTAACTTTAATTGAGTTGTTTTAGCTCGTTAAAGTTAAAGCTTAATAAGAAAAGGCCCCAAGAGGTATCAAACCTATGATCGTTAGGGATGTCAGGAACGGAACCGAACCGAAAACCGAACTGAACCAAAAAATTCGACTTTTTGGTTTGGTTCTCATTAAAAACCAATGTTTTTCATTGGTTCGGTTTTTATCGGTTAACCGAACCAAATTGAACCACAAATTGATAAAATCAAACCATTAAAAATTCGGTTTATTCTCTCTCCGACTCCCGTCTCCTTTGGCTTTGAGTCCTCTCCTCTCATGTCTCGTCTTGGTTGGTGACGGCGACTGCGACTGTGACAGCAATGGCAACGACGACGGCAACTTTAACAGTGATGGCCAAAAAGCTTCTTTTTCTGAGCCCAAATCAACGAAAGTTGCATGGAGATGTCATCTCTTGCTCCTTCAAACGTGTCGGGAAGGAGACTAGTTGCAGAGAGCCGGTCCATTTTGGTAGAGACTCGTTTGCTCTGTTTTTCGATCGCGAAATAGAGCAATGCGAGAGAGGGAGAATGTGATGCTAGGGACTAGAGTTGATGAGAGCAAGTAGAGCAAGTAGATCTCTATGATCTAGCAATTGAATTATTTGAAAAAAGCAAAGAGTTGGAGAGAGAATATTTGCTTTGCAATATTGCTTCTGGGTCAAGCAAAGCAGAAGGGGAAAAGAAGGAAGACAGAGTTGGAAATGTTAGTGAACCGCTCACTCAAAGCCCAAAGGTCACTCCTCTTGATGCATTGTAGAGAGACCCACTGAAAAAAAATGACATGAAAAAGAAGGGCCTGATCACGAATCCAACAACTGAGCAAAATAAGACAATTACTTATCGATGAAGACGGACGGACAAACTCTATCAAAGAAAAATGGAAGCTTTTTGGCTGTTGTTGCCCTCAAACGAAGACAAAAAAAAAAGAAAACCGAAAACCAAAAGCTAAAAACCAAAAATCGCAAAACCGAATTGAACCGAACCGAACCCAAATTTCGTTCGAGTCTCATTCGGTTTGGTTCGGAAGTTTTTTCTAACAATTCGGTTTGGTTCAGTTTTTCAAAAAAACAAACTGAATCGAACTGTTAACACCCCTAATGATCATTAAGGCCTCAAGGGGGCAAAATTCGGCCAACCCATTGAAGGGCTTGCTAGTCGAAAATCAAAAGGAGAGGGGGCCTTGACTAGCCTAATTTGAGCTCCAGCGGAGATTTCGCCTTGCCTTGCAATGTCACTGCCCTTCTCAAGCCACCATAACAATCCCGCAGTCTTAATCTGCACTGTCGACCCTTAATAGGAATCCGTGCCTACACCAACATTGATCCACGATGATGTTGCTTTTCTAATCCGCAGACAAGCCCTACATCAAAAATGACATGCAACTCTGTTTCCTTGCACTGACCAACCCTCCCTGTTGGTTTCCTATTTGCAGGTGCTTTGGCCGAGCACCCCTTGTCATGCACCACCATCCTCGGTGACGAACTCACTATCGCAGCCGCTTTTTCTGAGTCCCTACCAACCACCATCATCGACATACCCTTGCCGTGGAACATCCTGTTATGAGTTGCTCCCTCACCTCCCCAAACCCATACCACCCTTTGTTGCAGCCCACCATCAGCCAAGTACCACCATTGTTGGTCACCATCCATGAGCCATGTCACGCCCCACTCCTCCGAGCGCGTGCCCATCCCTCTGCGGTCGATTAAATAGAGATGTCTTAGGATGCATCGCTGACCCATTCATTTTAATGTACATGTGAAAACAAATAAATAATCCCCAAACAACAACAAGATGGGATAGAAAAGTAGGGTCATAACTTTTCAAAACCAAACCATACTTATATATAAATATAGACACACACACACACACACAGCAACCCATGTCATATATAATACAAGTTGATATATAGACGCAAGGTCTACAAAATAGGGGGTTTGCAAACAACTACTAATCTTCCTCCTGCTTCATATCCTTGTCCTCATTGGAGCCTTCAGCTAAATACACTAGGGACTTTGGTTCTTCAAGATCCGGGTCTATCGGGTATACTACCGAACCCCCGGAAGGATCGAATGTGCCTTTCCCAAAAGCAACCTCCAGCACATACACAGGTACCTCTGATTTCGATATGGGACCCTCTTTCTGTCCATGACACTTATGATGGTACCATGATCTGTATCGATGAGGTACCTTATGGGTTAGAGCCTCATCAACCTAGACCACGGACTTCACGATCTCATAGACCAGACCCCTTGGGTGCCCATGAATCTGAATATAGGCTATCTGCTTTGTAACCTTCTTCGACTGACCAAAATGCTCGAGATGAGCTACCATCTAGGGACCTGAAAATATTATCCCACAACGGGGTGAGACGACGTCTCAGTAAGTTCAACCCCCTAAGACCTAATTAGGAAGAAAATACGCCCTGAGGGCTATCTAAGTGCAAACACAAGTCAGATGACTTACCTTAGCTTTAGTCCTTTCCTGCAAGTCAATACAATTCGAATAACCATGCAATCATTTCAACCAATCAAATCGAATTATCGATCAATCGACTTAGTTGATTCAATGTCATCGAGACCATCTCTCGGTCATCTCAATTAATACTATTTATAAAGTTTGACTCTATCAGGATTGCTCACTCTAAGCTGATAATATATAGTAGAGTTTGCACTAAACTGATAAATAATATACTGCTCGCTCTAAGCTGAGGTGTCAAAATAGGTCATGGACCCATTTTTGGACTCATATCTTACTTATATAGGTTGTATATGGGTTAGATGCTCTTGAAAACCCAATTAAAAATGGGTCAAAAAGTGAGTATGATTTAAATGGGTCGAAAATGGGTCATAACTTGTGACCCATTTTCAACCCAATTAAAATATCAAGTGGGTTAGAACTTTAGAACTCATTTCTAAATTTCCAACCCAAGCCTCTCCAATCTTTCCCTCTTTAACTTTATAATTTTTAAAATCGAAATTATAATTATTTTTCATATTTCAATTATTTTTCTTTTTTTTTTTTTTTTCCTTCCTTAGCCGGTGGTCGGCACGGTGGCCGGCAACGAATGACCGAGCCGCTCAAGCTTGCCGGCATGCGAGCTCGTGGTCGCCGACAACAAGTGAGGCTCAAGCCTCGCCGAATCCGGCGAGACTCGAGCTAGCTAACGTCGGGTGGGGCCTCGACCTTGCCAAATCGGCGAGATTGAGCCTCCCACGACGTTGGCGGGGCCTCAACCTTGTCGACGACCGGCGTGGCTCGAGCCTCGCCAAATCTGCCGAGAATCAAGCTCACCGGCGTCGGGTGGGGCCTCGATCTCACCGGATCGGCGAGATTGAGTCTCGCTCGACGCTAGCGGGCCTCAACCATGCCGATGATTGGTGAGGCTCAAGCCTCATTGGATCTTGCAAGACTCTTGCTCGCGAGTGTTGTGCGAACTCGAGTCTCCCCAGGATCTAGCAAGGCCGAGCTCGCTCAACGATTGCGGGGTCGAGGCCCCACTAGCGTCGAGCAAGGCTCGAACGGCGAGCTTCGCTGTGGCCGGTGCCGGCCGTTATCGTGGCCAGCGACCGGTTGAAGAAGAAGAAAAAGAAAAGAGAAAAGAGAAAAGAGAAAAAAAATAAAAAATAAAAAATAATTAAAAAATAAAAATATATATTTTAAATAAAAATAATTAAAAATTCGATTTTTTTAAATATTATAAAATTTATAAAAATTTGTATTGTATAAAAGTGTTTTAGCAATATTTTTCTTTTTATAAAAAAAAATCATAAAAATGAGCTTTCTTAAGTTTAGTTAAAGATTTTTCATGCTACGGTTTTTCGATTACTCAATAGTATATTCACTTCAAACAAGAGAAGCATGTGCATGGTCTAATACTTTATAAACATTTCAATTTATAGTTTTCTAACTTATTTTTTTTTTTATTTACTATTTTTAATTTAATTTGAAGTTTTAATCCAATTAGCATATAGTAGGTGTGGGTTTTCCTAGAATATTAATAGGTTTTAGCAATACGGGTCGGGTCGAGTATGGGTTGGGTATGGGTCGAGTCGGATATGGGTCAAAACATGTTAAATTGATCAAATATGAGTCGACCCATTTTTGACCCGACCAAAACCCGACCCAACCCACCCATTTGACGGGTCTACTCTAAGCTGACATATCAAGACCTACAGGTTGATATAGTATACTAATAATGCTCACCAAAAGTTGTTAAGGTTTATTGCTCGCTCTAAGCTGATATATTGAGGCTCATAGACTGATATAGTATACTGGTATACTGCTTGCTCTAAGCTGATATATCAGAGCTCATAGGTTGATTTAGTATACCATTCTGACCATCTACACTTTTACCATTTTTATCATTTCCGATAAAAATAATTGTGTGTGAGTACATGATCGGCCTTAGCCAAAATACAATATTTTCACCTTTGAAAATTACACTAATTTCAACAGTCCACAAATTCATTTTTGGTGTTGTAAACCGAACCCTGATGATTTTCTAATTAATTATTGAAATCATTAAATTTTGGGATAAATACTCAAAATTACAAATCATATTCAATCAACACAAATTAGCAGTCAAATAAATAATTCAGTCACACCATTACAATTAGCATAAAATTCCGGTCATCGACTATCCCGATCTAATTTTTGAAAAATAAATAATTAATTAAATAATTACGTAAATTAATTATTAAATACCAAAAATAGTAACTTAAGCCGGAAAAACCAAGATAGGTTCGGAAAATTTCCAAACCACTCTAGATAAATACTAGAGCTTATCTGGGCTCTAATTACACTACTCTAACTACCTAACATGCAATAACGATTAATTAAATTGCTAATCTATTTTAACTATTCACATAATCCATACTTAGTTTAAACTAATCAACACTTAAACACCATTAACTTACTAAGCAAGGATTAGTGAGTTAAACTCACATGATTAACGATCTGCTCGAACCATAACAACGGGGACGCGGAGGGGATCAATAAACTCCAAAGCGGGACGCCAAGCGGGGTTGGGAAAGCCACCAAAACGAGCTAAACAGTGGCTGTGAGACCCACTCTGCTCGGTTCTATTCGAAGGCTGAAGGAATTGCTACGGGTGGCCATGAATGACAGAGATGGATGGTAACGATGCAGCGGGATCAGGCGGACGGTGGTGGAGCTTCACGGCGGTGGAGGTAGGCTGGATGAGCTTTGGCTGAGCTTGAGCTTGACAAGGCTTGAGGGGCTTCGAATTGGGTGGCAAGATGACGGGACAAGGCTGGACGGTCGCGGGGTTGGTAGACACACAACGGGCGAGCGGTGGCTTCGGTGGTGCATGGCGACGGTCCGACTAGGTTGCTCGACAGTTGACGGAGGGGGAAGGATGAGCTGCTCTATTTTCTAGAAATTTTGGAGGTCTTCACACAGCTGGATGGAGGGAGAGGGTCGACGGTGAAGAGGAGAGAGGAAGGGGGAGACCAATAAGGCTTGGAGGGTCTTATGTGCTTTCTTCCTATCTTCTTGTCCCCCTTGCCATGGTCCCACCTCCAAAAGCAAACCTCCTCAGTCAATTTTGTGCATCAAATTTCTCCTATAACAAGTCCTAAGAGGTCCAAAAGGTTGGGTCCATGGGAGAGCTATGAATTTGCAGTCATTTGGCTCGATTTCTATTTAATTCCTCCTTGAATTCACTCAATCCAGCCTCCATAAATTCAACTATCGAGTCCTCGATCAAATTGGCATTTTTCCTCGCCAATAGATCCTACTTCTACCCCAATTTTGCGATAAAAACGGTTCTCGGAATTTCCCGGTCAAAAATGGCCATATGTTGACTTTTTCCGCCAAAACCTCGGTTTGCAGAAAAATCTTTGGAGACTGAGTCGACGTTTCTAAAATGACTCGTGACATGACAGAACTTTCAATTTCTAAAATCGGATTCCAATTCGCGGTTAATTTCAATCTGGTGCGATTTTAGCGTGACCTAGGCTATTGGGTAGCTTTCAGAAATTTTTAGTGCAAATGACCCATGGTCAATTTTCTTCGAGCCACAATGAACCTCTTCGACATATTGACGGCTCTCGGTAGTCGTGAAAATTTTGAGGTTTCAAATACGGACACATGGTACCAAAGCGATTGAAAAATCGAGTCTAATGCCGGTCGACAAGAATTTTGTAATTTAGTGGAATCACCAATGTCTAGCCACACATCTTTGTCGAACCAACCTATCTCTAATTTCTAATCGACTTTTAACTGTGCCGTAATGACCTCTGCAGATGAGCACGGTCAAATAATCGATTCATGGTCGAATTCCCAAGTCTATTGCATTAAAATTCCTTAACAACTTCCCTAGATAGTCTAGTTATTTCAGGTGTGATTAGCTATGAGAATAGCACTATAGGCACGCCGATGAAATGCCTAATTTATTCAATTGAAAACAGAATTGAAAATTTAGGATGTCACAAGCCATCCTTGTCAACTCAAATTTAGAAGCAATCTTCAAATTAGGTAATGTTCTGATTCAAAATCAATTTCAATATATTACATTGCCTCTTTTGAATAATTATTATCTAATGTGCATATTTTAAAAATTAGGAGTGTCCTTTAAATTGGGAAAATTTCGTAATCCACGTGTGTATGGTCAACAATCCGATCTCATACTTAAGATACGATTTGCAACCGCACGGAAAATCATCCAATCCTATTCACAAGCCGTTGGACACAATTGTTGATTTTACTTACTGCCGAATTTGAATGGATTGGAAGTGCTTTGATGATTCTTTTCTTTGTTTGATTTGTCTTATTTGAACTGATTTGTTTCTTATTTGAAAATATAAAAGAAAAACAGATAGAATCAGAATGAATAGTGAATAAGAGGTGGATAGATTTTTAGGTAATGTTGCATGTTTAAATTAGATTGCATGTTTAAATTAATCTAAAAAAAGTCAACTAGGATATAGTTTGGATAGGTTTTCTAGATAGATTGCATATAAAATCTATCCTTATCTAAATAAGATAATGTTCCAATTTAGATTAGGATTTGGTCTGATTTAATCCTAAGTTGAACTAAATAATTTCTTAATCTAGATCATTTATTTACATTTTTTTCTAATTGAAAATTTTAATGAAAAATATAATATAACATGTGCCTGTCATGTAAAATTAGGTGCATAAATTCCCATCATTAGAGTTAGGTCATGTAGTTGAATACCATGACATGTTAGAGTTGATAATATTTTACATGTCATTGTGAATTAGATTAAGCAGCATTACATGCATAGCGTACAACTTAGTTTCCATTTTAATAAGAGAAAATCCTAAAAATTTGATAGCAATTACTTGATAATTAAAAATCATATTTAGGTTATTAATGGGCCATCGAGAGAAAGTAAGTAATTGTTAAACTCTTTTCTCTATGGCTTTTGGAGCAAATAATACGACGGTAGTTGTCATGACCCCAACTCTATCCCTAGGGTCACGAGCAAAGCAAGGGTTATTTTCGCGACGTCTCAAGCGCGTCGTCATTCCATTTCCTTTTATCTTTTCATTAGGCACATGTGGAAGTGTAACATTTTAGGGCGTTTGGTAACGTTTTTATTCAAAAATTGTTCCTAGAAACAAAAATAGAAAAAATTATTTTTGTTCCGGAGAATAATTTTTGAACGTAAGAACGCATTTGGTAATCGTACAAAATTTCTTTTCCTAGAATAGAAAAAGAACAAAAACACGTTTGGTAAACTTATATAATTTTTTTTTTTTTTTTTTTTTTTTTTTTTTTTTTGTTTTTTCTTTTCTTTCTTCCTTTTAGCCGGTCGCCGGCTTTGGCCATGGGCAACGACCGGGCGACGAGGGCCAGCGGACTCGCTCTACCACGGTGAGGCTTGCCGGCCCCGTGGGGTCGAGCTCGCCCGGCCACGGCAAGGCTCGGCCTCGTTGGGTGACCGCCAAGTCGGCGTCACCCGGCGGTGGCCCAACGGTGGCCGGGCGAGCTCGGCCTTGCCGAGCCACCGCTGGGGTGACACCGACTGCGGTGGCCCGACGAGGTCGAGCCTCGCCGATGGCTGGGCGAGCTCGGCCTCACTAGATCTAGGCGAGGCTAAGCCTCATCGGCCATGGCCGAGGCTAGTGATCGGCCAAAGAAAAAAGAAGAATAAGGAAAAAGAACAAAAAAAAGTGTTTCTCGGAAGTGTTCCCGAGAATAAGAAACAAGTTTTTCTACTTCTTGTTTCTGTTCCAAATTTATTCCCGAGAAAAAAATATTTTTTGTTCTCGAGAACAAAAGTGTAAACAAATGCGTTTCTGTTCTTTTTTTGTTCCTCAAAACAAAAGAACAAAAATTTGTGTTTTGAGGAAAAGAAACAGAAATTGCCAAACACACCCTTACAGGCCCCTATTGTGACCCGATCTCGCTGCCCTTCATCCCTCATCATCACGAGGAGAGAAAAGGGGGAAAGGTCAGGTTTAGGGGTACTTGATCACAATCTCTCCCAAGCTTATACCCCGCATGACAGCGGAGTATCATGATCTATACCATACGGCGGCACACCTTAAAAAAAGGGGTTATGTGTGGTTATCGGATTTAAAGATACCTTTACCATGGTAGCCCTCTCAACAGTACGCTTCACCTATAAGGATGTTATCACTTCTTCATTCTTTGGGGTACTCTCATATCTAGTATGCTAAAGTATAGTGAGTTTCATTGAAACTTGTACCCCGCGTGATAGGTTTATTTATATGGTCTAGTTATTTATGACAACTTAAAAATAAAACGGGAGTGTTCACTCGATTCCTATGCAACTAAATATTTAAGTTTGGGGACTTGGGGTTACGCTAATATTTCTATTAGTGCTTTTTCTGTACCCTAAATAGTATGTTGTGTTTTCCTAATATGTCCATGAGTTTTTTTTTTTTTTTTTTTGTTTTCGAAATCATTAGTCCTAAACTAAGTGATCATGCGTGATTGGTCATTTTCATTTTATTCTATTTCTAGAAAAAGAAGAAAAGAAAGCAATCAATGGAATTGAAATTACGAGACAATAAGTAAACAATCTAGGAAAGCAATAAATTTACCATACAATCCTAGAAAATATAAAAGAGAAACACAATTGAAAAAGATGAGATAAAGAGAGAAAACCCACAACTTGTTGGTCTTTTTATAATAAATGGAACCCGAGACATATGTAGAGGAAATGAATAGTACATGATAATGGTCGGAATGGACATCGACCTCCACCATCTTCGGGCTTTCTCCATCTTCTGGGTCCTAATTTAAATCTAATCTAAGAGACTTATAACTAGGTCCATACAATGGAAGAAACACGCATATGTCACAGGCCTAAAGAAAGTCGACCCAAGAGGTTCCTGGAGGACTACCGCGACTCGCCCGTGGACCTCCTGCTATCACTCGGATTCCCACCAAGTCTTCTCCCCGAATTGCAAGGGCGGACGAAACTGTCATTGAGCTAGATTACGGGAGTCTGTTCCTTTCATTTATGTCGGTAGATGGTAGTTAAGCACTTATGTCGGTAGTTGAGGCGGTGCGATCTCGCCCGTCGGATGAAAAGTAGATCAATGGTTGTAATCCGAGGCCCTCAACTATAAAAGGGGTGTCCTCCTTCAGTTGTAATCATCCAACCCAACATTTCAGTTATATCAAAGCTTCCGCTTCCCTTTCAGAGCTTCTCTCTCTAGCTTTCTCTCTCTACGATCCAGGTAAGCGAGCGGGTAAGCGTTCGATCGAGCAAGGCTTGGCTCGGGTAGTCCAAATTCGCCCGAGTCGCCGCGCGGTCACGATCCCAATCGATCGGCCCGTGACAAGTGGTATCAGAGCAAAAGAGAGATCCGTTCGAGAGACCAAGGAGCGCCAATCTGTTCGAAGGAATGTCGAGCTAAGAAGCCGACATGGTTGGAGAGGCATGCAAGTCCAAGAGGACCGCGGTCGTGGAAAGAAAAGAGACGCCTCAAGGGACGTCGTAGCTATGTTCGATGAGAAGATCGCGAATGTCCGGAGCGCCATGCGCGAACTCATGGACGGTCTTGACGACGTGCGAGACCGGATCATGGACGTCGACAGCTCGCTCCGTGAAGATTTCACGTCATGCATCAACGAAGCTACCGCGCCACTACACGACAAGGACGAAGCCCTTGAAGCATCAATCGATGTGTTGAAGGAGTGCGTCCAAGTGGTCGAGGAGGAAGCTCCGCGCAGGGATGAGGTCGAAGCCATGAAGGCCGAGATCCAAGAGCTCAAGACCGAGCTCACCTTGTGCAAACTAAGCATCACCAACGGTCTTTGTGCCGAACCAAGCGGTGCCCAAAATTGAGGTGCCAAAGCCGAAAGAATTCAAAGGCGAACGATCCGCCAAGGAGGTGGACAACTTCGTGCGGAGCATGGAGCAATACTTCGGCGCCGTCAACATACACGACGAGTCGACCAAGGTACGAACCGCTTCCATGTTCTTGTCTGATACGGCAATGCTTTGGTGGTGCAATAGGTGTGATGAGGTTAAACGCGGCGCCGATCCCGTGTGCACATGGGACGACTTCGTGCGAGAGTTCCGGGACTACTTTTTCCCCGAGTTCGCTCAGCAAGAAGCCCGTAGCAAGCTCCATCGCCTCGACCAAAGAGGCACGATCCGAGAGTATGTGAAGGAGTTCACCGAGCTCAAACTCTAAATTCGCAACCTAAGCGAAGAGGAGGCTCTCGGAGCGTTCATGGATGGGTTGAAGCCATGGGCACTTCTCGAGCTCAAGAGACGGGACGTGAGTAGCCTGGGGCGTGCGCTGAGCGTGGCCGAGTCACTCATCGACTTAACCAAGACCGAACCAAGGAGTCGACAAAGAGATTGGAGGACGGATCGACCTTGCGAGGATGAAGCTGGAAGAAACACTTCCCGAGTCGCGCATGAGCAAAGCGGACGAGCCAAAGCATGGGGAGAAGGGTCTTCCAAGCCAGCCTTCCAAAGGGGTAGACCACCGACGGACTATGCGAGCAGGTTTGATCAACCCCCGCCTTCTCCTTGTTTCATTTGCCAAGGTCCGCACTGGACCCAAAAATGCCCAAAGAAGGTCGAATCAACGCCCTCCTTGCCCTCGAGGAAGAAAAGGAGGAGTCCAAAGAAGATAAGCGGCAGATCCGGATTGGAGCTGTGAGGATGATCAACTCGGTCCAAGCCCGATCGCCGACCAAAGAAGAAGGAATCACTCCAAACACCGACATGTTCTTTGTGGAGGTCGAAGTGGGTGGCCGAACGCTCTACGCTTTGGTCGACACCGGCGCATCCAACATGTTCATGTCGACCGAGGTTGCGAAGACCTTGGGACTTCACGTGGAGCCATCCGAGAAGTCGTACAAGCCGATCAATTCGGGCGACTTCCATGGCGTAGGATCAACACCCGACGTGGACGTCAAGATTGGCGAGATGGAAGGGCCGAATGGCGTTCGAGGTAATCCCTCTTGACGACTATGATCTCATCCTTGGAATGCAGTTTTTCCATAGTGTGGGAGCCATGATCGACATGAGGACAAAGTGCATGATGATCCTCGACCAAAAGTGCCCGTCGATGATTCCCATGATCAAAGGGGTGGTCGACACCAAGACCATCGCATCGATCCGACGCCTCGACAAGAGCTTGAAGGCTGTCATGCGCATCAACAAGCTGTCCGAGGTCAAGCCAAAGGTTGAGTTGAATCCTACTCCAACAAATGCCATGCCCATCCAAGCGCTCTTCCCCGAGGTTGAGTGCGCGCCACACACTCCGTCCAAGCCAAAGACCGAGCCGCGTGCGTCCAACTTCATCATGGAAGGATTCGGCCCTTCGTTCACGAGCGTCCGAGCGAAGAGAAACAAGAACAAAAAGGCTCGTGCCAAAGCCTGCAAGGCTGCCCGACAAGCTGAGAGCGACGAGGGGACGTCGCTCAATTGAGTGGGGAGAATGTCACGGGCCTAAAGAAAGTCGACCCAAGAGGTTCTTGGAGGACTACCGCGACTCGCCCGTGGACCTCCTGCTATCACTCGGATTCCCACCAAGTCTTCTCCCGAATTGCAAGGGCAGACGAAACTGTCATTGAGCTAGATTACGGGAGTCTGTTCCTTTCATTTATGTCGGTAGATGGTAGTTAAGCACTTATGTCGGTAGTTGAGGCGGTGCGATCTCGCCTATCGGATGAAAAGTAGATCAATGGTTGTAATCCGAGGCCCTCAACTATAAAAGGGGTGTCCTCCTTCAGTTGTAATCATCCAACCCAACATTTCAATTATATCAAAGCTTCCGCTTCCCTTTCAGAGCTTCTCTCTCTAGCTTTCTCTCTCTACGATCCGGGTAAGCGAGCGGGTAAGCGTTCGATCGAGCAAGGCTTGGCTCGGGTAGTCCAAATTCGCCCGAGTCGCCGGGCGGTCACGATCCTAATCGATCGGCCCGTGACACATACATATGAAAACAATAAAAAAAACAAGACATTATATTGAAATCAATCATTTAAAGGAAATGCAAAACGAAAGTCAAATTTTGGGGCTTTGGGGTTGCCCTTTGTCTTTCATGCAAGGGTCCCACTAAGATACCTACCTAGTCCATTTTTTTTGTAACTTATAGCAATTGTTGACTAATTGTATTCTCGCATGGCCAATGATGCTAATAAGTTTTTTAATCAAGCGATCTATGTGATCCCAGGGTTTTCCCTCGATATCATGCATCGACTCTACCATTCATCTAAAAGTCACATGCATTGCAAAAATTTAAACATGCATGCAGGTCTTTTGAATCTTGTTTCTCAATCAATCAAGCAAGAAAGTGAGTTGTTGGTGGGTCACTTAATTACCAAGAGCATGCGCCAATCACAAACACTAGCAATTTCTAGTGCATGATGGGATTATATGTATGAGGGTACATGTGATATTTCAAAAACATATTTTGAAATCATTCATGAAAAGTTTTGAGACAAAGTGACATCTCATCTATGAAAGGCATTCAATTGCAAAAGTTAGCCCGGGACTTGCATAAATGCACTCACAAGCATTGTAGACATTTTGAATACAATTCAAATCGTGACTTTCACAATGTCAAATCAAAATTTTAAAGATGTTTGAAAATATTTAGGATTAAAGAATATTTAGGCTATGGAACACATTCAATTGCTAAGGCTAGCCCGGAGCTCGCATAAATGCACTTACAAGCGTCGTAGACATTTTGAATATGGTTTAAACCACGATTTTTCCTTAAACCAAATTGAGCTTTGGAGAATAACTTTTTAGAAATCGTTTTTGAAAAACATCACATGTACCAAAGCATTTTTTGAAAGATGCAATTTGAAAAGGCCGATTGTCTAACAATAAAGATCAATACATTTAGAAAAATTTTCATGAATATGTCATGTCATAATTTCATGCACAAACTAATGTAAAAGGTATAACTAAACAATCACAATAATGTTTATATCAGAAAATTTCAGAACAAACATGTAAGGATAGCAAGATTGGGCAATACCTAATGATAATTTGGCAATGAAAAAAATTCTCTAACATGCATGGCATGATGATAAACAACTTTTGCGAAGAAAGTTTTCTTAAATAATCTATACATGATTTTACAAAAATCAAACAACAAGCAACAACACATCAGAAATTTGTCAAAACAACAGCACATTCAGCTAATGTCACGAAGATTTGTCCGATCAAAACATGTCTAAAAATCTTGAAATTTACATAAAATATAGCCAACATGATAACAAGCGAGTTTTATTAGGAGGCCAAGTGCAGATTCCAAATAGAAAAAAATGAAACAAAAATATCAAAGGTTTGTCCAAATAGGGGTTAGAAGAAGGGTTCGAATTTGATCTCTTATCCAGATTGTGATCTAGATTTGAAAAAAATGGAAAATGATCCAAACGATGAGTGATTGGCATGAAATTAGTGGCATTAGAAACTTCTAAGTGTGCCCTACGTCTTTCTAGAAGAGCTCAAGTCCAAACTAGGTCAATTTAGTATCCTAAGATTGAAATCTTTAAAAGTGTGCGCATTAGTAATTAAGAAAACAGAACATAAGCATTCATTAGAAAACCTCAAAATCACTCAAAGAATGCACAAACGACATGAAGAAATCACATGGGACTTATGATTGGATGCGACGGAAAGTTTGGATAATCATCTAATCCTAAGTCGGCATGCAAAATGTCATACAATTTAAATGAAATGACTCATGATTCATAATGATATGATTGAGGATCCTGAGCATGATGAACACTTTTTGTAAAACAAATTTAATGTGCGAGATGAAACTCAAATGACATGACCTAAATATGCAAATCTTACAACATGCGGTTCAATCACCAAGAAAGCATGATCATAAGAATCAATCCCTAGATGTCTCAAACAAGCATGGAAAGATGCTTATATGACAAGGTTTCATTTCAACATTAAATTTACAGAACAAGCATGATTTCAACCATCCTCAAGACATGCATAAATCCTACGAAAAATCTCACATACAAAGCATACAATGATGAAGATTTCTTGTTAAGAGGTCGAAACTCAATTAAAATCATATGAGTCGTGGAAAAAATGGCAAAATAGACAAACTATATGTCCAATACATGTTGCTGCAGTACCTTTTATTCTGATGCATGTGATTGACTCACTTTGCCAATGTAAAAACTTTACAAATCATGCATTAATTTAACATATATATCATGTATTTCAACTTATGTTCAGATTTAAGCGATTTTGACTTGTCTAAATTTTTTTACAAAAATACAGGACATGCAAAACACCTGTACAAGAAACTTTCATGAAGAAAAGTTGTTCCATAACTCAACAAAAAAGTCAATACAAAAATAGCAAAATTAGAGATCTATACGGAATAGATTGACCTAGGCTTAGATCTGTGTAGATCTGACCTAGTTAAACACATCCAAAAATCATGAAAAAATTACAGAAGATGTACAATATAATTTATAACAAAACTCATGTAGACAATTTTATCAAAAAATGATTACGAAAGTCGGCACAAAAAAAAAAAAAAAAAAAAGCTAGAAGGCGGAACAAAATCAGAACCGAAAAAAAACTTAGACTACTGCAGAATCGTTAATCTTCGGAGGTATTTTTCGAGGGTCAAACGACGCTCAATTGGGGCATGCGACCTACCGTTTCAAAGCTCATGATGCGTACATCAAACTTCTAGCTCATAACTTCACAAGATAACAACATTTAAGAGCTCAAAACTGGCCTAATAGAAACATGCTCGACCAAATTTGAAAATCACAGAACCACCAGATCTAAATATAATCAACTCTAGATCATTCAAGCGTTGATTCTAATCAGATTTGCAACACATCCTGGCCCCGAACCTTGGTTGTCGATCGTGTATTTGGACACAAGAAACTCTCACCTCATTGGACGCTATTAAAATGAGTTTTATCACGCTTACCTCGATTGAACCAGCAAAGAATTGACTTTTGGAGATGTTCGCCTTTCAACGACAATGAAGCTACTGGCTTCGATCTCGCTTCAGGAATCGTCGGACATGAAGAATGTCAAGTTCAACTCTAGTAAAAGAGCTGTTCAACGCCGATCTTCAAATTCTCTTAGCTAGATCTTGCTGCTGTAATTTTTCTGGAAATCAGAACGCCAGCAACTTCTGATGGCCGAACAGCAAGAGGAAAATCCTTTGAAATTGGAAACGGAACTTCAGAAATCTCCACGCGGAATAAGCGAGACAGAAAAACTACTGGAATGTTGAAGGACTTGGGGAAAATCGAGAAATCAAGCTCGATTTTGTCAGCCGAGCCTTCATTCGATCAAATCAGGAATATAGATGAGAGAGGAATGGCCACAAGCTTCATCAATCTCATTCATAGAAAACAAAATCAACCGCTCCATTCGTCTTTTGGCTAGAGAGAGAATTAGTGGAGAAACCATCCACTTTGCAGGAGCGAAACCAAATGTGGAGATCACCCCTTGAAAAACAACGAACCAGATGTGAGAGGATGAGTGGAGACTTTGGGGCTCCTTCTTGCAGGCGAGAACACGGGCGAAGAATTGCTTCGTTCCTTTCTTGCTTGACTGAATTCATAGAAAAATGGAGAGAGAGAATTTTAGTTAGAGAAACTAGATCTAGAAAAACGCCCCCTTAAATTTTGGAGAGAGAATTTTAGTTAGAGAAACTAGATCTAGAAAAACGCCCCCTTAAATTTTGGAGGGAAAGTTAATTATATAGTGTTTAGGGCAAAATCAAATGTTAGCCCTTGGATAGGATTGGATCTCTCTAGCTAATTATTTCGTTAAATTTGTTGAAAGCACCCTAATTGAGCACATGTCTATTTCAATGGCCACGATACATTCTTAATGAACGGATGATGATCAATCGTGTACTAATTGGGTTTTTTTTTTTTGGCAATTTTCATAACATGTGGGGTTGATTTGCGAATTTTGTAAAATCAGTAACAAAATTGGGAATTTGAAAATTAAGGGCGCGGATGCATTGGCCAGAAGTGGGCTAGCAGATGGTGGTTTCCAGCCAAAATATGGCTGGAAAAACTCGCTAGTCAACGCTGGTCAACGCTAGGTTGACCGAGTTGACTTTTTGTCTGAATTTTGTTCTATTTTTTTAGGTTTTGCCCGATTTAAAAGAAATCAAATATTTGTATATGATTTGGTTCAAATGAGATGCAATTAGGCTATCTCAAGTTGACTAATTGTGCACAAAATATTCAAATTCATTGAATTTTCTATTGAAGCGAGGCCACAAGCTAGACTCACATCTTCAATTGAATCTCAACCGGCCAAATTGAAGCTCAATTACTTCAATTGCACTCTAGTCTAAAATGGGCCAAGTCGAATTACGTAAATTGAAGCACCTTAGCTAGGCTTTCTAATCCTTGAACATGCTAAATTGAGCAAATTAGAATGCATCTAAGCGAATCTCCCAAAATTGACCTTGAATTTGGACTCATCTCTTTTAATAATGCGTTGACTAAAAATCAGGTGTCAACAGCCCCATTGTCACGAGCCATCGTATTTAAAACCAATACATTTTCTATGCTCCAAGGATTAGGTAAACCTTAGCTCCTCTAGCAAGACTGCAACTCCAACACTAGTGGGAGACTTCAATACCTACAATTCTAAAAAAAGAATGGGGTGAGTCGTGGACTCAGCAAGTAAAACTCACTAATTTCCGAGTAGGAGGATGCCTCGCCTAACAACAAGCATATAACTCATCTAAAACATTAGTCGATGATAGATCAATAGCAAAATAAAAGCTTTGGTTTGGATGAAACATGAGAAATCCTCAATCAATGATATGCAAACATTACCCAATATTCACCCACGCCATGAGAAGCTCACGCTTCACTCAATATTATGCAAGCATAAACAAGATCCATTCCATAATGCAAAGAACTTACGCCTCACTCAATAATATGCAGTATAACCAAAATCCATTTCATAAAGTGAGGAACTTATGCACACGAGATTTAGTTATTAATAGCCGAAATCCATCGACTCTTCCAAAATCCACCAGGCATCCAAAATCCATCAAGCATCGTCCCATAATCCAAGAGTGACGGCGATCCTCCAACTATGCATCTATCAGGTATCCAAACTTAATCGAGCAACGTCCCCTAATCCAAGGGTGACGGTAGTCCTCCGACAATGAGTCTATCTGACAACATTGCCGAAATCCATTAGTCGATGGCTAAAAATTAGTCCATCGTGTGACCATGCATCAAGCATCACAATTCGATTCTTATCTTCATTTTTAGTTCAATGGCCTGAAGGCATGCCATGCATAAGTGTGTGAAATGACTTACCAAAATCGAGATGTTAAGCATGCCGAGCATGAATCAATGATCGCGACTTGATCCAACACGTTTGAGCACTGATCTAGTACCCAAATTGGCTTGGGAACGATATATCTTGATATCACGTCGAGACCATGATAGGACCGGCCCGTCGTGACATATTCACCGACCTAGTACCACAGTTAGCTCGGGAACGATATGCCTCAATACGCACCGAGACCATGAAAGAACTAGCCCGTTGTGACATGTTCATCGACCTAGTACCGAAGTTGACTCGGGAATGATATGCCTCGATATTGCACCAAGACCAAGAGAGGATTGATCTGTCGTGATCCCACGTATGTCAAAGCCGACAAAACTCTTTTTTGGAGCTCGGGGCGTGAACTAGAACATGCACTTGTGAAAGTGGTTGAAAATAGTTTTGTAAGGAAATAGCAAGCTTTCACAAAAATGTTTTTCAAATAGGTTTGTATCAAAGCAAAAACCATAGCTTATCAAATAAGCACACAAATAGGCTTCTTTCAAAGCAACTCAAGCCAAAGCACATCAAACAATGATCGAACTCAATCAATGAACAAGGTCTAAATTGATCCAAGCAAATACCTCCGAACTTCAAGCAACAACAAGTCAATCAACTTCAGTCAAGGACTTGTCACACGCTCGGTATAGGGTAACACAACGTCCTAGCCAAATATTAGTAAGTTCTACATAATACACTTCAAGGAACGGCCTAGGGGACCAAGCAACATATAGGCGAGCAAATGGGCAAGAGGGGTGTGGCCACGAGAAAGAGAGAGGGTGATGGTAAGGGTGAGGTTGAGAGAGTGAGGGAGGAAGAGGAGGTGGTGTAGAAATGAGGGGAGGGAATGCCTCTATTTATAGGCAAACCCCTCATGATGATCTTTTTAAATGGACCAGTCATCTCATGTAGGTGGACAATCTAGGTTGAGGAGGTGGCAAGTTAAAGAGATGGGTGGCAAGTCTAGTTTCTAGGGGTCTTGCTTATCTTTCCATTGGTCTATCTAAGGGGTTGAGTCATCATGAAATTATTACATGTGATTATTATGGGGACACATAAGCCAATGACTAAGTCTCTCCCATTTAATGTTTGGATCTTGAGTAATCATTAGGCTAGATATCTTCATATTACAAACTTGCTCTCCAAGTTTTTAGGTTATGAGGCATTATGGCCTATTCCTTTGAGAGACACCTCAACTTGGCATCAAAGAACTAGAGTCCAGGATATTTAATGCATCCTTTTCCTAAATTAAGAAGACTCTAGATTAGCCTTGCTCCTTAAGTTGGGTGTGCAGCCCTCTTCCCTTCCAAATTGGGCATGTGACCCTCTTATCCTGGGCTAAAAATAGTTTCAGGCAATTTCCTAAATTAGTGTCATTACCCTATCAAATGGAATCGAAAAATTATGAACTTTAAATATGTTGTAGGGAGGACCTTCATTATTTATTTTTTTTTTTTTTTATGAAGAAAGTCAAGTCAAATTCATGCTGTGGAGAGAGCATAAATCCCTAAACACAACCCAAAAATTCGTCTGTCGTGAAGATTCAACGGTTGGAGAGAGACTCATTTTGAAATCCAAATCTTCACAAAAATCTTTGAAATTTCTATATGTTGTAGAAATGGATGTCCTTTAAAACTTTTATGAAGAAAGCATGTTCAAATTCAAAAGATAAAATTTTATAAAAATCGAGAAGGCAATTTGGTCACTATTTTTACTACACCGGGCAGGTTCCAGTCGGTAAATGATTAGGCTTTCGTCCCAACCATTCCTCCTCATAAAAATCAGAAATTTAAGTATGTTGTAGAGAAAGATGTTTAGAACAACTTTTATGAAGGAATTTTCTCCAAATTCAAATCAATAAAATCTTTGTAAAATTGGAAAACGGCGAAGGTCTAGGAATTTCGAAAAATTGGAGAGTCAAAACCTATGAAACCTTAAGTGGCAAGTCTAAGGAGGTGGGGGGGCGTCCTACTTGGCCTTCAAGATCCCTTCTCATCATTTTTCTAGGCCATGAGTCACTCCCTACCATTAATGAGCTTATGACCTACCCTTTCTTAATATGTAATCATCCAAAATTTCATGATTACCTTTCAAGAGTAAACTAATTGTGCCAAGTGTTCTACCTAGTCATCATGCATTAATAGGCTACCTTCCAAGAACATTAAATGAATCATGGAAAATATCAAGTTAGAAGGCTATCTCATTGGGTGGGAGTCAATCGTGTCACGCCCCAAACCTTGAGCGCGCACACATCCCTTAGTAGTTGGTAAAATTTTGCGATGTCTCAGAACGCGTTGCTGACCCATTCATTTTATTGCACATACAGAACCATATAATAAATCCCCAGACAACACAAATATGTGATAGAAAAGCATGATAAAATTTTCACAAAACACTTTTTTATAAACACACTGGGTTTATATACAAAAGTCTACAAAAAGATCGGCTTTCAAAAAGAAATTGTCATAGACCTACTAGTCGGACACATTTGCTGATCCTTCAGACTCCACCTCCACAGGCTCCGGGGGCTTCGGGTCCTCCATAACCTCATCAAGAGAGTCACCTGCATCCTTGCCCAGAGTGGCGTTGATCGCAACAGCGGGGATATCAAAACCCTAAAGGGGACCTATATCCATTGAGCCTATGGCGAAACCACGCCCTGAATCAATGAGGTAGCCTCTGAGGTAGGCCCTCATCGACCTAGACAATGGTCACTACGAGTTCATAGACCCAGTGACTCCTGGGGATAGGGACGTCTATGCTCCACTCCGTAACCCCCCCGAGGTTGTCCAAAACGAACTGGAGGGACCGCCATCTAAGGACCTGAAAAGATTAAGCCCATGATGGGGTGAGACAATGTCTCAGTAAGTCTACTCCCTAAACCCCGATTAGGAAGGAAATACGCCTAGAGGTAGTCTAACCACACATTACACAATACTTACATTGCCTTAGTTCCTTCCTGCACGTCAGTATGGTTCATATCACATATAATTGCATCAAAAACACTCATCAATCGACATGTCTCAACTTATCTCACAACAATTACAGGGGTCCCGATTATAAGGCCAAATCGTTAGACACGTTTCATTCTGTGCTACACAATTTTGTCCCATAATCAGGTGCATCAATTCAATCAATCATGCGTCCCAATTGATTACAACCCAATGGCCACGGCCAACTCAACAGTCAGTGATCTTTCGGCGTAGTTGGGCGTCGTCTTGCACCATTAAGCACGGCAACCTCTACACCTAGACAGCATTCCACTAGGGAGCATCGGTTCAGCCTCCACTGTGACCGGCATCCGTTGACTTGGGGCATCCCATATAAGGGCATTGTCCGGCTTAATAGCTTGTGACGGATTCTCATAGCCATCACACGATAATTTAATCCTGGCTAAGAATACCATGCATTGCACTTAAATGTCTCAATTAAAATAGTAAACTTGGCATATTTTCTTCATATTAAAAACACAAAGTGAAAATAATTGTATGTGGATACGTGGTCAGATTGAAAGAGAAAAATTAATATCATTCATTTTAAAATCCCACTATTTGATATAGTATTTAAAAGTATTTTCGGTGTCAAAACCCGACACTCGGTATTTTCTAATTAAATACCAAAATTTCATAATTTTGAAATAAATACTCAAAAATTACAATCACCACTCAATTGCACAAAATAACCATCAATTGCATTAAATTAAGCATACCACTGTCAATCCACGAAATTTTGGTCACGGGCTATCCCGTATAATTTCAAAATATATTAAATAATTAAATAAATAGCAAAATTAATTAAATAAATGCAATTTAATCCAATAAATGCATACTTAGGTTGGGAACGCTAATTTAACCACCTAAACGGGCGATAAAAAAATAATGTACCTATCCATATAAATAGTACAATCTATTTAGCCCTTAATTAATCTATTCTAATCACTTAACAATCATAATTAAGCAATTAAATCACTAATCAAAGCTAACTAACCACCTAAGCCATACTTAGCCTAATCTAATTACCTACTAAATGTCATTAACTCCCTAAGCAGAGTTTAGCAAGTAAACTCACTAGATTAGCGAATCGGTGAGTCCATGGCGACGGCGATGCAGAGGCGGGCGGAACACGAGCTTGCGGCGACACTAAGCAAGGCCCGGAAGAGACCTAAAACGGGCCACGAAGCCCAACAGCCACTATTGGCCTTCGATTTTGTCCAAGGACCGAAGGGGCTCGGCCGAGTTGCGGCTTGGTTGGAAACAGCCACACGGGCGGTGAATGGCAATGGCGGGACAAGGCAGTGGCTTCGACAGCTAGACAGAGGGCCTAGACGACGGAGGCAGCTCGAGATGGTTGCAATGCGGGCCTGGCTTCGTTGGACGTGGGCTTAGGGTGGCAAAGACGGGTGAACGACCGCGCGGGCTGATGCGTAGGAGCTCGGGCGGTTCGACGGTGCTCGAATGGCGGGCGGAGGAGCGGTCGATGGGCAGGGGCTTTCAGCTGGCTTCCTTTGGATTTGTTGAGCTCTCAAATTTACACAACAATGGATAAAGCAAGCCTAAGGAAGAAGAAGAAGACAGCTGCTGAAGAGGGGGGCCACAAAATATCCTAAACACTCATGGCTTGGCCCCCACTTGTGGCTGCCTCAATCCTTAGCCATTTGTACACCAAAGCTTCCTTAACAAGCCATTCAAAGTGTTCAAAATGTTGCAACCCCTTGGTCCTACGAATTTTGAACATTTCCCCTTCCACTTTCATCCAATTCCAACTCAATTGGACTCAAATTGGTGCCCATAAATTTAGTTAAGGTGCCCACATCCATCCCATGCTTTTTCATCATCAATCGAACCAACTTGACGGCCAAAAAATGGCCCTCTAATTTTCTCGGTCCAATATAGCCCTACTTTGAAATTTCGCCAAAAACTCGGGTTTGTAGAAAAATTTTTGGAGGATGAGTTGACGTTCCTAAAATAAATTGCGATATGATAGAATTTTCAATTTCTAAAATCGGGTTCAATTTCGTGGTTAATTTCAACCGGACCCGATTTTAGCGTGACCTAACCTACCGGGTAGCTTTTAGGAATTTTTTGCGCATTTGACCCGTTGTCAATTATTTTAGAGCCACATTGTACCTCTTTGACACATTGACGACTCTCACTGGTCATGAAAATCTCAAGGTTTCAAATACGGACACAGGGTACATAAATAACTGAAAAATCGGTCTAGTGCCGTTCGATGAGAATTTTACAATTATGTGGAATCACCAACTCTTTAATCACATGCCTCTATCGAAATGACCTATCTCCAGTCTCTGATCGATTTTGATAGTGCCATATTGACCCTTGCAAATTAGCACGGTCAAGCAATTGATTTCTAGTCGAATTTTCAAGTCTATTGCGTTAAAGTCTCTTAACAGCTTCACCTAATGACTAGTTATCTCGTGAGTGATCAGCTCAAAGAAAAGAACTGTAGGCATGTCGATGAAAAGCCCAACTCATTCAATTGAAAACAGAATCAGAAAATCAGGATGTCACAAATTGAGTCTAACCATAATCGATTAACTTATTTGGCCCGAGGTTTGTGCCTAAGCCATGATTGAATAAAGCCAAATGCAACTGGGCTTAATTAGTGAAACCAAGTTCGAAATCTCCTATATCGAGAAAATGGGTCACAGCTGGGTTTACTAGTTAGGTCTTGGCCCGGTCGGTCAGTCCTTTGGTCAGTTTGTGGGCTAGCCCATGGGTCTATTCTACTTGGCCAGTCTTGTGGTTAATCCTTGGGCCAGTCGACCAGTCTTGGAGCCGGTCTTGTGACTAGTCCAAGGTTGTGCACCACAAGTCCTAGTCAGTCCGAAATTGAACCACATTGAGTTTATTCACTCCATGGTCGATTATCGGTTGTCATGTAATTGTGTGAAATCGATTGATTCATATCAACTCACAGTCGCATGAGATCGGTTCATGGTTGTCCTTGACTGGAATAATGACCAGGTGGAATCACCCATGACTAATGCGATGATTGGACGAAATCAAGCCATGACCGTCCATCGATTCGTGATGGTACGTGATTGTTACATGATCGATTTTTATGATCGAATAACCTTTCCATGGTCGAATACTCTATAACTAGACCTTGGGTTACCGATTCCTGAACGGCCAATTGACTCATGACTGGCCTTCGGGCCGGCTCATGGCCAAATCTCGCCCTTGACATATCGGGCTTTGGCCTACTAGTCATGACCAAAATAGGGGTTGAAATCGAGGATGTTACAGTAGTCATCATCATGTATCAAAATATCAAAGATATCTAACTATTACTATTCAATAATCAAATTTCCTCAACAAATACAAGCTTGAAGATGAGAAAATGAATAAATGAGGGTCAAAATACGTGAAAAATAATCATCCCTACGTTCACTTTGGATTAGCGATGAAAAGTAAAGAAATTGAAAATGCTAGCACTGGAAATTAAAGGTTGCAAGGAGTGTAAATGGTACAGGAAATTGAAATGGGGGAAAGGTAATTTTGCAGGAAAATAAGTAGAGAATAATGGATTTATAAGGAATACATGTTTTGTGATTGTTTGGGCGACCCTTACACCGATTACATTTGAATATCGATATCCTACAATTGACAGTTATTTACAGACGGTTACTAATTTTAGATGCATAAATAACTTCTTAATCCTATCTCTAGTGATTAATAAGAATTTCCAAATTCTTGAATTGATCTTTTATTTAGTCATGATTATACATGAGCAATTACGAATAACGAGTTTGTTGGCATAACCAATCAGTAGTTTTGTACTTGTGTTGATCGACTGTCTCCGTCTTTATTTGAGGCTCGGCGACCAACAGAGGGATATAAGGAAAAGGAAAAAATAAAAAGGAGAGAAGAAAAAAATCAAAATTTTTTTAAAAAATTACAAAATTTATCCATGTCAACTGTCTACAGCCACATCATATAAGACATTTATGGTGCATATGACAATGTTTCTATTTCTCTATTTCTTTATTTTTCTATTCCTCGGAATAAGTTTGGAATAGAAATCCGTTTGGTAACATAATTTTATTTTTCTATTTCTGGAATAAATTTCTATTCCGAAATAGATTTGGAGTAGAAATGAGAAATCAAAACTTTTTGCATCGTTCACTCGTCATCGCCCGTCGCCCACCCACTACCCTTGGGATGCTGAATGCCCGCCGTTGCTTGCTGGCTGCCCGCCGGTTGCCGGCCGCTCACCGCTCGCCACCGAACGTTGGGCGCCCACCCACCGGACTGGACTCCAGCTGCTTCTCATCGATCGTCGAGCGGGATGTTGGACGCCCGTCGAGCATTTGCAACTCATCGCCAACCACCGACACCGGAGGCCTACGCCAACCATCAAACACCCCCACCAACCGCCCGTTGGTCACCATCGGCCGTTAGATGTTGATTGTCGGACTTCGCTTTGTTGGCCACCCGCCACCGATCACCGGGACTCCACTGTTGGCCCCTCGCCGCCGGCCGCTCGGCAGAACTCGGCTTGGCCACCCGCCACCGCCCACCGGACTTGACCATTGGCTGGCCTCCGACGTTGGGCGCCGGACACCGGCCTTCGGACGTCGGACGCCGAACGCTGGCCTATGGACATCGGACGCTGAATGCCAACCTCCGGACGTCGGCCGCCGAATGCGGACTCCAACCACTTGCCATCGATCGCCGAACACTGGACATCGACTCCAGCCCACCGAATGCTGGCCGTCGCCGCTTCTAGAAATAGAAATTTTATTCTCTTATCAAATGAATTTTTACTCTAGAAATAGAAATTCTGAATCGTTATGAAACACGTTCTTTGCCGAGAAAATCGTCCATGGAATAGAAATTGAGAAATCAATTTTTGGCCAGAAATTGATTTGTATTCCAGAAATTTTGTCATGCGTGCGTCCACGTTAACGATTTTCAACAAAAATTAACCGAAATGATTACATTTTAAATCGTCAAAAGGGTTAGACTAAATTAACCAAATTAAAAAGTTTATAATTGAACTAGGCACTATATAATAGATTTACAACTTTTTGGACATTTTTCTCTATTAGTTACACTGCCTCAACATATTAAAATATGAGGTTGCTTACTATTGATAAATTTATTGATAAATTTTCCTTGAGTTTTGGTGAAAGCTCTTATTGGTGAGTTTGACCAAATTTTGTTCTTATTGACCGAGCTTACTATTCGTCGATAATAACAAACGTTTGATTATTTTATGGTGGCAACACAGACTAACCAAAGTCTCCAAGAACCAAGAATAAATTGGGAATCAAATGTGTAACGTTTGGCTTACAAGCGAAGTCTTGGAACACTCCACAAATCAACTAATTAAACTCAAAATTCGCACATTCAAACAACCAACATAATGATATATTCTAACTCAGAAAATTCCAAAAAAGATTCCACTGTGACACGACATTAGAAAAAACAGAACCCAACGCAATTTGAGCATTGGTGGCGAGGCGGCACCTTATGGTCTAGGGCGTGCTCCTTAGGGTCCGGTGCTGGCTAGGGTGACATTCCCTGCGCTTCGAGTCTGATGCTTCGTCCTTAGAGTGAAATGCTTGCTTCTTTGTATAAGGTGCATGCCTACTCTGATCCTTTGAAAATAGAAATCACTCACTTTGAAATTTTTGGGAGCACGTGATAAAAGTCCCCTTCTGAAAAGATCGCCAAGAGGGAATCCAAACTCAAGTCTATCAATATATCTAATTGGACCCACATTCACTCAAAAACTTAAACTAATAAGTTATGGTCCAATTATAATATATTAGCCACTTTACACCACACAAATTCTCTGGTGTAGGATTTCTTAAAACAATCTCTTTCTCACGTGCGAGCTCAATTTTAGATTTGCTCCCCCTTAATTCAAATATCCTTTTGCATTGACTTATCTCAACTTGAATATCTAAATTATTGGAATGCACCCGCAACAATACATGACAACTATCATCAACTGCTAACTTGGGTCTGGCTCAGCCAAGGTCTCTATCTTGTGTCACTAGATCAACTATCCATGTCTTTTCTCGTCAGACCAATCATGATGGCAATTTCTACCCGAAAGAAACTAGCATCGATCATGCAATTTATTTTTTGAGATATTTACCAAACACTAGAGTGGATTAGGGGCCCACCAATGAATTATTGGCTCCGATACCATTTGTTAGGAGCATATAGTAGAAGCCCGATACCTTATTTGAAGGACATCACCGAGAGGGAGCTCAAATTTAAGCTTGTCAACAAATCCAATTTGACCCACCTTCACTTAAAAGCAAGCCAAGGGCCCAACTACGATACATTAACTGTTCTATACAACACTAATTTTCTAATGTGCGACTTCTCTAAGACAACTCATATGTGCATTCTAACAACTCTACCAAACATGGTCAAAGCCTAGTTAATTGACCCACTTAAAAAGGGTAAATCTCCAGCTTAACAATTTTTACCTCAAGATAGAAAGAATTAAACTGTCAACAAGGCCATATTAGACCTTTTTCAATACGTTTAATACTATTGGTACGAAAAATACTTTCTTCTTCTTAGCATAAAGATCCATTTGCTCCTAAAGCAAAAAATGGAGTGAATGAGAGATTGTTTTATCTTCTCTCCACCCTTCTCGACAAGGAAACCCACATATTGAACTTAGTCAAAAAGTGTGATAAATGGGCGTCCATCATCATCCCCATGTGGGACGTGGGTGGTCGCTTTATGTGCAGTCTATGCCATTCGAATCTCCATTTAGGCATGAAAGAGCAAAGCAATAGATGGGCAAATTGAGAAAAATATGTTGAGGAGTCTTTTTCAAAAGCACGTGCGGAAGCAATACGTCAGTTTTCTGACTGGTTAGATATGTGTCCTTATTAAGATTCCCCTTATTTTGTAAAAAAATACATGATATGGGAGATATTTTCTCAAAAAAAATAAAAAATAATCATTTGCATTTTTACAAATAAATGAACGAAACATATTTTCACAGTCTACCAAAATGTTTAAGCATAAATTGTTGTCGAGAATGAAAATATTTTTTTATTAGCTAATTATTTCAAGTGATCATTTTTAGGTAAATATTTTTTTTAAATGATTCATTTTTCATAAAACAAGTGGAGTTTAAATGAGCAATTTAAGAAGTCTAGCATCTTAAACTTGTCCACTCCAAATGTTAGAGGGCACTATATTGGGTTATTACACCCTCGTATAGTTTTGATTATACTGGTGATCAATAGCACTTCTTATTATATTGGTACGTTATAAATACAAACTACTTCGATTTTTTTGCACTTTATTTGGTGTCAATGGAGAGCTGATGGATTGCAAAATGAGGAGACTGATGCATAAGTCTTCAATTTCAACAGAAAAAAAGAAAAAGTAAATTGAGGGGTCGGGACATTCACTCCTTTGCTAGTTGACCCTATTTTTTTGGACCACATGCATTTTGGAGTGGTAGATTAGATTTATCATCGAGAGTCCAATTGAAATAACTCGAGTGACTGGACCCTCAGGGAATTTGAAACTTCTTGAGGGTTTCATACTACCTGGCATGCAACCATTGGTGTTCTCCTAAAGATAGACGTGTCAATTTCATCTGGCGTGGTTCGATTCGTCCGCAGGGTTAATGTATGTGATTCGTGGATTCACGTGTCTATATTTTATCAATTAATTTAGTAAAATCTAGGATAGACAAAGTGGTTATCTCATTGTTGTTTCAAAGAGAAATAATTTTATGCATTATAAAATAAGCATGTGCAACTCCTGGGTCTCATGCAATAAGTTGGACGCCAAGGAAATTCCATTTAAAAATTGGAGGTCATTCATTTGAATTTCATTTTTGTGTGCAAATTGTTCTGGATCAGAATCACGTGCATACGTCAAAGGTCTGGACATAGTTGATTTATGGGGCTTATAGAGTTTTTCATGAGGCTTTAGGCAATTGGGTTGTCCTTGCCCTTAAATTATTTAAAACATCAAAATGTCTGAATTAAAAATTAAATTTACATCTCAAAATTCCAAATCCTTGATGCATAAAACGTTATTTAAGCTTTGTTTATTTCATGAAGAAAATGAATGATTTGAAAAATATTTTTCTAAAAATGAACAAAAGAAAAATATTTTCATCTTTCGCAAAAATTTGTAGACATAAATTTTTGTCGGTATGAAAATATTTTTCATTGACTACTTATTTCAAGTGAAATAAAAATCACTTTTTAGAAATTATTTTTTAAATAATTAATTTTTCATGAAACAAATGAAATCTTTTTTTTTTTTTTTGTTTGTTATGGAAGTAGCCCAAATCTGTTTTTTTTTTATTCCCTTTCTTTTTCCTTTTTTTGCTTTGCATTCTTAGAGAAGGGGAGTGGGGGTTCAGTTTGGGTGCATATATGGGTAAGGGCATTTTTGGTAAAGTTGGGTTTAATAAATTATGCTATTCAGTGGAGGAAAAATAAGATGTAAGTTGGGCTGTAAAAGTGGGTAACAAAATTATATTTTCATTTAAATTTATCGAAGCGGGGTATATATGGGTCATCCAAATTAAAAAGCTAAGTCATAAGGGATTTTAAAGAGAAAAGCCCAAAATAACGAGTTTTTGTGGGTTTATTACAAAGTCACTTTCAACCCGCTTAATAAAAATATTAAAGTTAAGAAAGCACGTCTCAATCCCTTTTCAATGTTGGCTCCTCTCTTCTTTCTTCACGGATCGTGACTCGAGCTCCTCCCCTGGTTGGGATCAATCACCCCAACCCCCAAAACCAAACCGCACCCCAAAAAAAAAAAAAAAAAAAAGAAAAGAAAAGAAAGAAAAACACCAACGAACCGCTTAGATATGGTGTAACCGCTGCTCATCTTCAATGGCCATTCAAAGAGCTGAACTCGTAAGTCTCCACGTCTCTCAATAGATTATCCATTTTGACAGCCTTAGGATCCTGACTATGCTTCAATTGTCAACTCTTTGACATCCAAAAAAGTCACGAGACCTTTTGGATGCAGATCCAGAAAACCCTGTCGACTCTTTTACAAGTTTTTAAAGCAGATCGGGTACCTCTTGGATAAAGCAAAAGCGAACGAGTGCTCCTGTCCTCTTGTCACTTCTTCACAAGCTTTTGCTTTATCCAAGAGGTACGGCAAGAGCCATTCTTTACCACCGATCTGCTTTAAAAACTTGTAAAAGAGTAAAATCATTACTCGACAGAAATATCTATTTGGCTGATAATTTACATCATATGTTGCCTCACCGGCCTTCTGCTTAACATCGCAATAGACACAAAGAAATGGAGATCAGTTACATGATTTATATCGTCCACAATTTGGTGAATTAGCAATTTACCAATGCATATAGCAAAATTTCGTCATTAAGCATCAAATGGCAAGCAGAATCTCAAGAGGCGAAGCCATCCAGCAAAGCTGCGATGCTACCAAATGGAAATAATTTGCTGTCTGAAAACATATATATATATATATATATATATATATATATAAATGATGGGAAAAAGAGAGGAGGTACAAATGGAAAGCTAAAAATTATACTCTGGCCACCAAGTCTGGTATACATGAAAGCAAACCTATTCACGAGAACAAGGGCATTATTAGTCACCCGGACAAGTTCCACCACCTTTCATCTCTCTGCCACCTTCACGCCCCCGTGCCTTACCCAACTCTTGAGCTCCCTTACTGACTCGGCAATCCGGTGCATGGAGTAGCTCATTCTTTAGAGGCAACAATTTAACAAGAAAGTTTGCTAAGGAAGAACTCAGGTTGTGTCAAGTATGGATGCTAAAATTGTATTATATAAAAATAGATTAATATTAATGGTTCAATTTGGATTGGACCCTTTTCAGCATGACCAAAATCCAATCCAACTCACATGTTTGACTAGCCTATATGTAAATGTACCCTCCTAGATACAAAGGATATTGTTTTTGGCCAGAGATACAAATATTTCAATTATGGATATATTTGCCAACATGCGAAAGCACTTGTTAAATGTTGAATATGATTCAATTACTTGAAGTCGTATAACCATCCTTTACAGAATCTCATTAGTAAAAGTAATCTGAATTTCTGTAAGGTTGTAAAATAATTACGAAATTACCTCATCCAAGTAATAAATAAGTTATTCCACACATGGCAAAATGCCAAAGTACATTAGCATATCCCGATTAACTTTTGATGTACTTATTACCTCTTTCCAGTTGAATTATGTTAATACGGATGAAGCCTGGTCCAAATACGAAACACGACAATTTATAAAAGCGAATGAATGATTTGTTACCTTGCCGATTGAAAAACATCAATAGGGCTGAAGCGTTGAAGCCTTGTCCAATACAAGATCAATGTTCAGGCCGCGTGTTACATGTGAGAGTGAACGGCATGTATGAAAAAAGTGATGGCTAATGTCTAAGAGATAGATTGAGTGATTAAGTGCTAGATTTGAATGTGTCATATTACGTCTTCAAATCACAATGCCTTCCACTCATATTAACTTTGGGCCAATTACTATCACCAATATTCCTACCCATCCAATGGGTGGTTTATTTTTACCAGATGAACGTGGACATGAAGGTTTGTGCATACCATAAAATTAAGTCATGCTGAAAGTTCTCTAATGTGAAGTGGAAGTGAGCAACAATAAACTCGAGTTTTAATTTATAGTCATGTCCTTTTTTTCCGCCTTGATTTAATGTAGGGAATTTTTTCAAAGTTCTACGGACAAATTTTTACTATATATAACGACTATAGTCTAACTTTATTATTTAACAAATCAGTCTATTGTATTGTACAAGATCACGCCAATTCCCCATTAGTAGTGATGTGGTCCAGTCAAGAATTTTTTTAAGAGACTCCTATCCACAATGAGGATGATGGACATGTAATTGAGCGGCTATATTTTCCTCTATTGTTGTTGCAGGAAATTTTCTTCAACTATACTGTTAATTGACAGGTTATAAGTTATAAATATTGAAAATTTAATTAAATACAAATATAACTACGTCCATATTTGAAAGCCACCTATCAATAAATTATTTGGTGGAATCCTCCAACTAGGGATGATAACATGATTTAATTTTGAGGCAAAGTATTAAAAAAAGTCTCAAACATTTTGCATTAGTACCAATTCAGTCATAAATCTTCTAATTGAAACAACTTAGTCCTAAATATTTTCACATTGGTACCACCAATTTAAGCTAGAAATTACTGACATGGACATCGGGTAATCCTATGTGGCATAGCTAGCATTGACATGAAACATTTTTTATAATTTTTAATAATTTTCTTCTTCTTTCATCTCTTTTTCTTTCCCCTCATTTTGCTGGTGGCCAGCACAAGCCACGGTTGGTGAGGGCTGGCCTTGCTTGAGCAAGGGTCGACCTCATCTAGGCAAGGGTAGTGGGGTTGACCCTCACCTATACTTGGGCAGCCTTACTAAGCCTTGCTTGGATGAGGGCAAGGCTAACCCTCCCTAGGTGATGCTTGGCAAGGCTAGCCCTCGTCATCCATGGCTTGTGCCAGCTACAAGCAAAAAGAAAGGGAAAAAAATAGAAAAAAATAGTAAAAAAAATGTCCACATTAACATTGGCCTATTACGTAGGACCGTTAGCATCCACGTTAGCAATTTCGAACCTAAATTAGCCGAATGAATTAAATTGGTACTAGTGTGAAAAGGTTCATGATCAAATTGGCTCGATTGAAATGTTTATGATTGAATTGATATCAATGTTATATATGTTTAGAATTTTATTTTATTTTTTAACTTTTCCCCAATTTCAAAAGGCCTATATTCTCCGGCATGTCTTTTATTGGTATGTTAAAAGTGAGTGATGTTCATATTTACAATCCACCCATAAAGTTGGAGGATTTTCCGACCCAAAATAGAGGAAGACATGAACTTTTTGGTTGTACAAAGTAATTGTCTACTTGTTTACTACCAAGAGAAAATCACGTGATAAGCGTTGGCGTTAGACTATAAGTTCGTACTTTTCTTCTTTTTATGTCATGCTGCATATATCTTCGTGTATATATAGCTCGCTCTCAAGTCTCAGTTTTCTACTACATTGAACTAACAAGAGAGACTTGAGACACCAAGACAAGCAGCAACCATGTTCACCGAGCTGCTCTTCTCCTTCTTCCTCCTCATCGTCTCTCTCTTCTCAATCCTCTTCACCAGCAAAAATTCCATCGCTCATCACAAGAAAACAATACCATCGCCACCCACTAACAATCTCCTCCCAAAATCGTATCCGATCATCGGCTCCTACTTTGCGATCTACGCGAACCGTGAGCGGCGCGTTGAGTGGCTCTCTGACATGATCAAGCTTTCCCCATCTGCCACGTTCGTCCTCGACCGCTTCTTTGGCCAGCGCCAGGTCTTCACCGGCAACCCCTCCAATGTTCAGCATATCCTCAAGACCCACTTCAGCATCTACCCGAAGGGTAAGCTCCTCCGCTGCAGCCTCCATGACTTCCTCGGTGACGGCATCTTCAACATCAACGGCGATGCCTGGAAGTTCCAGAGGCAGGTCTCAAGTCACGAGTTCAACCGCAAGTCCCTGCGCAAGTTTGTCGAGCATGTGGTGGACACTGAGCTCTCAGGCCGCCTCGTCCCCATTCTTGACTCTGCCGCCAAGACCGGCGCCGTGCTCGACCTGCAGGACATCCTGCTGCGGTTCACGTTTGACAACATATGCAAGATTGCTTTCGGGTACGACCCAGCATATCTTCTTCCCTCACTTCCGCCAGCCCAGTTCGCTGAAGCATTCGAAGAAGCCGTCATGATCAGCAGTGGAAGGCTGAATTCGATCTTGCCCATCATATGGAAGCTCAAGAGGTTTCTCTGCATTGGTTCGGAGAAGCGTCTCAAGAAGGCCGTTTCTCAGGTGCGGTACCGAGAAGTTATTTTATCTAACAGTTACATCACCGAGTCGCATGACCAACTTATGGCAATATGATCGAATTCTATAACAGATTTTGCATTTAAATGCTAAAAAAATCTAATTTCTTACTTCTTAGATTGTTGGAATGACTGTATGACTGATGCTAATAATATGTTTCAGGTGAGAGGCTTCGCGAGAGACCTCATAAGAGAGAAGAAAGAGAAGATAAGAGAGCGTCGATTGCAAGACGTCGATCTCGAACTCGACATCCTGTCTCGGTTCTTGATGTCAGGCCACTCTGATGAAGACTTTGTGATCGACATTGTCATCAGTTTCATCCACGCTGGCCGTGACACCACTTCGGCCGCGTTGACGTGGTTCTTCTGGCTTGTCTCGCAGAACCCGCAGGTGGAGAGAGAGATACTCGATGAGATTGCAGAGAAGACGGGGACACCGTTGGCCGTTTATGAGGAGACGAAGGACATGGTGTACACACACGCCTCGCTGTGCGAGAGCATGAGGCTATACCCTCCTGTTCCGGTGGACACGAAGGAAGCCACTGTCGATGACGTTTTGCCAGATGGGACGCACGTGAAGAAGGGGACGAGGGTGGTGTACCATCCATACGCGATGGGCAGGCTACCGGAGCTGTGGGGCTCAGACTGGCCGGAGTTTAGGCCAGAGAGGTGGCTGGCAGTGGGGGCCGGAGGAGGGAAATGGGGCTTCGTCGGGCGGGACCCGTACGAGTACCCGGTCTTCCAAGCGGGGCCTAGGATTTGCTTGGGAAAAGAGATGGCATTCCTCCAGATGAAGAGGGTGGTCGCCGCCGTGCTAGGGCGGTTCAGGGTGGTGCCAGCATTGGAGAAGGGGGCCGAGCCAGCGTACTCGGCCGACTTGACGTCAAAGATGAAGGGCGGGTTCCCAGTGAGGATTCAAGAGAGGAATGGATTATTGTAGGATATGTACACAAGTGATTCGTGCATGGACGTTTCATGGCTTGTCGTGTTATAATTGCGTTATGATAATGGAAAGTGCGATTTGTATGAGCTTGTTTCAAAATGTACTTTTGCTCTTGGGCATAGAAAATATCTGAGGAAGCATGTCTAATTAGGGTAGGGTGTTTCGCCCCCCTAAAAAAAATATTGGGGTGTCTAACTACTCTAATGAGTAATGACAAATCCCAAGGGAATCGCCAACCTCTTGAATATTTTTAGGATTTATTTCAATTACACGGCTTGCGTAACAATTTAGTACCCAATCTATAATTATCACCATCAATTTAGATAATTGATTAATGCCTTAAATTATAACTATCCACATCAATAGCGATAGATGTGAGTCGAGTTTTGGTAACAAAAGGATTACTTATATTCTGTATCCCTATAAATATTTAGTTTTATAGACTGGATTCCAAAATTATATCCACGTTTTTAGGGTTTGCCAATTGGGTAAAAAAGCATTGTTCATTTGTCATGTCATGTCTAATATTTTCCTCCATATGTTTTACTGTTATTATTATTGTTGTTGCTGCTGCTGTTATTTCAACTGTAACTAGACATTGTTTGAAATGAAAAAAAAAAAAAAAAAAAAAAAAAAAAAAAACAAAACCACGAGTACAGATTGCGATGTCATCAATACGCACTATGGTTTCCACCAAAGCATAAAGTACTTTCTTTGATGTGTGGGCAAGATCGGTCTTCCACAGAGCAAAAGGTGGGCATCAACATATTTCTAAATGCTCTTGGAGGATCAATTTTCCACTTAAAAGGATCATGGGGGGCACTTGATAGACGAAATTTCTCATTTTCCTTGAAACAATCATGTTCCCGACATATGTGGTACTTATTGAGCAGCTGAATGTTCCCCGAATGATATGTATGTGCATATATGAGTGGGATTCCACTTTATGGGAGCTTGACACTTATGTCAATCTGTAACAACTGATTTTTCCTCATGCATCATATGACCTAAAATTGGTGGGATCAAAATTAACTGCTCTGTTAACTTCAACCGTGAGATAATTGCGTGTTTGGATATTTGAATATTTTAGTACTCTTCCTCACATGCAAGCAACTTTGGCCTAATACTAAGTGCAGAAATGTATATTAACGGAGGCAAATAAGGATTTTGGAAAGATTTGAACTTAAGATCTCTTACTCTAATACCACGTAAAATTTTATAAGTTTACTATAAATTGTTATAAAAATCAAAGCTATTAGAAGAATGTGTGCTTTATTATTTAAATACTCTAATAATTTATCTTGATTGTTGATAGTCAAAAACTTTCCGTGGGTGGTGGGCATGTTATTCGCTCAATCATATCTACGGTGACAAAAATGCGTGTTGCAAAATGTATTGCCAAGTTAGTGACAGCAGAGGCTACTGATATGTGGTCTAGAAAACATTTTCTTGTAGATTACATATGGATATTTCATTTCCAAAAATTTCAGATTCTCGAATCTTAGATGAACTTTAGAGAAACATTGTAAATAACTGTACTTTAACAATATTCTTATAACATAGAATCTCAATTATTAAGTTTATTAAAATTCTCAAATCTTAGATGATTCTCGTAAAAAAGAAACGAATATGTGAATATCCCGATTTGAACACAAAAGAAGAAGAAATAACAGTTTAAGAAAGGTTTCTAAAATTATTTCAATTTATGTATATTAAAGGTATGCATTTCCTTAGTCATCAATCTTACCATTAATGAGGTCTTGATGAGAGTTATTTTGGACCATTTAAATTTTTAGGGCATGTCTAAAATTAATTGAGGTGTAAAAATAGCATGAGCCTTATTTTATTTATTTCGTAAAATCCAAATTGGCTCTAGTCTAGTCAGATGATAGAATCCCGAAGCTTATATTGTTGCAGAAATTGATCCCTCCTCAATATATTACAACGAAATAATTTTGCCAATATAATGAAAAGTAAATCAAGAGCAATGGGACAATATAGGTGAAAAGATATTGGAAATTCAATTTACTTACTTCTAATAGGACCTGAGCATGTCCTTAAAAGGCTCAATAGAGGAAACAAGTGGGAGAACTGCCCTGAGGTGGGAGATCCCGCATTGTCCTCCTATTCCCTTTATATCGGGAAGACAAAGATAGACAGGGAATTAGGGAGCTCACGATAGTGAAGGTAGACACTACATCAAGATTTCGGTCCTGGCTACTACTAGGTAGGTAGGTATAGTAGTCTCACGCGCCTGAAGTGAGTGAAGGTGGGTTAAATGCCCACAACTCGATTGACATGCCTTATGGCACTGTCCTCAACCATAGGTTGACCTAGTTCTCTTGGTTGAGGACAATGCCATTCTATTTCGTGGAAATGATTATAGAATTAATTAGGATTGAAAATCAATAACTTGATTTTTTTTAAAAATTGATTTATTGTATTACTTACAAAGATCAATTAATGATTTTTTCTTTTATCATTAACGAAAACATAAGCTATTCTTTTCCTAATCTTTTATTGTCAAGTTCTGACAAAGATTGTTCTTGCATTGCCTGGATTTAGGATGGAGGGCTGACTTTTCATTGCTAGGAATAGCCTATACTATCTGAACTTTCATATAGAGAAAGACCTCCTACTTTTTAGGGTCTTCGATTTTTTTCTTTCTCTCATATATTTCCATATACCTATTTTATAAGTGTTGTACCAATGGGGACAAATGCTTAAGTGAATAATTCTAGTTTACCTCTTACATTATTTAATATTAAAGTTTGAACCCTTTTTTTTTCCTACAAACAACCTTTCTTAGATAAGCCAAATCAAAAGTTATCTTGACGACCCTTCTGAGCTGTGACCTAACTTTAGGATATTAGTTTAATTATTACATCACGAATAAAATGACATATTTCCCTCATTAACCTCAATAATCGAATGAACGAAATCAGTTGGATGGTAAAATGAAAGTAAATAACAAAAAATAAGGTTTTACGTGACCCGTTGTTGTCAAGGCAAAAAGATAATGCGGATTTTCACTGTATGAGAGCAGAATTAGCTCCTGAGTACAAGGAGACACTATCGATATTAAATCACTCTTTCAAGAAATATGCTATATGCATCTGTTAACACATCTCTTAGCATCAGAGCACGGTGAATGACTCAAATATGATTTGGCAAACAAATAAAATAAAAGAGATTTAAATCCTGACACTCATTTGTTAAAATTATCTAAAAAGTCCTAAACCTATTATGTAGCAGTCACTCAGCCCCGAACTCTTCAATTTGACCAATTTAATCCCAACACTTTTTATGATTTTCCAATTTAATTCTTCCAACCAATTTTGGTAGGAAATCATTGATGTGATGGGCCGATCAGCACCCACCACGTACATGGCACGATTGACTTTAATGTTAACGATACAAATATTCTGATTTTTTTCTTTTTTATTTTTATTTTTTATTTTTATAAAATGGTGGGGGAGGGGAGTGCACATGGCTGGTGGCTAATTGGTCGCTAGCCACTGACAAAGAGTATCATGGCCCTTATCAGATCTGTGTGAGAGGGCCTCGCCTAGTTGCTAGTGAGGGCTTTGCAGCCCTCGCATCACAAGATCTTAGTGAGTGAGCTATAATTAAGCACCAAACAAATGTTACCACATCTCAAACATTATTCTTACATTTTGACCCTTCAAAAAAGTTGTATCTACTTATTTGTTGCACCCGCTGTCTATATTTTAGTCTTTTTTTTTTTTTTGGGCAAAGTCTATATTTTAGTTTAATCACCAAAGGAAATGCTGTGATTTTCTACGCATTGGCTTTTTGATGTTATTTGTATTTAATTACTAGACAATCGAGCATTCTGTTGTTAATTATAATTATGTTTAATAAGTACCCCTAGAGCAATTCTCTAGCATGACTTTGTTTTTTAATAAAGAGTTTGCTCGGCTGCCGATAGAATATACATCAAAGGCAGCAAAAGGGAGGAACTAAAAGCAGATAGGCGGTTACCTTCCGGTCAAGATAAGTACTTCACGACTTTAGCATTTACTTGACAAAGTACCAATTGTAATCCAGACGCATGGACAAGGAGATTGCGTTATTCAAAGGCTCATAAAACACAATGTAAGCCCTATAAAATGGTTGAATCCTGGCTTTTGATTTATATAGATGGCTTTGATCTAGGGCAATTTGGATGTAGTTGGTGGGTGTGAGAATAATTAAATATTAAACCACACATTTATCTAACAGTTCAAGTTTTTAAAACAGTTAACAATGATTCTACAAAATCTCATAAAGTATCAAAACTAGAGGTCTCGAGTTCAAATCATTTTAGACTCCATTTGCCTTACCAATTAAATATGTCCATGTGTAGTCCTGGACCCAAAAAAAAAAAACTAGATTAAACGTGAGGGAAAGTGTTAGAATAATTAAATATTAAACCATGCATTTATCTAAGAACTTAAACTTTTAGAACAGTTAGTGAGTATCAAACATGTGATCTCCACTTCTTGAATGAATAATCCCTTAACACCCCAAGCAACTCTATCGACCCCAGAAAGTTTAGAGAACATTCTTTGAATACACATTAATATTGCAGTTGAAGTTTATTATGGCATTATATTGACACAGTTTCACGGCACCTTGTAACATCATGCCCTTTATAAATTCCATTTTCCGCTGGTGGATTCCCGCTCGTCTCATTCTCTATATTTAGATTTATATGCATTCCTGATATGATTTTCACTCCAATTTACACATAATAGAATACGAAGTCTAGTTTTCTAATTACATCAGTTGCGAGAAATCTTAAGTAGGTTAGTGATGACTACTCCAATGATAACCTTATAATCAACATCTTAATTACCATGTCTGGCAACTGATTAAGTGCCACCAATTTTCTAACCCCAGATTATATCATTTAGTGAAAATGAATTCACATGCTGTGTTCTTACCTATCTCCTAAAGACGAAGCACAACATGGATCGAATTGAAGAGATAAATAAAAGGAAAATCTACTTCAAACCACCCACATGGAGCCGAGCAATACCAGAGAATTTGGCATTCTCTTTTATCATGCATTATGTCAACATGTGTTGGCTTTTTCGCCTCCATTTTCGTCCACTATATTATGATATCTCTTTCCTTGCGGTATGGTGTTTGTCACTAGAAGAAGCGGGAACTTTAAGCAGTGGCGCAGGCACTATCCCAAAGCCTACACCAATTTTTGTCGAACTCCTCCACAAAAGTAGTAAAAAGTACCCAAAAAATCATAAATTTGTTGCATTAATATCAATTCAGGCCTAAACTTCTTAATTGGACCAATTTAGTTATAAACCTTTCACATTTATATCAATTGAGTTCATCGGGCTAAATTAAATTGGAAATTGCTGATGTGAACGCCAACTATCTTATGTGACAGCTAGCATTGACATGTACACTTTTTAAATTTCTAATAGTTTGTAAGAATTTTATTCTTTTTTATTTCTTTTTCTTCCATGGCCTGTGTCAGCAAGCCGATGGCCTCACCACTGCTTGAATGAGAGTTGGCCTCGCCGAGCCTCAGAGTTAGCTTGTTCATTCTAGAGTTTTTCTTATTCTTGCTAGAGTTAGCTTCAATGGGCTTTAATGGTGGGAAGCTCCAACAAAGGCGGTCCACTCTACGATGGAGCTGTTGCCTTACGATCAGAGTGAGTAATGCGTGAGGACCCAATTCAGGAGATTAAATGTTACCAATTAGTGTAAGGAGGTGGATGATGCGTGAAGTTCAATCTAGTGAAGTGGGAGTGTATCGCAAGATCTTTTTGATATGGTGGAGAGGAATTTCCAGTATGGTTCCAAATTAGAGAAGCCGAGGTCATGCGATCTAAAGGCAACCTAGATCTGGCCCTTCAACCGTCCGTGACCCATGCAAGGACCACCAAACATGGACGATGCCAGGTGAGGCAACACCGAGGTCATGTGATTGTGGCCAAAGGGCTAGATCTGGGTCACTTGACCCTTGACCTTGTCCTCAATCTCGACCCACAGCAACTTGTTGGAGAAACATCTTCAAATAATTTTAATGATTTCCGAATTATCCTTAATATAATATTTACTGTGATAATTGCAGATGTTTGTGACAAGTGTTCAAAGACTATGGGATGACCATTGTGTGATCTAGTTGGTAAAGATTGCAATATGTGATGATATGATTTTTCCACAAACAACATCAACGAATCTAAAGATCAGCTGATGTTAATGTTTGTGTCAATGCTAAATATATCGAGTCATTGGAAATGGTGCAACAACATTCTTTTGATAATGTTTGTTGGTTTAGTAAAATAGTCGTTGTGGAGTAGCTGTGCAAAAAAGCAGAATCCAAATATTAATACAAAATGAGATACTAGGTTGTTTGACAAGTTTATCAGAAATTGTAGCAATAGGACAGTAGTAGAAGCTATTTTCAGGTAGCTTGCAAATGTTTATGAAAAAAGGATTGTATGGGCAGTTATATCATTGGATAGTAGCACCGATGACAACTCTAACCACCTTCAATAGCAAGATGAAGATGGGTATAATAGAGAAGATCTTTGAAACCAAATGTTAGACATGTGCAAATACCAAGACCAGAAATTTGTTAGGAGTTGTGTGTTCCAAGCAAAACAATCTCATTCAATTGTTTTTTCTGAGTATTGTATTATTGTTGTCTTAGTAATTGTGCTAAATATTAAGTGTATAAGAGTAAGAGAAGCAGCTGAGTTCTAATAGTATGATCTATTATACAAAAAGATTAGTGCTTGCCAATTATAACTTATTGAGTAATTGCTAGTGCAATTCGATCCAACTTGTGGCTATCAATTTGACGAGTGGGCATAGGCTTGGTGGCAAAGTCAAACCACTATACATTGTTGCGTGCTGCTTTTTTCTCCCTTATTTCTTTCAAAAGCACACAATGTGCTCACGAGTTTGAAACATCAGCTTGACCTAATCTTTACTTAGCCCCCAACAATTGGTTACAGAGCCCTATTACTCGTTATTTAAAGTGTATTTCTTCTTAATATAAAGATTTTCTCTTATGGCTAGCTTTGGTAGTTTCTTTACCAATGATGCTCAAGCTCCTAACAAGCCACCTTACTTTGATGGAAGCAATTATGTTTACTAGAAGCAAATGATACAATCTTACATTAAAGCTACAAATCTTGATATGTGGAATGTGTTTGAAAATGGCATAGCCATGCCGACTCAAGCTCTTGCTATAGATATCAACTTCGGTGAGCTATACTATCTATCTATATCAGTTTCGGTGAGCTATACTATCTATCTATATCAGCTTTAGTGAGCTATATTATTTATCTTTATCAGCTTAGGCAAGCATTCACATTTATCAGCTTAGGTGAGCAGTGATCGTTTTAATGAAACGAGTTGATAGATAGTATTGGTAGATAGATAGTATTAGTGGATAGATGGTAGTGATTGGTTGAGTGTTTGAATCGTATTGACTTATAGGAAGGAATTGAGGCTATTTTACTGAACCAACAAACGTTATCAAACGAACATTGATGTACTGTGACATTTTGATTTTCAACCCTGTTTTCGATTATATAAAATGGGCTTTTCATTGACGTGCGTATGGTCTTTTTCTCTAAGAGATCATTCATGAAATAACTAATCTATTAGGTGAAGTCTTTAAGGAATTTAAACGCGACTGACTTAAGAATTTGACCAGATATCGACCGCTCGACCGTGCTAATCTGTAAAGGGTCAATATGGCAACGTTAAAATCGATCAGAGACCAAAGATAGGTCGATTTGATAGAGACATGTAATTAAAGTGTAAGTGATTCCACTTGATTGCAAAATTCTTATCGAACGACATTAGACCGATTTTTCTGTCGTTTTTGTACCCTGTGCCCATATTTGAAATCTTGAGATTTTCATGATAATTGAGAGTCGCCAATGAGTCGAAGATGTACAATGTGGCATGAAAATAATTGACCATGGGTCAATTGCACTAAAAACTCCTAAAAGCTACCCGATAGGTTAGGTTATGCTAAAATCGCGTCCGGTTGAAATAATCACGAAATTGAACCCAATTTCAGAATTTGAAAGTTCTATCATGTCACGATTTATTTTAGGAACGTCAACTCATACTCTGAAGAATTTTTGGCGAGTTCGGATTTTTGGTGAAAATTCAAATTTGGGCAATTTTGGACTAGGAAGTTCGGAGGGCCGTTTTTAGGTGCATTTTTTGCCTTCAAGTTGGATCGTTTGGCGAGGAAAAATCATGAATTTAATGTGGATACCTTAGTTGGAATTTTTGGACTGCAATTGGGATTGAATTAAAGTGGAATTGAGTTTAAAATGGTGAGGGATTGCACAAAATTCGTATGTCAAGGGGGGGTGCAACATTTCAGCATCATCTTGGCTTGCAAAGGAAGATTTGAGGGAGGAAAGTGGGCTGTGGATGAGGCTGAAGATAGTGGGGGCAGCCACTCAAGCATTTGGGATATTTATGTTGACTTGTGAGGCTTGTTGTCCCCCTTTAGCCAGCAGAACTCCTTCTTCTTCCTTGCCTCTCTAGTCTCCATTGTTGTTGTTTGAGAGCCCAAGAAACAATAGAGATCAAGCCAAGATTAGTAGCAGCCGTCGACCTGTCACGCCTCGATCCTTCGAGCGTGTGCCCATCCCTCGGTGGTCAATTAATTTGCGAAGTCCTAGGACGCGTCGCCAACCCATTCATTTTAATGCACATGTATAAGCGAATAATTAAATCCACAAACAACATGAAGATGGGATATAAAAGTAGGGCCACAATTTTCAAAAACCAAATCACACTTTTATACATAATAGACTAATCATATACAATATTAGCCGATATATACAAGGTTTACAAAAAGGGGGGTTACAAAACCTCTAAGGATTTGAGTCTTCAACCAGGGCGAGTTGATAGATAGTATTGGTAGATAGATAGTATTAATGGATAGATGGTAGTGATTGGTTGAGTGTTTGAACTGTACTGACTTGTAAGAAGGAACTAAGGTAAAGGTAAATCACCTATCTCTTGTGTGCATAGGTAGCTTTTAGGCGTATTTCCTTCCTAGTCGGAGTTTAGGGGGTGAACTTGCTGAGACGTTATCTCATCCTGTTGTGGAATAACATTTACAGGTCCTAAAATGCTGTACCTCCCAAACGTTTTGGCCAACCAAAGAAGGTCATCAAATAGCACTCTTTGATTCCCCTCCCTAGTAGCTAAGGAGCCTAAGTCTATGAACTCGTGAGATCCACTGTCTGGGTTGATGCGGGTCTACCCCATAAGGTACCCCATAAATTTATATCATGGTATTGTTACAGGTGAAATGGACCCAAAGAAGGCCCCTTTTCAAAGTCTGAGATTCATAAGTTGGTACTGGAGATCGCTTTTGGCGAGGGTACGACTGACCTTCCAGGTGGTTCAATGGTAGACTCAAATCTTTCAAATCCAGAGTTCCTAGAGTATTCAATTGAAGGCTCGAATGCTTAGAGGTTTTGTAACCCCCCCTTTTTGTAGACCTTATATATATCGGCTAATATTGTATATGACTTAGTCTGTTATGTATAAATGTGTGATTTGGTTTTTGAAAATTGTGGCCCTACTTTCCTATCCCATATTCGTGTTGTCTAGGGATTTAATTATTCGCTTATGCATGCGCATTAAAATGAATGGGTCGGCGACGTGTCCTGGGATGTCACAAATTAATTGACCACCGAGGGATAGGCACACGCTTGGAGGATCAGGACGTGACAGGTCGATGGTTGTTGCTGGTCTTGGCTTGATCTCTATTGTTTCTCGGGCTCTCAAATAGCAACAATGGAGACTAGAGAGGCAAGGAAGAAGAAGAAGGAATTCGGCTGGCTGAAAGGGGACAACAAGCCTCACAAATCAACATAAATATCCCAAATGCTTGAGTGGCTGCCCCCACCATCTTCAGCCTCATCCACAACCCACTTTCCTCCCTAAAATATTCCTTGGATGCTGAAATGTTGCCCCCCTTTGGCATACGAATTTTGTGCAATCCCTCACTATTTTCAACTCAATTCCACTCCAATTCAATTCCAATTGCAATCCAAAAATTCCAACTAAGGTATCCACATTAAATTCATGATTTTTCCTCGCCAAATGATCCAACTTGAAGGAAAAAAATGCACCAAAAAACAGCCCTCTGAACTTCTCGGTCCAAAATTGCCCAAATTTGAATTTTCGCTAAAAATCCGAACTTGCTGAAAATTCTTTAGAGGATGAGTTGACGTTTTTAAAATAAATCGTGACATGGCAAAACTTTCAAATTCTAAAATCGGATTTAATTTCGTGGGTAGTTTTTAGAAATTTTTAGCGCAATTAACCCGTGATCAATTATTTTCTTGCCACATTGTACATCTTTGACTCATTGGCGACTCTTAGTTGTTGTGAAAATTTCGAGGTTTCAAATACGGGCACATGGTACAGAAACGACAGAAAAATCCTTCTAGTATCGTTCGACAAGAATTTTGCAATCAAGTGAAATCACCCACACTTTAATTACATGCCTTTATCAAATCAACTTATTTCCGGTCTTTGATCGATTTTAACGGTACCGTATTGACCCTTGTAGATTAGCATGGTTGAGCAGTCGATATTTGGTTGAATTCTCAAGTCAGTTGTGTTTAAATTTCTTAACGGTTTCACCTGATAGATTAGTTATCTCGTGAGTGATTAGCTCAGAGAAAAAGACCACAGGCGCGTTGATGAAAAGCCCATTTCATATAATCGAAAACAGGGTTGAAAATCAGGATGTCACAATATATCAATGTTCGTCTGATAATGTTTGTTGGTTCAGTAAAATAGCTATTGTGGAGTGGATGTGCACAATAGTAGAATTTAGATGTTAACAAAGAACGAGATACTAGGCTATTTGACAGATCTGCTAGAAGTTGCAATCATGAGATAGCAACAAAAGCTATTTTTAGGTAATCAGCAAAAGTTTAGGAAAAATGATTGTAGGGATAGTTTTATTTTTGGACAGCAGCACTAATGGTAACTATAACGGCTCTTTACTTCTCCAAACCACCTTCAACAGAAAGGCTGAAGATGGGTATAAAAGTGAAGATTGTTGAAGCCAAATGTTAGACACATGTATATACAAAGACCAAGAATATGCTAAAAGCTATGTTCCAAGCAAAACTATCTCATTTGACTATTTCTATGAGTATCGTATTCTTTTGCTATCTTAGTAATATTGTTAAAGATTAAGTGTACAAGAGTAAGAGCAGCAATTGAGTCTTGATAGTAGGGGGTGAGCCATTTCAAGTTCCTTACAGATTCCACATAGAACTCGGAACCTACCTTCAAGTATAGGTTCTTCATTTTTTGGAACCTGGAACTTACCATCGGAGTCTAAAACTTGGAACCTACCCTGTCACGGGGTTGGTTCTAGGTTCTATCAGGTTCTTTTTTTGGAGGGGGTTTTCATATTTAGTTAAATAAAATGACAATGAATGCAACAATACCGAACAAGTTTGTCATTCACTAATAAGAATACAAAATTAACAAAATTATCAATAGAAGAAACGGATTTGGCTGCTGTTTGGTAAGAAATAAAGAGAGGAAACGGAACAAAAGTTTGCATTGAAATGGATGTTGCTGCCGTGTAAGAGGACGTCACCAACTCCTCTTAAAGTCGCATCCCATGGCTGCATACTGTTATATGAATGCAGAAAAACTAATAACCCAACCAGCGAGTGATTTATTTGGCCACTAATCAGATTTCACATCTCATGGAATCTAAAAACATCAAAGTCGGTCTCGGGGAGTGATAAGGCTCAATGCAAGTACCAAAAGCGATAAGCCAAGTGCGTCTGGGAGGGAAAAAATTCTTGGCTTCACCTTTGAACACAAGTTACAGCCTAAGCCTATATATCACAGCCACCAAAAACAGCCCGACCTGAAGATATCCTATATGTACTGCTCCCTCTGTTGCCAACTCTAGTGTCATAAGGCATCTAGTTCTAAAGTAAGCTATAAGCACATAGATGAACGTACGCAGGAAATATGTGATGTTACTATGCACAGTAAATTACTAAAAGGTAGCTGATGATCAAATAAGTAGTAAAGGACAAGAAAATGGAAGACAGAACCTTCCACATCTAGGGATCTCTTGATCTTCTTCCTCGTACGACTACAGCCGCCAAAATTGGAACTTTTTCACTCACAACTACGCAAAGGATGATATTCAATCGACCCCAACTCCCACTTTGCTGCATCAAGCCTTCTTTGCATCGAAAGACAAGTTAGGAGGACCATTTCATTTCTGGAGCATATAGAAAAGAGCTAGCACGATGCTCAACTTGACTATATAATCAACCCATATATGAGAATTAAACCCATCGGATGGAAGTGTAATGGGAGATGCTGGTAAACTAAAATAAGTATTAGATGCTTACAACATATATTCATTTTGCTTTAAGTGGTCTATTTACCGACGACAATTTCAATTCTGTGATCGGAGTCATCTCCTCACATCCCTCCACTTCCATTGACAGTTATCTTGATAAGCCAAGCAAGCAACAATCGAGGTTGAGCCTTCGAGATCGAGCCTTGAAATAATATTCAGCTGCCACACAAAACAATGGATATATCTGAAATCTAATATGAAAAGGAGTATTGAATGGATATATCTGAAATCTAAATAATCAGCTGCCACACAAAACAATCTAAATGCACAAGAAATAGATTTTCTCATTTACAAGTGAGGACAAAGAAGCACTTCACACGTCATTTATCACTTCTCGTTGTTTTTCTTTTCTGTTTTCTGTTTTCTTTTTTTTTTTTTTTTTTTTTGGGGGGGGGGAGGTGGCGTCAAAACGACCTGATCACTTCATTAAATCACCTTCTTTCTCCTCACTTGTTTGCTTGCACCCTGTTCAGTTCTATCACACCATAGAAAGAAGACATATCTGCCCAACACAATAGAGGAAACACATGAGACTGTCACTACCATACTCTTGGAGGCCCCAATCACAACTTATTTCAGAATCATCAGATCATTTTCGTTTAATCTGCTCTTCACCCAACCCCTTTCGATTGTTCAAAGTTCGCACTATATATTTATCTTAGAACCGCCAAAACCGGCACAAATTCGATGGGTTTACTTGTTGATACATCCATTTAGGAGCTTCATTACACTTTCAAACACGTGCACCGGAAACTTTTAGGACCTGACATGAACTGAACAAGGAGAATGAAACTTGGAGATCGCGCAGCCAAATTGGTAGCAACTAACTTTCTGAGCCTATGGCCACTGATTGCTATGTATGAGCTCAAGAGTGCTAACTCCTTCCAACTTTATGTTCTCTCAATTCAATAAGCAATCTATTCTTGCCGGGACATTTGCTGCAAAAGGGATCAATAACACACATGGCATTCCCTCTATTTTTCCTTGCTGAGATACCATTATCAGGTCCCATTTTGCTCATTCAATACGCTGAGACAGCATCTACTTTTAAAACTGCCAAGTACAATGCCATCATTTTTTTCCTCTCTCGGTATGTAGAGCTCTCTCTACCTCCATGGTAGTTGTTTCCTCGCCCAAACCCTAATTTCACTTATGCTCACCTTTACGCTTCCATTCCACAATTTGATTATGGATTTCCCCTCATGTTTCATCTCACTTTCTCATTTGGAACAATCCAATCGTCCACAGACCCATTTCTGCCCATCACTTCTCCTTTCATTTTACAATGGAACTCGCCCCTAGATTCAGTTTCTATTCATCTCTCCATCGTTTCATGCCCAATTCCCATGCAGTCATCCTTGATTCCCGCGGCTCATTTTCAGGCTTGCTTTAAGCCGTAATGTCTGTGGACAGTCTTGCCTCACTTGCTCTTTAGCAGATTCCCCTTGTGCTAGCTAGTCGATGGATCCTTCCAACCATGTTGGGCACACCCATCATTCCTCTGTGGACGGCTCGCCTCACTTGCTCTTTAGCAGATTCCCCTTGTGCCAGCTAGTAGATGGATCCTTATGACCATGATGGGCACACCCATCATTCCACTGCTGCTTCTTCAGGGATGGATCACACTGACCATGATGACGACGCTTGCCTCGCTGCCCTGTGTAACAGAATGAGACGTCTATTGTCAGCACAAACAATTGAAGTCTGGGAGGATGCTGCCTTAATGAAAAAATTAGAGGAATGTAAGTTGATCTTGGTGGGTAAGATTCTGTCTAACCCGACTATTAATTTTCAAGCATTTCAAAACACTATGAAATGAGCATGGCGTACTGATCAAGTAGATATCTTCCCAAGCGAAGCTGGCTTGTATGTTGTTAAGTTTAAATCGGAAGGGGAAAAACAGAGGATTTTGGATAATGGACCTTGGCTATTCTCCAGCCACTTAGTCATTTTACAACCCTGGCTACCCAACACTCCACTACATTGCTACAACTTCACCACCTGTGCTTTTTTGGTCCAAGTTTTCAGGCTACCGTTAGAATGGTGCACTAAACATATGTTAAGCAAAGCTGGGTGACTTGTAGGTCGGGTGTTAGACGTTGAAGTAGAACAGAGAGAAGGTATATCTCTAAGAGTTGGATGAGTCCGGGTAGAACTCACTTTATTGGAACCACTCACCACGGGCCAGCTTCTGAAATTGGACGGGAAGACTTTATGGTTGGATTTTTGCTATGAACACCTATCTCACTATTGCTACTCTTGTGGTGTCTTAGGCCATTATGCAATGTACTGTAAAACCTTTCCGTTCGATACCAAAAAAAAAAAAAAAAAAAAAAAAAAAAAACGGAAGGCAAGGATAACCTTTACTATGGTCCATGGCTACGCACAGAGGTTCAAGAACACAGCCCGTTTTAGCCTACCTTTTATAAGACCGAACCATCCCAGGAGGAGGTAGAGGAGGTCATCTCGGAGACTCCTCAGTCGCCTACCAATTTGATCCCTGTCCATCAACTGCAAACCAATAAATAGAAGGGAGTTATGGAATTCCCAATAGAGGGCCAAATCAATAATGTGGCAACACCGCTTCAATGGCAACCTCTTGTACAGGAACCTGAGACTCTGTTGCAGCAGAACAAATCGCTAAAATGAAGAAAGTAGCATACAGTTCATCAAAATCCAAGAAACTGAAACACACACATTTGAACCCAAAAGCGGGACCCATCAATACAACACGTCTGACTTGTGCATATAGATGCCAGAGGGACTCGATGAAACTCAACTACAGGATACCCCAATCTTTGTGGCAGCAGAATCAAATATGTGGGCTTTGGTGGTCGGCCCTAAACACCAAAAAAAAAAAAAAAAAAAAAATGAAGCTAGTTAGTTGGAACTGTTAGAGTTTGGGCAATCCCCGGACAGTTCAAGCACTAAGGGCCATAGTGACCCAAGAAAAGCCCGACGTTTTTTTTTTTTTTTTTTTTGATGGAGACTAAGAACCGGAAGTGATGCTTCAAACATCGGAAACTTAACTTACTTGTTTGTTTCACGTAAAATGTGGCGTTTCTAGAAATTATTTTCCAAGAAGTCATTTTCCAATAAAATAACCATATTTTCTAGTGTTCGGCTAAAATTTGAAAATCAATTAAAAGATATTTTCCGCCATTCGATAAAGAAAATCTTTTCCTACATGCATTCATTTACAATAATTTTTTTATTATTTTTTTAAAAATATATGTTTTATTTTTTATAGCGATTGCCAAGCAAGAAGAAGAAGAAAAAAAGAAAGAAAAAGAAAAAGAAAAAGAATTTAAAAACTTGATTTTAAGAATAATAAAAAATGTAAAAATAAAATATAAAAATAAAATGAAAATTTTTTTGGTGAAATAAAGTGAGATGGAAGAAGTCATGGAAAATGTTCTCCACTTTTCAAAAGTGGAGAATATTTTTCCCACATTTGAAGGTGTTTTTTTCCGATAGTGGAAAATGTTCTCCTCAACTAATTTATTTCCCTTGAAATGAATATCAGAAAATTTAAAAAATGTTTTTCTTGAAATTATTTTCTGTTAAATGAATGGAGCCTTACATTAGCAAAGTTCTCTAAATACTACTCAACATGGGTTCAACTGTAATCATCATTCCTTCCGTTGAAAAGTAGTAATGTTGATGTGCGTGTATATGTGGAGAAGTCCCTAAAGTTGGTGGAGTCAATAATGCAATAAAATTGCAACCAATATGATACGAATGAGTCATATTTGTTAAAATACCATCGCAATTTATTTGACTACTGGATTAGACTGTGTAACATAATGAGTCTTATTAGGACTCATATCAAAATCACAATGCCTTATCTTGATGGAGATCATCATGAAGGCTCCAAGTCTGAATCCACTAATATGATTAGCTGAATTTACTTTCACTCAAAAGGTCCATTCATTAAATGAAGACGGGATATATTATTTAAACTTTTAGATAAGTTATTCTCGAGCCTCCAAAATTGTACATAGTACAAGAATAAGAGTTCGCAATTTTAAATTTTCCAAGCGCATCATTTATTTTTCCTATCAGTGATTTCCATGCTTGACTGTTAGGCCAAGTCTTGCCACATGTAAAGGGTAGTTTACATTTATTTAATAATATAACTCACTACAACTAATAGTTTATACTTTTAAAATGGACATTTTGACATAGTGTCAGAGTTAGCTTTCTGAATCCTTATAGAAAATGTCCGTTTTGCATAGTGTGGCTCCCCGAACTTCCATTCCACGCACTTATGTTCTAATCCAACTTGCATGTGAGGAGGTCTCTTAAAAATCATCCCACGTCGCTTGATCCTAGTGTGATTGGGCATTAATGTGTATACATATATACTTTCTCTTCATTTATTAGTTTAAACTGTTAACTTAAACCTTTGTACAATACTCCTTAACTAATATAAGTTGATTGCATCTCTTTAGTACATTATCTCTATAAATCAATCTTAACATTTAAGTGTTTGTTACAAAAAGGTACAATATTCTCCTTCATTCTTGGTTGAAGAAAATTTCCTCTAAGAATGTCTTTAATTGTTGAGTCATTAATTGTAAATATTATTCACATGTAAACTTTAACTATAACTAAATATTGGCGAGGTCTTTATTTGTTAGGCACCAACGATTGGAGAAAATTTCTTCGGACAAAATTATAATATAAGAGAAAGCAAAAGAAGTGTTGGAGATAGAAATCATACAATGCATATAGCCCACAATTCATCATGGTGACGCACCTGCAGGGGGGAGGTCAAAGCCCCAATCATTATCACGATATTGGACAGGAAAAAATAAACGATAATTCGAGAACATGTGTCTGGTTCCAAGGTCGACTCTCCCATTCAATTAGATTCGCCTGTTAATTTATGAATGTACATGGGACCAGTCAGAGAGTTTGATCGTGGATTTGGCAATCCTAACACCAAATCCCAAGATCTGTTTTCGGAAGAGAAGTTTCAGAAAGCTTTCAAGTGAAATGAATGGAGAAGGCATTTCGAATATCTTTTCAAAGAGACTTATCATTTGAGACGCACAATTTGGTCACACAATGTTTTCTTTTCTTTCCTTTACTAACTAAATTATTTATTGTTCTCAAACTTACTTGCGAGGGCCCATGTGCGGACTTTACGAGGTTAACTCTGAATTACTGGTAGAATCGCGAGTGGTTCCCGTCTATTTTGGATTATTTATACAGTTTTGTCCTGATGAGTTGGGAGTGAGGCCCATTAAGAAAGGGCCGATCTGCCCTACTTCTAATATTTTTTAGTGGACTTCTTGTCGACCCATGTCCTCATACCAAGGGTCAATGGTGTGTGTAAACGATTAGGTTTGAATAAAATGTTACATATATCCTTTCACTAGGAAAATATGATATGTATATATCGAAGTACGGACACCTAGAGTACTAAAACTTAACACGAATGGACACTTAAGTACCAAAAGTTAGGAAAGTGACACTTAAGTGCCAAAATCGGAGCAAAATGGATCAGTTAAGTGCCAACAGCGAGAAAATCCGGCCAAATTGTATATGTGGCATTTTCCGATGACATGCTTTACCGACGTGGCAAATATTTTTAAAAAAAAAAAAACACATGTGGACAAGGAAAACGACATCACCCCATCCACTTTGGCTTGGCCAAGCTAAACGATGTCGTTTTTCGTTAGTGCTGAATGACGTCGTTTAGTTTATTTTCGGTTTAACCAGTCGTCACTTGCGTTCACACTAGATCTGACATCCTCTCCATCGCCGTTCAAAGGTCGCTGTTCACAAGTCGCCGTTCACAAGTCATCACTCACTGTTGTCCCTCGCCGTCGTTGCTCGCCGTCGTCACTCACCATCATCGCTTGCTTAGGTTTGTTCTCTTCTTCCTCTCCCATGTGGTAAAATTAGGGCTCCAACTTGAAATTTGGGGGTCAGCTAGGAAATGTAAGGCTTGGATGGTATTGATGTGAAATTTAGGGCTCATATGTAGTGCTAGAACCCTATTAAGGTTCAGATTGATAGTTTAGGGCTTGGCCTCAAAATTTAGGGCTCGGCGGGGGAAAAATTAGGGCTGAGATATTATGCTAGGTACTATGATATGTGATTTAGGGCTCGAATGTGGAATTGTGATGTGCGAAAGTAATTTTTAGGGATTGGATGTGAAATGTGATGTGCGATGGTGATTGTTAGGGTTCGGAGTAGTTGTCGTGGGGATTTCTGGGCATTTTTTTTTTTTTAAATTGAAGTGTTGAAATTGTTGTCGTGAGGACCCATGCTTATCTAGGGGACCTCTCAATATTTTAAGGGAATGCGACATAATCAAAGTAGCTATCGGGTGGGGACCTCTATATGTCCTAAGGGCATCTTTCCGATCAAAGTAGCTGTTGTCTGACTTGTGCATATTTTCCCTCTTTCTTCTTTTCTTTAATAAAGTCTATAAGAGTGTAGGGACCTCCACATACAATTGTCTGTTGTCCTTTGTGAATGTGATCCCAAAAGTTAATTGTATTTTTTTCCTCTTTTGTTGCAGAAATGGCTCATGTAAGGACTATGTTGCCGTCATTGTTTACTACGGTGGGGATTTTGCGATTGGGGAGGATGAGTGGGAGTATGAGGGGAAAATGAGGGTACTATTTTTGTATATATAAAAAAGGCATCTTATATTGGATTTGTTAGGGAATAGTGACATATTTGCCCTGTAAAGTACAAAAATTGTTGTACTATGTTCCTAGGAAAGGCTTGAGAGATAGTTTGAGAACTTTGGAAGATGTTAATGGTTTTAGGGATGTCCTATATCATTATCTTCATGGCGAAGAGGCGAAAGTATATGTTGAATACAATAGTGATAGTGAGGATGAAGATGATGATAGAGATGGCACCCAAGTAGGAGAAGGAGGAAAAGGTATTCAAGCTAGTATTGAGGTTAGGGATAATGGAGGGCAATGATGGACAAGACGGGGAGGAGAGGGGTGTAAATGCTGTTCAGCAGAGTGATGGTGATATAGGTGATGTCACTATTACTGAATTAGATTGGGAAGTAGCTGAATCCAGTGATGGTGATGATGACAATGAAGGGGTTGGCTACTGAAAATTTCTTAATCTTAAGTGATAATGATGACGAGGAGCTTACACAATCAAGGAAAAAACAAATGAACTTTTTGTCAGATAGATTTGCAACTTTGCAGGTAGTTGATGAAGTTCCAAACAGAGACGAAGGCCCTGCAGATGCTGCTGGTGTTACTGGCCAAGAGACAGATAATGAAGAAAGCATTGAGACTGCTACTTCCTAAGACGAGCTTGAAGAAGATCAAGGAGCTGTGTGTAGAAGGAAAAGTAAGTTTTCTTCCTATGATCCATCTATTACCTCTCCTACTTTGTCAGTAGGTATGAAATTCCAAGATGCGAAACAATTTAGGGAAGCTATACTGAAGAACTCCATTATTGCAGAAAGAAATATTGACTTCATTCGAAACCCTAAGAACTTTGTAAGAACTAGGTGTTCGCAGCAAAATTGTCCATGGAAGATTTATGGCGTGTTTGTTAAGAGGAGTGGGTCTTTCCGGATTAGAGCCTACTAAGAGGAACGCACTTGTTTCATTGATTTTCAAAACAAAAGGATAACAAGTGCATGGTTGTCCAAACACTTCTTCGATATGATCAAGCTAATGCCCGAGATGAAAAGTACTGATTTTAGGATGCTGGTGAAGGAGCGTGTAGGCATCAATGTGTCTAGGAATCAGTGTAAAAGATCAAGGCAAAAGATGATGAAGATACTTATTGGTTATTGGTCAGTATGGCAAGGAATATGGGCAGGTGTGGAATTATGCTTGGGAGTGTAGGCTGCAAAACCCTTCAAGTAGAGTGTATGTAGAGGTGGTGGAGAGGCTGATTCTTGATAGTGTGACTAAGTTTGATAAGTTCTATGTGTGCTTTGATGCATGCAGACGGGGATTTTTAGCTGGTTGTAGACGGATTATAGGATTGGATGGCTATTTTTTAAAGGGCTTGTGCAAGGGAGAATTGTTGGTGGCGATTAGAAGATATGTGAATAACCAAATGTTCCCACTAGCTTGGACTGTTGTAAGGATTGAGAACAGAGACAATTGGTCCTAGTTCTTGAAAAATCTTATGGCTAACTTAGAGATAACAAACAGGGAAGGATGGGCGTTCATGAGCGACCAACAAAAGGTAATGCTGCTTGCTTTTTGAAAAATTTAGTCAATTGTTTGCTTTGTAATATTAACAAGTTATTTGCTTACATTTCTTACTTTGAATTATTATAGGGATTGGTTCAGGCAAAAGCCGAGTTGTTGCCCCATGTTTAACACCGAATGTGTGGGCGGCACATATAAGGGAATTGGATAAAGACCTATTAAGGGGATAAGCTACAATTGTAATTTTGGCAATTAGCAAAGAGTACGAACATAGCTGACTTTAGGATAGCCAAAAAAGGACTACTTCAGTTGACAAAGGAAGGTTGTGCAGCACTATTTCATACAGAACTGAAGCATTGGTGCAAGGCATTCTTTAATGAGGAATTCAAGTGCAATCACATCGACAACAACATATGCGAATGATTTAATGGGAAGATAATAGATGCTAGATGCAAATCAATCATCTCAATTCTTGAAGATATACGAGTTATGGTCATGACTCGGCTGTACAAATAAAGAGATGAGGCTGCAAAGTGGACTAGACAATGTAGTCCTAGGATTGCCAATAAATTGGATGAGAACTTAGCTGTAAGTAGGTATTGTCATCCCATTTGGAATGAGGATGACGAATATGAAATAATAAAGGGTTTCAATAAGTATGTTATCTATCTAGGTACAAGAAAGTGTTCATGTAGAGCATGGCAACTAAGTGGAATTCCTTGTACACATGCTATATGTGCCATCTAGTTGAAGGGCCACAATGTAGAGGATTACATTGATGATTGGTACAAAAAATCCAAATACCTTGCTTCATATCAGTTTATAATGCAACCAATTAGAAGTAGCAAGTTTTGGGAGCCGACGGATCATGAAACACTTCAACCTTTGTCACTGAAGAAGAAAATGGGAAGGCCAAAACGAAGACAAAGAATGGCGGAAGGAGAGGTCTTGGGTTAGCAAAGAATGAGCAGGATAGGTGCAAAGATGACGTGCTCTTATTGTCACATAGCAAGTCACAACACTAAAGGTTGTCAATTGAGGAAGCAACAAGAACAATTTAGACCAACTGAGAGGCCTAGTGAAGGGCAGTTGGAGAAAGGCAAACAGAAGGGCTAAGTGAGTCGACTGTTCTTTAGTTGACAACTAAAAGCCTAGTAAGTCATAAAATTTATGTTTATGTTGTTTTTTTGGTTTATCATAAATATGTGCATAATATCCTATTTGGTCTTATATGTAATGTCTTCGTCAGGTCATGAGAATAACCCCAATAAGTCATGAAACTAAAGGGCCTGTTCGAAGAAGGCAAGGTACAAGACGGCCAGCTGAAGGATTGGCCCAAGCAGCTAAATGGCCAATTCAGTCAATTGTTCTTCAACAGAGAAAGAAATACCCAGTAAATTCAACAATTTCTACTTAGTTTTTCTTTTTTTACATTATTATATAGCCCGATGTTATATTTATGATGTCTTTGCCTTTTTCTCAGGTTCGAAGAGTTAGAGCTCAATTGCCAACTGAAGGGCTATCACAAAAGCCACCACATGAGTCACCACAGGGGCCACTAGAAGAATCACTACAAGAGTCACCAGAAGTACCACTAGAAGGGCCAATAGAAGATGTCACTGAAGCTGAAGGGCTACATAAAATGACAACTACAAGAAGGTCACATGAAGGGGCAGCTACACAAAGGCCATCTAGAAGATGCCCAACTGAAGAATTGGTTGAAGAAGCCCCGGCTGTAAAAAGGGCCAAAAGAAGGGCCCAACAAATTACAGGCAAGAAAAAGAGCCAACAAATCACAAGTTCCTCAAAGTGATGCCCCTATTCAAATAAGAGGGGCACTTAGAAAGAGGTTAAGACAATATGCCTATGGCTTTTATACAGATGAGCGTATTGGAACAGTCATTCTGAATGTAAGTTTTATTGGTTGCATTTAATTTAATTTATGCTGTAAACTTTTTTTGACAATTTATTGTCTTTTTGTAGCCTAGGAGAAATTCAGAAGTTCTTATCTCTCAAGGCCCACTCAAGAACCAACGGCTACTTCAACAAAGAAAAAGAAGAAAACATTAGTTGCGCCAATAAGAAAGAAGAGCAAGAACCTAGTTGCAGGTTCATCTTAATCAATTCAGCCTGGGATAGTTGCAACTGTACCTCCTTCTAAATCAATTCAGCCAGGGATATTTGCAGCTCCATCTGAGTTAGTGGATACTGAGAAGGTTGAAGAAGAAGTTGCACGTCCAGTTAGAAAAAGTGCGAGGATTATGAATCAAGTGAAAGACCCATCAAAAAGAGCACGGAAATTGGGTGTTGTGCATATTGATTGATGAGATGGGACGTGATAGGATTTGTGGAGCTTATGAGTCTATTTTGTAAATGTTTATAATAACTTGCTATGGATAGTTATCTTTTTTTTTTCCTTTAGTTTGTCATTAATTTTATGATACTTAATTTCAATATCAATGGAATGATTTTGCTGTTTGTCAAATTCTTTTGCTTTTTGTAAAATATGAATTCTGCTTTTACTTGATGTTGTTGGTGTTGGGTCTGTGGTGGTAGTTGGAGTGCTGGTGTGGCTGGTGGTGGTGGATGGTGATGCTTGGTGATAGTGGGTTTGTTGTTGGGGTTCGGTTGATAGCTCATGCTACATTTGGTTCAAGTGTACAGTGTGCACATCTTGCACCAGGTGGTGTTGGTGCAAGGCTCAGCTTGCATCAACACCTTCTGTAGCAGACCCAGCACGAGCACAGTGGCTATTGGGTGGTGGCCAGGTGCTAATGTGATGACTGGGGTGCTGGTGTAGCTGGTAGTGGTAGCTGGTGATGCCTGGTGGTTGTGGGTATGTGGTCGGAGTTAGGGGCTTATGCTACACCTAATGCAAGTGTGCAGTGTGCACATCTTACACCAGGCGTACTGGTGCAAGCTAGTGCAAGGCTCAGCTTGCACTGGTACCTTGTGCAACAACACCACCAGCATGGTGGTGGCTGGAGTACCTAGTGTGGCTAGTGGTGATGGCTGGTGGCACAGCCGATGGTGGTAGCTGACGCAATTTTTAGAGAAATCTTACAAAAAAATTAGCATTTAAGTGTCCCACTTTTCAAAAAAAGTGGCACTTAAGTGTTCACTTTTAACTACGAGTGACACTTAAGTGATCATTAATAATAACTTGACACTTAAGTGATCATTTTTTCATCGCGACTAGCACTTAAGTGATTACTAAATACAACTTATGGTATCCGGGTAATCACTCATCTTTATCTTGTGTATATGCTTATTTGCAGCAAAACAGAGAATGTCATGGTAATTTAACTTATGGTAACTCCATTCAATTTCAATATTTGTTGCTAGTTTATGTTTATATTTGGTTCAAGTAAAAAAGCCACCATAACACATTGACTCAATACACATTCATCATTATTAGTTTATATTCAAGAACAAGAAAAACACAGTACAAGCAGCATCCAATTCACTCATTACCTTTCCTTAACATCCTTACAAACACATGAAGTAACCCACAATACATATGAAAGCACAAACAACAACAAAGCCATAATGATCTTGTGGAACAATACAAACTTCTTCTCATCTTTCAAAAAGAAAAAAAACCTACATTTAATCCAAAACAATTACATTTCTCCACTTATTTTTAACTATGGCAGTCGGAGAAACTTTTTCTCATCTTCAAGTGCTTTACATTTCATCATAAAGTATAATAGACAACAAAACAACGCCATAATAAACGTTTGATAATACTTCCGTTCAATTTTCATCCTTGAAACTTCATTCTTGGAAAGTTTAGCCGAAGATGCTTGAGCTTGCATTGAGTCAACATCATCCAAGTCGTCCACGAACATAGATAGAGATTGATGTCTTTTATCAAGTATATCCAATATCACCTCTATGGCTCGGTGAGATAATTTCGCATCGGCCCATTTGAAGTATTTGCACTTCGACCCTTCTTTATATCTGGCACATCCATAAAATCTTCTCCCATGATTCATTTGAGTCCACGATGTTCTTATTGGACTCGGTAATCCACAAAAATATAAACTCTGACCTTCTCCTTCGCTTCGGTGAGAGGAATTTGAGGCGCTGCTGCGAGTTCTGCTCTCCATTTCCAATATTCGCAGATGGAATTTTGGGCAAATCAAAATTAGGGTTCGAGACTAGGATTTGAGCACTTCAATAGGGATTTTAGCCGATTTAGGGTTTTAGTTTTGGGGCCATTTGGGCGACGACGTCGTTTTGGCAGATTCAGAGCTTATATTTTGGCCAACTATAGAAATGGCGTCGTTTTGGGTGAGTTAGAGCTGAGTCAGCTCTCCAGTGAGCCACCTAGGCAAGAAAAAATAATAAAATATTGCCGCGTAGAATTTCCGGCAAGGTCCACCGAAGGTGGCACTTAAGTGTCTCATTTAAAAAAAAAAATGATACTTAAGTGTCACTTTCTTAATTTTTGGCACTTAAGTGTCCGCTCGTGCCAAGTTTTGGCACTTGCACTGCACTTCTTCCTATGTATATCTGCATACATGATGAAAGAGATTGAACGGGTCAAAGAGGAAGGGATAGAAGGAGAGGTTTGAACATCAAGTGATGCAGCTTTCTCTATAGATCCCCATGCATGAGCATAGAAGAGCAATTCATTTTCGTGGAAACTTCCTACAGCTTAGGTACGTAGGTTGTTTGCCACAAGATGAGCTTTTGAATTTCGAAGCACATGACATGGCACTTACAAAGTGATATATTTCATTGGACTCTTTTTAAGGTTTACATTTATATCTTCATAGAAGATATAACTCATGAATAAGCTACATGTCATTTTATTGAAAAATGTCGCCAAGTCTAGGACTTTTGAATGCATAATCCAAGCCACATGAAGAAAATACGTCATTAACTTGTCTCCATTAAAACCCAAAAAATTGACATAATTGATTAGTGCGTTGAGGGAGATCATTTGTTTAAATTCCACCAATTTCGTTAAAATTACTCTTGGTTAGGGTCTCGTGTTCATGCCCTTAGGTTATCCAAAATAATATTTATTTCCATTTATGGGTGAAATAGACAACTTTGATAACCTCTTCACTTACTCTGGACGAGGTTCATGCGGCTGAAGGGGGCCGTGTTCCTGGCTATATCTACTATATCCCTTTTATGTCTCCACTCCTCGCAATGTTGGATAGGCACCGCATCTTGATTTGACACTCGTTCGAAAATCTTCTCTCTTGAAACCCCCTGCCCCCACTCTCCTCCTCGTAGCCCGTCGCCTCTGCCGATAGCCATCTGCCCTCGATTACCAACATTGTCAAACATATGCATTCGTGGAACTCATGACAACCTGAATTGACCTCTATCTATGTCGATGAAACCCTATCAATTTAGGGTTAAAAGCAAGAGAGATTGGATATTTCAGAAAACTAATCTTCTCGTAGTCCAATAGAGCAATGAAGGCTTCTAGGCCACGATTAAAGGTGACTTTGGCAACGCTTTAAAACTTTGTATTTAAGGAAAGGATATTGAATTAAAGGATTTTCATGAGAATAGTGTTTACTGTATACTTTTAAAATACTTATTGCAAAGCAATTTTTATAATAAGAAATAATTTAAATTAAGGAGGATGAAGGAACTTATAATTGCAAATGAAAGCTCAGGCAGGTGGCACATTAAAAGCATTGATGTTGACCTCCCGCGACTCCAGGTGGCACAACGTCGGGTTGCATAACTAAGCAACAGAACGCAAGCGAGATCTAGCTTCCTGCAGCCCCCGTGCCAATGCCAGAGTCGAAAACCCAGCACAGGAGCAAGCCAAGGGCTGACCGACCCTGTGAAGATACCCCACGTCATGTAACTCCTGGCGAATTAGTACGGCGTCGAGCGATCCTCATCAAAGCTCGGCGGCGTAATGTGACCCTCGGTATCGCTTGACTGTCGAAGAAGCTTTGCTGGTGTCTGCTGATCCTCGAGGAAGCCGTGTCGTTGTCCCTTGACCTCCTAAGCAAGGTTTCCCGGCCACTACAACTGCAAGTTCATGAAAATCCCTGAACTTGGATTGGAAGAAAAAAAGTAGTAAGGGGTAAAACCAGAATATTAACATGTTAGTAATGGCAAGTTTCAAAGAAAAGACTTCATTAAACCCCTAAACTAGCATTATGAAAATACTAAAACCCCAAGCGAGAACTTAGCTTGAGCTGTGAGCATTTTTAAAGCGAAAGTTTGCACCATAATATTTGAAACTGTGTTACCAAATACCATAATTTTAGCTCAAGGGCCTTTAAAGAGATCAGTTCCCATGTTGTTATGCTATTTCTAGATCCATTCGAGGAGGTATTGGTCTACTAAAGCTGTTTGTAAATGGTCTCCCAAATGCATCCTTGGTCATGTCAGCTTTTGAGTCCTCATCGGCTATTAAACCGGTCCTCATTTTCCTTTCCAATCCTAAGGAAGGGAGATTAGCGTTTGTTGACACTTTTAAATTAATGAGTGAAAAATGTGCAAATGGCGCATGTCCAATCTTCTGATCAGGGGAAGCGGAAGATGTTTGGTTGTATGATATTGACTCTTGAAAGCCAACCTATAAACTAATTTGTGAATTGAAAACATCTAAATTTCTACATATCAAATTTACTTTCTTGAAAAGAAGACCCATTCGACAAATTTACTTGGGACGCATTCCTTTTCTTCTTTTTTGTTTTTATTTCCTATTTTTCTCTTATTCGTTTTCCTGGCTATGAGTGCATAGTCGATCGACCGCTTGTCCTTTGTCACAAAATTCATTGAGCAACAGAAGCTAAAGTCAATGACGCCCGACGACCACGCGATAGCAGATGAGAACGTTTTCGCTAAAGTTAGATAAAATGAATTATGTGGCCAAATCTACGTCCTTTATAAATTGCTAATTTGTCCACCTTTTAGGGGCAAATATAAGATGTAAATTTACCCCCGGTCAATCTTTTACAAGAATAGGCTTAGTTCACTTTCAATAGCTTGCAAAGAATTCTCATTGGAGAGCAGTATCCAGTGGACGTGTGCATTAGATCAACTGTACGCAACGAATTCAAGCTGTCAATCCACCTACGACTTTATCGTATTAGACAAGCCTTTAGTCTCCCAAACGTTTGTAAAATACCATGATAACCTATTACGAGAAAAAGCACACTTAAAAATGTCAAATGTGCGTGTGCCACGGACCAAAGTTAATCCAAAGGGAGCTCATCAAGACCATTAGATCGCAAGGGGACCTAATCTTTGCCATTGGATTTGCTTGATGAGGATTGATGATCTCAACCATTAAATGAGATCAATCTCTACCATTGGACTAATATGATGAGGATTAATATCCTCCACCATTAGATCAAATGCATCTCTACCATTGAATTGATTAGACGAGGATTGATATCCTCTACCATTAGACTATGTAGAAGATTAATTGTTGTAATTAGAGGCACTTTTATATAAATAGGGGAGCTCTCCCCTCATTTGTATCATTTGCTTCATTTGAGAAATACAAGTATTATCTAGAGTTCTCTCTCTACGTTCTCTCCCTAGAAATTCCCTTCCTTTTGAGAGTGTGAGTGAGAACTAGACTTAACTATGTTGGAGAAAACCCCTATAATGTTTTGAAACTGACAAAATTTAACCAAGTTCTATTCTAAAAATTGCCAAACTTCAGTGTTAAATCTATCTTACATCAGAAGTCTGCCCACTTTAACAAGTTCCACACTGTATGCATGAATGAAGATTTAATCAGACTCAAGATTATTTTCTTCAAGGTTCCAATACGTTCAAGACACATCAGGCTTTCTGGTTGGAAATATCACTTACCATATTGGTTATCTCAATCAATTTCGAAGAAGCAAATCATTTTGCAAGGCAAGCTTATTTGGAAATAATCTACTTATGGAAACCAAGATTTTGATTGTATGGGCGAACAGGATTGACGGGCTTTCATCTCAATCTTCAAATGGCTCAAGATCTCCTTGATTGATTCTATCCAACGGGTTGATTTGAAGAATTCCTCTGGAAAGTGCCAAAGGTCGAGAAGGCATAAAGAAGTATTTAAAGGGGATTTTACAAGTCATTTAAAGAAGAGTGTGAAAGAAAAATTCCAAAGTTTGAAGCTTCCAATTCACTTGTCCTTAATCATTTAGTGCTTAAACTTGTATTTGAAAGTGAGAAACTCTACAAAGTGATCTTGTGAGAACAGTAGAGACTCCTCAATAAGAAGTTGAGATCACAGGGCTGTAATATTCTCTTTCGATTCATAGTGGAAACCAGCCAGAAGGCTGTCAATGTGAGAGAGTGGACGTAGACTTGATATAAGCCGAACTGCTATAAATCTTGTGTTCATTTTTCTCTTCCCTAGACTCCTTTACTTTATTTGCTGCGATATACTTCTGTGTTTTGAAATAATCGTTAAAGTCTAAATCCTTCTGCAAAGTCTATAGTTAACCAGACTCAGGTTAAAAGTAAAGTTTTTCACTGCATTTCGCAAAATCTGTTTTTACACCTATTCACCCCCCTCTAAGTGTTCATACTAGCCCTTTCAATTAATATCGAGTTTGTGTGTTTACTTTATTGAAGTGTTTTTGCTTTTGAGCTAAAGATTTTCTATGGCCAGTATTTTGGCTCTAGGTTTGGTTGAGAAATAAAGCAACACCAGACCTCCTTACTTCGATGGAAAGGAGTACAACGTGTGGAAAAACAAGATAGAGGCATTTCTCAGATCAAGAGATCCCCTGTAGTGCGATGTTGTTGAAAAAGGAACCTATCCTAAAGCAACATCAGCTTCAGACAAAAGGAAAAAAGTGATTGATGCTGCTGAATAAACACAAGCTGAAATTACCAAGGGACAGGCTCTTGACGCAAAAGCCATTTATATTTTATATTGTGCTTTGTCTCCCACAAAAAATAATCGATTTTCTTCTTGTGAAACAGCAAAAGAAGTTTGGGACAGACTTCATGTTACCTATAAGAGGACTGATCGTGTGAAGGAAACAGAAATAAACATTTTGTTTGGACAATATGAAGCATTTAGAATGAAGCCTGGAGAATCTATATTTTATATGTTTAGTCCCTTTACAGAGATCATGAATGCTTGGCTTATCAAGGCCTTTTTACCTATTTTGACTCTTGTATTGGGAATCACAATAGGTGTACTCGTAATTGTGTGGTTACTAGTTGCATTAACTCTTATCTTGGTTCTCAAATCAGTATTGAGAGTTCGGTTTTAAGTAGTAGTGACAATTCCAAAGGATGTTACATTTCTAGTTACATTTATGGTGAAAGTAGAAATAGTAATGAAAGGGGAGCTCCAAAGTATAAGAACTAGCGGGAATGGTGGACCGACCATAGAATCTGTTCAATAAGTGGAACGCATTAGCTGTCCGCTCTTAGGTTGAGCAAGAAGGGTCGAGAAGGGCAATCACTCATTCTTAAAACCAGCATTCTTAAGACCAAAGAGTCGGGCGGAAAAGAAAAAAGAAAATGAGAAAAAAAAAAAGGAAGAAAAAAGCCAACCAATTTCTGGACCAATGAAAGTCAACAAACTACTGCGTGGACTTTCAAAGGACTAGAATCATGTGAAGAGCTCAATTAAAGAGACTCAAATGATTATGCCTCTATCCGTAGATGAACTAATAGGCACACTTCAGTCATACGAAGTGGAGCAAATTAACGATGAGGAAGATCCAAGAGGTAAGAAATCAATTGTTTTAAAATCTAACATCGATTTTGATGATATAGATTCAAAAGATGATATGGATGATGAAGAACTGGCCCTCATGATAAAGAAATTCAAAAGACTGAACATAAAAGGTAGAAGGTTCAATTGGAAGAAGTAGGGCTCACAGAATTTCCAGGAGAAACCAACAAGAGAAGCTGAAGCTAACAAGGATGTAATATGCTTCGAGTGCAAGAAAAGGGGGCATATTAGACCAAATTATCCCTTGTTGAAAAAGAAGAAAAGGAAGACTGAGAAATACAAAAAGGCTCTCAAAGCAGAAATTTGGAGTGATACCGAATGTGAAGAAAGAGAAGAAGAATTCGCAAGCATATGTCTGATGGCTCACTCAGATTCATACTCAAGATCATAAATAGATACTAATTTAGACTTTGACAAAGAAATCGATGCTAGTAACTCAGAAATTCCTATTAAAGTCTCTAGGTATATAGATGAACTTTGCCTCAATCTTAAATCCTCTCTTAAAAGGATCTCCGAACTAAAGAATGAGAGTTCTAAGCTCGGGCAATAGGAAGTTTCTTGGAAAAAAAGTTTAAAAGTCTGAAAAGAAGCTTTGAAGATTTGAAAGAAAATTCGATTCTCTTTCAAAAGAAAATGTTGTTTTAAAAGGGAAATCTCAGATATTTCAAAAATGTTTTCAAAAGGATCGAAATAATTAGAGAAAATTATTACAGCTCAAATACCATATTTTAACAAATTTAGTCCGGGTATGAGTTCTGAAACTACTCCTTTAATTGATTTTCATAAAGTAAAAGATAGACTTAAGCAAAGGCCTGCAAAAATCTTTTACAAAAATCATTTTCAAAAACTATTTGTAAAACATATTGACCAAAGTGCTCTCGGATGTTCTAAGTGTTAATAGCTCAAGACATTTCGAGAAGGATTGTCCCAAGGTTTGGAGACCAATTAAGAAATATTGGGCAAAAACTGTTTTTAATACTAACACTCCTAGACCCAAGAAAATTTGGGTACCAAGTAAAGTTTGAGTTTTTCTTCTTATTACAGGTCACTATTAAAAGAAAAATCAAATTGTATTTGGATAGTGGTTGTTCGAGGCATATAATAGGAGACTCAAGTTGTTTCATAAAGCTTGATAGACTAAAGTGAGGAAAAGTTTCATTTGGAGGAAATAGCAAATGAAAGATTATAGGCTATGGAACTGTGAAGATTGGAAGTCTGACCATCAACAATGTTTCCCTGGTGAAAGGCTTAAACTCTTCTGAGCATAAGTCAACTTTGTGATACTGGTTTCAGAATAAACTTCCAAGAAGGCATTTGTTCTGGAATAAGTCAAGACTTCTCTCAATCCTTTATTGGGCGAAGGCATGGTAATATATATCTTCTGGAAGTAAATCCAAAAAGTTCTCAGTGTTTTATTTCTATTCAAGATGAAACAAGTCTCTGACATCAGAAACTTGGTCATGTAAATATGAAGCAGATTGCCAAAGTTGCCTCTAAGAAGCTGTTTTGAGGGCTTCGAATCTAAGCTATTAAAAGTCTAAATTATGCACTCCTTGTATCTTGGGAAAGAAAGTTGGAAGCTCTTTTAAACAAGTAAATCAGGTTTCTATCAATCGAGTTTTGTAGCTCCTTTATATGGATCTTTTTGGACCAATAAGAACTTAGAGTATTGGTGGAAAGAAATATTGTCTAGTAATCGTGGATTATTATTCTTGTTTCACTTAGGTGTTCTTCTTAGCAAACAAGTTTGAGACTTTAGCATACTTATCAAACTTTGCCAATAAAGTTCAGAACGAGAAAGGATATGTTATTTCAAGCATATGAATAGATCATAGAGGTGAATTTGAGAATCAAAATTTTGCAGACTTGTGTAATGAATCTGGTTTTCAGCATATCTTCTCATCTCCATATACTCAAGAACAAAATGGTGTCGTGGAAAGGAAAAACAAATCTCTACAAGAGATGGCCAAAACTCTTTTTATAGAAAGCAAAATACCCTCTCGCTTCTGGGCAGAAGCAGTTTTTACTACATGTTATATTATCAAAAGGGTGTTCTTAAGACCTATTCTAGAGAAGACTTCCTATGAGGTATATAAAAGAAAGAAGCCAAGCGTTTCCTACTTTCATGTCTTTTGCTGCAAGTGCTTTATTTTGAAGAATGCAAATGATCGATCTAGAAAGTTCGAAGAAAAATCAGACAAAGGAATTTTTCTTGGGTACTCTATGACAAGCAAAGCTTACAAGGTCTTTAACAAAAAGATTCAATATGTGGAAGAATCTATGAACATCAAGTTTCGGGAAAATATACAAATTCAGCCAGATCATGTTCAACTTGAAGAGTTTAAACTAGTTCCAAACTTAACAAAGTCTGTCTCCCCCGGCAAAGTTTAGATTTCTGAAGTACAGCAACAAGGAGAACAAGAAGATTCAAACAAAACAAAGGATCAACAGACTCTCAGGCCAAAGAACAACTTGAAGCACAAGTCGAGTCATCTCAAAGAACTCATCATTGGGAATATTGATGAAGGAATTCACACCAGATCCAAAGGAAGAGAAGGCTCTAGTGCTTTAGCACTTGTTTCTGAGATAAAACCAAAAGGTGTAGAAGAAGCTCTATCTGATGAAAGCTGGATAGAAGTTGTGCAAGAAAAACTCAAATAATTCAGCATTAATGACATATGGGAGCTGATTCCAAAACCCAAAGGCAAATCTGTTATTGAAACAAAATGGGTTTTCAGAAACAAGATGGATGAGAAAGGAAAAGTGATCAGAAACAAAGTAAGACTCGTGGCAAAAAGATACACACAGGAAGAATGGATAGACTATGACGAAACCTATGCACCAGTAACAAGGTTAGAAGCAATTCGATTATTGCTTACTTTTGCTTGTTTCCAAAATTTCAGGTTATTCCAGATGGATGTCAAAAGTGTTTTCCTAAATGGATTCATTCAAGAAAAAGTCTATATGGAACAACCACCAGGATTTGAAAATCCAAGAAAGCTAGACTCGTCTACGGGACTGAAAAAAAAAAAAAAAAAAAAAGGCATTATATGGTCTCAAGTAGGCTCCACGAGCACAGTATGAAAGGTTGAGTAAGTTTCTAACTCATAATGGTTTTGAAAAATGAAAAGTAGATACTACTTTGTTTATAAAAAAAAAGGGAAGGAAAATATTTTCTACTTGTACAAATTTATGTAGATGATATAATCTTTGGTTCTCCTAATGAAAGTATCTACATGAAATTTTCAAGATATATACAGGATGAATTTGAAATGAACATGATGGGTGAATTGACCTTCTTTCTGGGATTATAAGTCAGACAATCAAAGGAATGCATATTCATTCACCAGGAGAAATATGAGAAATATGCCAAATATCTCATCAAGAAATTTGGATTGGAGAATTGCAAGATGACAAAAACTCCTATGTCAAGTTCATCAAAAATGGACAAGGATGAAGGAGGGAAGAAAGTAGATCAAAAACTATATAGAAGCATGATCGGCTCTCTTCTTTACCTCACTGCCTCTAGACTTGACATTTTATTTAGTGTGTGCATTTGTGCTAGATTTTAGTCTGATCCAAAGGAATCTCATCTAAGTGCTGTTAAGCACATCATTAAATATGTTGCGACTTTTCCAAAGCTGGGTCTATGGTATTCAAAAGAACGAGACTTTACTCTTCTTGGTTATTCTGATGCTAATTTAGCTGATTGTAGAATTGACAAAAAGAGTATATGTGGCACATGTCAACCATTAGGACAAATGGTGGTGTCATGGTTCTCAAGAAAACAAAGTACAGTAGCATTATCAATAGTAGAAGCAAAATATGTTACTCTTGGGAATTGTTGTTCTCAAATTCTTTGGATAAGACAACAATTAAAAGACTTTGGAATAGAAGAATCCTGCACAAAGATCAGATTCGACAACACAAGTGCTATCAATCTCACCATAAATCACATTCTTCATTCAAGGGCAAAACATATAGAGATTCGACATCATTTTATAAGAGATCATGTCCAAAATGGCGAGATTATGGTTCAATTTATTGATTCAAAGAATTAGTTGCGACATATTCATAAAACCATTGGAGAAAAATCATTTGAGTTTATTTGCAGCAAGCTGAATATTATCTCTCCTAAAGTCTGAAGGTGATCAGACTTGGAACTTCAACTTGAGGAAGCCACTTCGGTATGTACATTCTCTCAAATCCGGGTATTTTATTTTTAGAATGTAAATTCTGAACAGGTATGATTTTATTTAAATCGATGCTTGCCTATTTTATTTTTGGAAATTATTATTTTCTTGCTAAAATACATTTTTTTAAACATTTAGCGATTACCTTTTTTAATTCCATTTTTTAAAAAGCTTTTTCCTTGCGACGCTTCAGCTACCCCATTTCAATTTGCTTAAATACCTCAAAATTCTCTTTTTCGAAGAACAAGCATTTTTTGATACCCTAACAACGATTCACTCTCCTTCTCCCTTGTCTTCTCAAATTTCTCTGCAAGTTTCCAACTTTCCTTCACTTGAACATGTCTACAAAATCTTCCAAGATTGCATCCATGTCACACACCAAAGGAAATCTTCTCAAATCGCAAGTCAAGGGCCTCCGAACATGTCAGAAGGACCAATGCATTTCGATCTCACTGGTGAAGACTCTCCTCAGAACACTCCTCATCAACCTTTGGAAGAAGAAGTTGAACAAGATGCAGTTCCTCTCAAAGTTTTGACACCTCAGGTTCTTTACAATCATTACTATTATCGAAATAGGGTGGTTCTCTAATGTCCTTTATCACTAGTTTTCTGAAAGGGCATAGTCATGAGAATGAAACTATTTTCTTAAAAGCCATGGAAAGGTTAGGAGTGGCACCAAGAGGTTTGGCAGAAAAGGCTTTTCTACTTTTTCCTTTTGATCCTAAATTTAGTTTTGAGAACCAGCCTAAAAATAAGGATGATGATGAGCGGATGTTTTCGAATTTTCAACCCAAGATGGGTGTGGCTATTGACATGCCTAGTGAAAGAACGAAACTGTTTCGTTCTAAGGAGCATAAAAAGGTTTATGCCCAAATGTTGAACAGAGGGGTGATAAACCCTCAAACAATAGATTTTGACTTTTTGGACTCGATTACAGTGAACTTGAGGGAAAATTTGGCCATCCTTCAATTAGAAAAGTTTTGTGTTGAGACGATTGTGACTTATCCAAAATTGACAACATACTTCTACTCAAATCTGTCTTTCTTTGATCAAAATCGCTTTCAGTTTATTGTTTGTGATAAAGCCTATGTTGTGGATGTTGACATTCTGGTTGATATTCTGGAAGTAGAAAGAAGTGGTTTTCAACTAATCAATGTCTCCATCGATTAAACCACAAGATTTCTAGTAAAGGATAGACTGCCAAGTGGAGGTATCACATACTCTCCATTGTCAGCATCCAACATTTTGTTGCACAAAATCGTCATCAACTGCATCAGACCAAAGGCAGCCTCCAAAACTGATGTTTCCATATTTGAGGCAAGAATCATGTGGGAAATTTGCAATGGGATTCATTTCTCCCTTCCTCATACTATCCTGCTACATATGTACAGGACTATCATGAAAGAAAAAGGCCAATTGCCTTACTCTGCCCTGGTCACAAAATTGTTTCATCATTTTCAGATCCAGTTCCCTTCTTTGCTCTGCTCAAGAACTGTTGCTCCTATTGAGATAGGATTGAAAATAATCTCCAAAATGAGGCTGAAGGATCTAACCAAGGCCATTGAGCTTTTGAAGAAGGAATCCTCGAGCAAAGTCAAGGAAGGATCTGCTACTCCAAGAAAGCGCAAAGGCAAGGAAGTTGTACAAGCAACTAAAAAGAAAATGAGATCTCTTATCATATAGGATGAAGAGGATGAAGATGATCTAACCAATCCCGCCATTGCCTTAAGAAAAGAAATCTTCAAGGCTTTGCTGCTTTTAAGCAATCAAAGGAAAGAGAAGGAGGAGAAAGAATAGATGAAGAAGAAGAGGAAGAAGCGAGAAGAAGAAGAAGAAGAAGAAGAAGAAGAAGAAGAAGAAGAAGTAGGAGCAGAAGAAGAAGGAGATGAAGATGAACAAGAAGAAGTTGCTACATAAGAGAAGGGTGACTCTGATGGAGAAACTGTTGCAATAACATTATTAGAAGATTTTGAAGCAACCAGGGATAACCCTGAAGGAGTACAAACTGAGACAGAACATCACGCTAGTTTTGAGAAAGAAAAGGATCAAGAAGAAGAAATCTCTTCTCCACCTGTAGGCACATAAATAGGGGGAGCTCATGAAAAAATAGGGACTTCTTCTCCATCTCATGGGAGTGATGGTATAAGCGGATTTCCTGCAGACCTTGAAGATGATTTTGCATCCCAGTTTCCTGACGCTGAGGTTGAAGAGTCCACTCCAAGTCAGGGTGCAAGACAAACTGCCCTCGATCAAGTTGATGTTTCCCCATCTCTCAACACTCCATAGACTCATTTCACTGAAGCTAGTGCTCATACAGACCTTGATCCAAACTATCCAAGGATAGTAGAGCTCCTTTTGGAAGTTAAAGCTCAATAATATGCAATGGATGTTGAGATCCAGAAGCTTCACAGTGCATTGAGATCTACTTCAAATTTTCTCACTAGCAAGGTACAATCTCTAGACACTCAAGTTTAGACTTTGAATTAGCAAGTCTCATAGATTGTTGCCAAGGTCGAAGATGTTTATAATCAGTGCCAGAAGCTTGAGGCGACAGTGCAGTTGATGGGGGATTTCCAACTCGTTTGAGTAACTACACAACCCTGATTCCATTTATCCTTTAATCTCACTATTTTGACTTTCTCTTTCTTTTTGCTATTGACAAAAAAAAGGGAGAATGGGAGCAGATTTAATTTATTTGAACTTAACTTGTTTTTGTTTGAAATGACTATGTTGGATTTGTGTTGGATATTTATATTCTGCAGTAACCTTTTGTGGTTGTGATTGTGATTATGGATTGAATCTTTGTCTAAATTGTCAAGGTTAATGTGTTTTATGTGGTTGCATAATCGATATTATCTAGATCTATAACAACTTGCTTTTATAAGTTATCATGTACTGCTAAAGTGTTGTTTTGCAGGATATAAGTTTTTTAAATTTGTAGGAAAGTTTTGTCAGCATAAAAAATGGGGAGATTGTTGGAGAAAACCCCTATGATGTTTTGAAGCTGACAAAACTTATCCAAGTTCTATTCTGAAGATTGCCAGACTTCTGTGTCAAAGTCTATCTTACATCAGAAGTCTGTCCACTCTAACAAGTTCCATACCCTACGCATGAATGAAGACTTAATTAGACTCAGGATTATTTTCTTTAGGGTTCTAATACGTTCAAGACACATCAGGCTTTCTAGTTGGAAATATCACTTACCATATTGGTTATCTCAATCAATTTCGAAGAAGCAAATCATTTTGGAAGGCAAGCTTATTTGGAAAGAATCTACTTATGGAAACCAAGATCCTGATTGTATGGGCGAACAAGATTGACGAGCTTTCATCTCAATTTTCAAACGGCTCAAAATCTCCTTAATTGATTCTGTCTAACGGGTTGATTGGAAGAATTCCTTTGAAAAGCGCCAACAATCAAGAATGCATAGAGGAGTATTTAAAGGGGATTTTACAAGTCATTTCAAGAAGAGCGTGAAAGAAGAATTCCAAAGTTTGAAGCTTCCAATTCACTTGTCCTTCATCATTTAACGCTTAAACTTGTATTCGAAAGTGAGAAACTCTAGAGAGTGATCTTATGGGAACAGTAGAGACTCCTTATTGAGAAGTTGAGATCACAGGGCTATAATATTCTCTTCGATTTATAGTGGAAACCAGCCAAAAAGCTGTCAGCGTAGGAGAGTGGACATAGGCTTGATCTAAACCGAACCACTATAAATCTTGTGTTCATTTTTCTCTTCCCCGAACTCCTTTACTTTATTTGCTGCAATATACTTATGTGTTTTGAAATAGTCGTTAAAGTCTGAATCTTTCTACAAAGTCTATAGTCAACCAAACTCAGGTTAAAAGTAAAGTTTTTCACTACATTTCACAAAATCTATTTTCACACCTATTCACCCTCCTCTAGGTGTTCATACTAGCCCTTTCAAACTAGACCCGATCAGGTGACTCAAAGGTCTAAGTGCCGCACGGTTCGCAATCGAAAGATCGTCCCATGACATGTGCACAAGATTGCATTTGAGAAGATGCTGAGTTATGACCTAAATATTTCCTCAAAGGAAAAATGTTATTAAGGTCAATATTAGTAATTAAGTTAATTAAAACGTATTGAATGATTCAATACAATAAAGAAAAAGACTGGAAAGAAAAATGGGGGAGAGAGATGAAACAGATTTCCATACTCCCGCTAGGAAAAGAGGCCCATGCTTGGAGATAGATTTCATATTCCGCCCAACAGAAAGGGTGGAATTGGCAAGTTTGGGCCAAGTAGGAATGAATTGTGTCGCGCTTGTGGAAGTTGACATTGACCGAATCAGTGCCCCCAAAGGACGGGTGCCTGTTTTGAATGTGGCTAGCTAGGCCACATGGCTAGAGATTGTCTAAGAAGGCCACAAGGACAATCGCAGTTACCGTTGCCGCCGATAGGACAGATTAGAGGGTATGTGCCTCAGAACGCGCCACAAGGAGGTCAGCTGAGACCACCAATTCAAGGTACAGTGTACGCCCTCACCGGAGGATTGGACAAAAGGAAAGCATCGTAGATAGAACACCACTAGGATGACGAAAGGAGTAGGAATAGACCGACTAGGCACTGAGCAAAGGAGGAGGGGTTTTTAGGTGTTTTAGTCAAAGTAGCGCAACGAGATTTTGAGTGAAGGTTGTCAAATTTCCGTTGTTGTAATAAAGTGGTAGAAAGATAGATCTCTTACTATAGTTGTATTTGACGGGTTTGCCTATGTATAACTTTGATACCATATATAAAAAGGTTTGGCTCGAGGAGCTTCTGTTGTAATGAATTGTTGTTGCAATGTGATACAGTTTAATCTGTCGATAGAGGAAAATTTCAAATTTATTAGAAGTCGAGGAGGACCCTCGATTTCCCTAATCTCCTCGCAAGAGACAACTCGTTTGATAGATGGGGGTTGTTAAGATTACCTGGCGACTGTCATGGATACAACAGTTGAGGAACTGAAAATTGAAGATATTTTGGTTGTACAAGGATTTTCAGATGTATCCCCGAAGGAATTGCTAGAAATTGCCACCAGAGAGAGAAATTGAGTTTGTGATTGAGTTAGCACCCGAGATAGAGCCAATCTCTAAGGCTCCCTACTGGATGGTGTTATCTGAGTTGAAAGAATTGAAGGTGCAGATGCAAGAGCTTCTGGATAAATGATTTATTCGCCCTAGTGCATCACCTTGGGGAGCACTAGTTCTATTTGTAAAGAAGAAAGATGTTTTGTTGCGTCTGTGCATCAACTATCAACAACTCAATCAAGTAACGATCAAGAACAAGTATCCACTGCCAATGATTGACGACTTGTTTGATCAGCTTCAAGGAGCGTTGATTTTCTCAAAGATCGACTTGAGGACAGGATATCATCAACTGAGAATTAAGAAAGAGGACGTTCCTAAGTTAGCATTCCGTACTTGATATGGTCACTATGCTCTAGCTACTTTCATGGATTTGATGAACAGAGTATTCAAGGAATACCTAGATCAGTTTGTGATCGTGTTCATCGATGATATTTTAGTGTATTTGAGGAGTGATGAAGAGCACGAGAAATCATTTGAGATTAGTGTTGTAAAAGCTAAGAGTTCATCAGTTGTACGCTAAGTTTTGCAAGTACAAGTTTTGGCTGACTCGTGTTGCTTTCTTAGTGAATGTGATTACAGGCAAAGGAATTTTAGTGGACCCCAGCAAGATGGAAGTCGTGATCAATTGGTCAAGACCGACTGCAGTGATAGAGATCAAAAGTTTTCTAGATTTAGGAAGGTATTACAAACGGTTTGTGGAAGGATTATCATCATTAGCATTGCCTTTGACAAGAGTCCTGAAGAAAGAGGAGAAATTTGTGTGGACAGACAAGTGCGAGAGTAGTTTTCAAGAGCTTAAGGAAATGCTGACTACCGCACCTATACTGACGATTCCATCTGGTCCTAGAGGATTCGAAATCTATAGTGATGCGTCATTCAAAGGATTAGGTTGCATGCTGATGCAACATGGCCGAGTTGTTGCATATGCTTCCTATCAGTTGAGGCCTCATGAATTGAATTGCTTGACGCATGACTTAGAACTCGCTGCTATCATATTTGCATTGAAGATTTGGAGGCATTATTTGTGTAGAGAAAGATTCTAGATCTTCACGAACCATCAAAGTTTCAAGTACTTGTTCTCTCAAAAGGAGTTGAACATGAGATAGCGCCGATGGATGGAATTGCTGAAGGACTACGACTGTGATATTCTATATCACCCGGGAAAGGCGAACAAGATTGCCGATGCTTTGAGTCGAAAGTCTTCAGTTGCACACATATGGATTAAAGAGTGGAACTTAATCGAGAGAGCTCGAAATTCGGTATTCAAATTTGAGGTAAGTCACATTTCGAGTCTGATGGCCACCCTCAGAATTGAACTGGATGTTCAGATCATAATCAAGTAACTCCAACCGACAGATCCAAATGTACAGAAAATCCTAGGAGAGGGTACTAATAAGATAGAGGCTGACTTTCAAATTTCTGAGGATGGAATACTCAAGTTCCAAAAGTGATTGGGTATACCTGACGATGTAACACTCGAGGAAGAGACTTGGTGAGGAATTCACAATAGTAGTTTCATTATTCGACATACAGTGAGAGATAGATCAGAATCAACGTCAGCTCGATTGGTAGATCGATATGAAGATAGTTATCGTCGGACGGGTTGCAAGTGTCAGAGGTGCTAGTAAGTGAAAGTTTCGTAATGTAAGCCGAGAGGGCATTTACAATCAATCGAGAGTCCCAAGCGGGAATGGAAGTATATCACGATGGAATGTTGTGATAGGTTTACCAAGGAGTCAGAGGAATAATAACTCTAATTGGGGTAGTGGTCAACAGATTAATGAAGTCGGCTCACTCTATCGTCGTATGGAAGGATCTTGATTGGAATAGGCATGCAGAAGTGTATGTGTGTCAGCCAATTCGTTTGCAAGGAGTATCAGTGATGAACTTATTATATCAGATCTAGAACCAAGGTTCCTAGTTTTAGCAAAATAGTTAAATAGTTCCTTTTTGAAGCAGGGCAGAGCAGAGTGTACATAATGTCAGTTTGCTAAGATTAGATCAAAGAAAGAAAGATCACAAGCATGGAGTCAGTTCAACAGTCAGTTATTGCAGTTGTTGTGATCAGAAACAAATTAAAGACTGCTCAGAGCCACCAAAAAAGTTGTATTGTTGAGCATTGAAGGCCCTTAGAGTTCCAAATCGGTGATTACATATTTCTGAAGGTGTCACCAATGAGAGATACCTTGTGCTTCAGTAAGGAGGTGAAAAACTGAAATCAAGGTACGTAGGTTCCTTTGAGATTTTGAAAAGAATCGCGATCCTAACATATCGTCTTGCGTTGTTGCCGAGGTAGGCACAAGTGCATGACGTCTTTCACGTGTTGAGGTCGATGACATATGAGCCTGACCTGATCCACAGGCTAAATCTTGAAGAATTAGACGTGGACGACAAAGTGTCGTATGTGGAAAGCCCGGTTCAAATTGTGAATCAGAAAGATCGGATTCAGTGAACCAAGATAGTCCCTTTAGTCAAAGTGGTCTGACAACGCCACGAGACTGAAGAAGCAACCGGGGAAAGTGAGATTACATGAGACGATAATACCCCCCACCTTTTTGTTTAAGGATTGGTAAATGTTTAAATTTCGAGAACGAAATTTTTATAAGAGGGGAAGAGTTGTAACATCCCAGATTTTCAATCTTGATTTCTACTAAATAAATCGGGCATTTCATTGACACGCCTATAAGGCTGTTCTCAGAGTTGATCACTCTTGAGATAACTAGACTATATGGGGAAGCCATTAAGGAATTTTAATGCAATAAACTTGAGAATTCGACCAGGGATCGGTTATTAGACCATGTTCATCTGCTAAGATCGTTACGGCACAGATATAAATCGAATTGAGATTAGAGATAGGTCGGTTCAATGGAGATGTGTGGTTGATCGTGGGTGACTCCACTAAATTGGAAAATTCTCGTCGACCGGCATTAGTTTGATTTCTCTATCATTTTAGTACCCCGTGTCTGTATTTGAATCCTCAAGATTTTCATGATAATCAAGAGTCGCCAATGTGTCGAGTGGGTTCATAGTGGTTCGAAGAAAATCTACCACGGGTCATTTGTACTAAAAATCTCGGAAAACTACCTAGTAGACTAGGTCATGCTAAAAACGCACCGAATGAAAATTAACCGTGAATTCAAGTACGATTTCAGAAATTGAAGATTCTATCATGTCACAATAAATTTTAAGAGTGTCGACTCAATTTCGAGAAGATTTTTCTGGCAACTAAAACTTTTAGGAAAAAGTTGGTTTATGACCGTTTTGTGCAGAAAAGGCCAGAGAGTGTTTTTGATTTCAAATTTAAGATGGAAGAGGGATTCTTGGGTGAGGAAAATTATCAAGTGAAGCATTGAGATGTCAATTGAAATTGTGGAGGCCAAATGGGATTGATTTGAGAAGGAATAAGTGATCAATTGAAGCCATTTCTTTCAAAATTCGTAGCCCCTCTTCCCCTAGCATTTTTGGACCATTTGAGAGGTTGTTGGGCATGCATGGGTGGCTCCATGATAGCCATGGATTGTTGGCTTCTTGGACAAGCTTGTAGGGGACAATTTGGTGGAAAAAGTTGGCCAAGGGACCCTCCACCCTCATCTCTATCCTCTCTCTCTTTCTCTCACCCCACAGTCGGCCAAACCCTCTCCTCTCCCTCCATTCTCGATGCCACCATTAGCTAGAGAAGAAGACAGCAGCCCGTCGCCGCATGCTGCTGCCGTCCACGTGCGTGCCACCAACCGTACACCGTCCGCTCCTCTCTACCCAGCCGTGCCATCTAGCAGCTCCCTCTCATTGTTCCATCATTGTTTAGCCGCTGCAAGGGGCTAAAAAAGTCCCCGGAGCTGCCAGTTTGGACCCGAGACCACCTATTGTCCATCCTCGAGCCTTGCCACCACTTTAGCTTTGTTTTCCTTCTGTTTTGCAGCAAGAGCAGAGAGTTGAGGAGTGGGTTTCACAACCACTTCTAGGCCCGTTTGGAGGTGCTTGTGGGCCCCGGACCTTAGGCCTGCTTTGGAGAAAAACGTCCCCGCGACATTCCCAATGTTTCGATTCGAACGAATTGTTAAACAGGTGAATTTTGCTCACTAATCCCTTAGTAGTATGCTAATGATGTTTAAGGGTTGATTAGATTTAATTAAGTGCAATTAGGTGGATAAATTATATTAGAATAATTAAATTAGAGATTTACCTATGCATGTTAGGCAAATGGTTAGTATACTTAGCAAGTAGACAAGTCCTATTATTTATTGAACGAGTCTCGGTAGTTTTTCGGGCTCGTCTCATCTTCCAATTAGGCATTACGGGCATAAATTGGATTTATTGTATTTATTTAATAATTTCCGGAATTAATTAATTAATTAATTAATTATTTTCCGAAAATTAGACCGAGATGGTCGACAACCAGAATTTTATGCTGATTATCGTGATGCAGTTTGTTTAATTTATTGAGTGCTATATTGTGCTAAATTAATTTATTAATGATTTTATGATTATTTTCCTAAATTAATTAATTTTGAATAATGAATTGGAAAATAAGCGGGGTGTCAGTTGACAGCGCCAAAAATATTTTGGTAAACTACAAAAATAGTGGGATTTGTGGAAAGGAAATTATTATATTTTGGCTAAAGCCGACCGTGTACCCACACACGACATTTTATCGGAAATGATAAAAAAAATGGTAATTTGATTTCTTGGAATGGCATGTATACCGGCTCGGTGACTCTATATGTCATTTGAGACAGGACGGTATAATCTACCTGCTTGGTGACTCTACAGATTATCTTGAGACAGTACGGTATTGATATACCGGCTTGATAATTCTATAGATCATCTTGAGACAGTATGTTATGATAAATTGTATTTATACCGACTCGGTGACTCTATATGTCATCTTGAGATAAGACGGTATGATCTACCAGCTCGGTGACTCTACAGATTATCTTGAAACGGTACGGTATAATATGCCGGCTCGATAATTCTACAAATCATCTTGAGACAATATGGTTTGATAAATTGTGTGTATACCGGCTTGGTGACTCTATATGTCATCTTGAGACAAGACGATATGATCTACCAGCTCGGTGACTCTATAGATTATCTTGAGACAGTACGGTATAATATACCGGCTTGATAATTCTACAGATCATCTTGAAATAGTACAGTATAATTTGACAGCTCGATAACTCTATATGTCATCTGGAGATAGGATAATAGACTATCTAAATATCACCAAGAAATGATCGTGATGACATGTAATCGATTAGGTCGATTGATCGATAATTCGATCGTAATTGATTGGGTGGTGTGATGCAATGTGTTCGTGTATATACCTAATATATATACTGACTTGTAGGAAGGAACTGCGGCCAAGATAAGTCCTCTATCTTGTGTTGTGCTTAGGCAGTCCTAAGGTGTATTGGCTTCCTAATAGGGTCTTAAGGGGTAGAACTTGTTGAGACATAATCTCATTTTGATTGTAGGACAACATTTCAAATCCCTAGATGCAGTAGACCTGGATTTTGAAGATCTCGGAAGTCCGGTGCAGTCCGCTGAAGGCTCCAATTAAAGTGTGGAGGATGATAAAGAGGAGGACGATGACCCGTAGTTTGTGGAACTCCACCCCCATTTGTAGACCTTGATTCTGAACTTGTTTAAGTTGAATCTGGAATAGTAGCCCGCCATAAATATATATGTGCATTGGTTTGCAATAAATATAAGCGTGGTTGTTTTTTGAAAGCTCGGAATTTAGTAGGGATTTTTATTTGCTTCCACATGCGTATTAAAATGAAAGGGTCGGCAATATGTCTTGGAACGTCGCTATAAATCGACCAAGGTGAAAGATGAGTGCATGCCCAAGGATCAGGTCGTGACACTGCCAATCCGCCTTAACATATTAGACAAGCCTTTAGTCTCCTAAACTTTTTGTAAAGTACCATAATAATCTATTACGTGAAAAGCACACTTAAAGTGTTGAATATGCGTTCACAAAACGGCATTTGAGAAGATTGAGATGAAAAACCTAAATATTTCTATAAAATAAAAACACAGAGGTTAATAAGAGTAATTAAGTTTGTTGGAAACAGATTCCTAAAAATTGAACCGATACTCGAACGATCGAATATCGAAAATGAAGGCGAAAACATGCCCGGAAAACACGTAACACAGAGATGGACACACCTTGATTGCCACAGATTAAGTACTGTTGCAGTCTCAGAGGAATCATTTGAAGCCTTGGGGTTCCATTCTTCAAGAGGGAGTAAATTGCTTCAATGGGAAGAAAATGGAGAAGCGTGTTTTTTCTCTGAAATGCTATTGTTTATATTAATCCCCATTTTTATTTATTCCTTTTATATATTGAAGTAACTACACTCTTCTATGAGCCATTTACTTATGGGTCGGGTTTTGGCCCAACATGGGCGGACGAGCTTAACTTGGCCCATCAAATAAAAAATTTATCATCTCCCATCGCACATGATGGGCTAAATAGAACTCTTTATTTACCTCTCTACAACATTTATACTAGTAAATAATCCGTGCGACCAGTATACTTTGAGAGCTTGTTGTTATATATTTGTTAGGAATATATAGCAGCTCATAATGGGCATCACATTTTTTAGTAGATATAGTATGCTGTACCCTAGATCGATTGATCACATTTATATCTATCTTGATCTCTTTTTAACAATGATATATCGTATTCACAATTATAATTATCTCAAAACAACCATAATTGGTCAACCAAGGAATATAAAACTAGAATGTGATTTTCCAAACTTAATCTTCCTCTTTCCTTGAAACTCTCAATTTCAATTCAACTTGATTTTCTAGAAATGTTTCATTAAACCAAATCAATTCATGATTATTGGCAACATTCTAAGATAACAAATACTGAATAGAAATCTTGAGAATAAGTAAGAGTCATGTGAACACTTAATTGAGGAACTCTTTCCCTCAAGAGTCTTACACGGTATAAAAGTTAAAATTGAAACTTTTACCATTTTTGTTGGTCGTCTCATGTATACATAATATAAAATACGTATTATAGTATTAACTCTCATGGAACATATGTCTATACCTTCAATACCGTATAAATGATAATTCGGACATACTTAATGTCTAACTTGAGTTTACATATCTACTCTTTCACGGAATTCATCAAAACTCATATTTGGCAACACTTAGTTAATGTGACATATATATTTTAAGCTTGAGCTCTCAATTATCACATAGATAATAAGTTTAAAAACCATCTCATCTCTATTGATCACATAGTAAATAAAGGCGATTACCTGTTTGAGTGGGCTAATCTCTTATCTGTTCAACATATTTTCTCAATTTTATATGATGCGCTAAGTATTAAAATGCATAAATGTCAAATAAAGACTCATAGGTATTAATAGTGAAAACACAAATTCATTAAATGTGAACACTTAAGGAAAATTACAATATTAAGTACAGCAGCCTCTACGTAGTCTTATAAATTTTACATGGCCACATAACACATCTCTAAGTATTGGTTTTATCATAGGATCTACTACCATTTTATGCATAGATAGATACCGTAAGTTCACATTTTTTCGTGCAATCATATCTTTGACAAAATTATACTCGGTATCTATATGTTTAGTCTTACCATGATATTTTGGATATTTGGTGTACGCTATTGCTGCTTGGCTATCACAGTTAACCAATAATGAGTTTGCAATATTCTTAATAACACCTAAATGATCCAAAAATCTCTTAAGCCAAACACATTCTTATATTATTGTTGATAATGCCACGAACTTAGCTTCTATCGTGGATAAGGCTATACACATTTGTTTTTTATTGCTTCAAGATATGACGCAATTATTTAGTTAAAAAAAAAAATCCAAAGGTAGATTTCGTTTCATCTAGATCTCCTCCCCAATCCGTTTCTGAGCAGCCTTCAGGTTGCATATCCTCTCCTTGATAAATCAGTGTATAATCAGCAATTTCCTTCAGATACCTCAGTATTCTTTTGACGGCTTTCCAATGTGTTTGACCTAGATTAAATTGGTATTTACTTATCATTTCAACCGCAAGACATATGTTAAGTCTTATATACATCAAGCGTACATTAAGCTTTCAACAACATTAGTATAAGGAACTTGTTACATTTATTCATTCTTTTATAGAGTTTTTAGACACATTTTATGGCTCAATCTTTCACTTTTTGCAATGGGAGTATTTATGGGTTTACAATCTTGTATACGAAATTGTTTAAAAACCTTATTTATGTACATTTCTTGTGAAAGAGATAATGATATTTTCAAACGATCCCTCAAAATCTTAACTTCAAGAATGTATGTAGTCTCACACATGTCTTTCATCTTAAAGTTGGAAGATAAATAACACTTAACAGTATTAACAAATTCCATATTCCTTCCGACAATCAGTATATCATCAACATATAATGATATGATCACAAATTGATCTTTGGATCTTTTGATATATACACAATGATTATCATCAATCATTATAAAATCATATGCCATTATGGCATCATAAAAATGTATATACCATTGTCTCGACAACTACTTAAGGTCATATATAGATTTCAAAAATCGACATACATTTTGTTCTTAGCCTTTCAAAATGAAACAAACGGTTATTCTATATATATTTCTTCTTCTAATTATCTATTAAAAAATGCAGTTTTTATATCTATTTGATGTAATTCAAGATTCATATTAGCTACTATTGCTAGAATAATGCGAATCAATATATCTCATTACTAGAGAAAATGTTTCCTCATAATCAATCATTCTTGTTGATTATACCTATTCGCCACAAGATGAGCCTTATATCTTTCTATTGAGCCATCAACTTTATGCTTTATTTTGAGAACCCATTTGTTCCCAATAGTTTTGTGTCATTTTAGAAAATATGATTTGACTTCATTGACTCAATTTCTTCTTTCATTGCATGCATCCAGTTCCTTACTATGACAATTTAGAGCATCAATTTACATTTCTTAGCTCATCTTCATCTTGTAGAGTAACCATAAAAGTTTTCCATTTAATGTCAAAATGTCAACGGGGCTTTTGTGACTTGTTCGCTGTACGGGAGATTGTACACTTTGCACATTATTCTCTATTATATTCATACTCGGATTAAATAGTGGCGATATCGTCTTATCAAGTGGTTGTAATTAAGAATTCGTCAAATTTAATTCATCACTTCTCATATCACTCCTATTTGGACGAACCATACTATATTCATTATCTTGATCCAAGATTTCAAATAAGGAGTAATCTTCATATATTTCGCCCTTCTTAGGAAATTTATTTTCTAATAATGTGACATCTTGCGATTCAAATTCAGTTATACTCTCACTTTCATATTCACCAATAAACACATACACTTTCGAGTGTTCTGAGTATCTTATGAAAATACTTTTTTTGCCTCTATGACCCAATTTCCCATACTTGTGAGAGGACTCATGAGTATAGGCAACACAATCCTACGATTCAAGAAAACTTAAGTCAGGTTTTCTACATGTCCATAACTCATATTGAGAGGAAGTAACTGATTTAAAATGCACATGGTTAAATATATAGGCAGTAATTAATAAAGCATCATCCTATAAAATGATAGGTAAGTTAGTATGTGTTATCATAGACCTAACAATTTTCAATAGGGTTTTCACAACACCATTTTGTTGAAGAGTATAGGAAATAGACAACTGTCTTTCTATTCCTTTTTCATCACATAAATTTTTGAACTCATCAAAAAAATATTCTCGACCCCGATCGAATCTCAATATTTTTTTTTCTTATTTAATTGATTTTCTTTCTAAAATAACTCAATGCTTCAAATTTATAAGAAATCAAATATACATGTCCGAATCGAGTATAGATATCTATAAATGTGATGAAATAAACAGTCACATGCTTTCCTCTCACATTCATTGGATCACAGATATCTAGAATGGATTACTTGTAAAGAAAATTCAGCATTTTTAATTTTTTCCAAATGGTTTTCTTGTCATTTTCCCTACTAGGCAATACTTACATATAAACAAGTCAACTTTTTCAATATCGCCTAACAAGCCCTCTTTGGCTAGCTTATTCATACATTGTTGATTAATATAACCAAATTTAGCATGTCACACATTTACATCATAATCATATTGATTAGAAGACGTGAAGAGGGAATAACAAATATTGACATGACCAAAGTCAACATCCAATATAATAATACCATCCAAAAAATAACCACAACCATAGTAGTTTATATATATATATACAAATCAACACCATTATTATAGAAGTTCAAACTAAAACCAAGTTTTGCCAATACTAAACCAGACACTAAATTTCAATGAATCTCTGGAGCATATAATACACCATATAGAAACAAAGTGTGTCCACTATGCATGTTTAATTGGTAGATGTCAATCCATTTTATTTTAGTTCTAGAGTTATTTTTTACATAGATTCATTTAGTTCCAGTCAGTACTCGTTGGAATTCCACGAAGGATTTTCTCTCTTTCGCTATATAGTTTATTGCTCCTGAATCTATAGTCCACAAAAGATTAAATTCAATTAAGAATATAAAACTTGATACATAAGTAAAGTTCTCAAGAATACAAATGGTGTTTACATTCTTTGGCTCACGATAGTCATGAGTATAGTAATCCTTCTAACCATAGTTATAACATTTCACCATTGAAATTCTCTTTACTTAAAGACGTTTTTCTCTCTTATGTTGGTCAACTCTTAGTTTCTTGCTTGAAGGACTTGATCCCTTACATTTCCACCTTTTGAACGAATCAATGGACTTGCACTTAGAACTAGAAGCCTCTTCTGAGCTAGAATCAACATAGTAAATATATGTTTCCCACTCAAACGTCATAAGGTGGTCCTCTATTAGCTCAAGGCGGCACACAACATCCTCAAGTTTTTCCATAACTTAGTTAATATTTTAGTGCTTCTTGCTTCTGAAACACATATTGAATTTTCATATTCAATATCTCACAATTCTCGCCGTTCAATTTCTCTTCTTTGTTTAACTCAGCAACTATGCTCTTAGTTGCTGAAGCTATTGGATATGAACATATTAGACACATATGCACGAATTATTAATGTCTATCATTTATGTATCCATTTTGCATAAACTCATCATATTAATGAATAATTTCAAATGAGATTGTAGAATCAAAAGATCACAATGTTTCCAATTATTATCCAAAAATCATAACTTGAAATTATCATTAATATAATCTTTATTGCAAAAATAAGTTCACCAAAGTCATTAAAACTTTCTTGAACTTCTCACAAATAATTGTAAATTAACATACTAATTTACAACGATTGATAACATTGAATTTTCAATAAGTAAATTTTTCATTTACACTAAGTAATATATTCAAAGGAAATATATCAACATAGAAAGAAATATTTACACCTAAAACATCTCAAACTAATCTAAGAAATATAAATAAATAAACTCAAAGAAACTCATTTATCTCATAAACTTGGAAAGTCTGCTCTAATCTCCTAGTAAAATCCTCAAAGAATTCTGAAGGCACATTGGTCAATCACAGAATGACCTTTGGAGAGCCCTTATGGCTCCTTCAAGGCACATTCATTTTGTACCATGTTACACTCAACTTGAGAGTTGAAGTCTTGGTTGCCTTAATTTTATAGTATTCTTTTACAAAAGTTTGCAAACCTTCTATAATCCGAGATCACATTAACCTCCCATAGGCGATCTAACACTACTTGCCATTCTAGTGGAAGAGTGTTCATTGGGGTTAGCATCTTCTAAAAATCCGGCACAAGATAACCATTCCGGATGATTTCTTATATCATCTAATTGACCATAACTATGTATGATACCATATCACCATCATTCCACCAATAATTAGCTAATTTTATTTTTAGCCCTTCAAGTCTCGCATTTTGTTTGTTCGTTCTCGGAAAGATAGGCATGCGTATAAAACGCATCATTGTTCTTGCAACAAATATAGGACAAACGAGTTTACATATAATCCACAACAAACAAAATCGGAAAAACATATTTTCCTTTGTTTTTCTTTTTTGTTGGTCAACGCCAGTCAACGACCAGTCAACTTCGATCAACGATCAACAAATGATCCGGTGGGTCAACGGGTCAGTAATGGGCAAAATAGTAATAACATCAAACAATAAAAAAAATCATAAAAACAACTGTCAAGGGCAAAAACATAATAATTTAAAGAAAATAGGGGGTAAATCCGTAAAATCGCTCAGGTGCATGCCACACATGCACCAGCGGTTGCCACGTGAGTGCGTGCCATGCACGCGCGTACGGTTGTCATGCGCGTGCGGTTTACAATGCCCTTGCATGGCGGCATGTCTGGCAGTCCCTGGCAACAATTCACCCATCATTTTTCTCGTCTCGACGAGAACTACGACTCTGCATTATCAAAAATTAATTTTGATTTACTAAAAATAAAAAAAAAAAAGAAGGGCGAACGGGAGCGGGTGTTGGGATTTCCATTCTCAAGCATCTAAGGACAACATTTCTCGAAAATTTCGGCCAAAAACAAATTATAAACATCAACAATGATCGAAAAACATAAACAACATCACTTTGATACCAATGTAAGAATCAGATTCCTAAAAAATCGAACTGATACTCGAATGATCGGATACCGAAAATGAAGGTGGAAACGTGTCGAGAAAACATGTAACACCGATCGAAGGTATATCATAAAAACGGACATACCTTGATTGTCACAAATTAAGTACAGTTGCAATTTTGGAGGAATCGTTTGAAATCCTAGAGTTCCGTTCTTCAAAATGAAGTAAACTACTTCAAGGGGAAGAAAAGGGAGAAGTATGTTTTTTCTTTGAAATGCTACCGTTCAGATTAATCCCCACTTTGTTTATATATATTGCAATAACTGCATTTTTTTTATGAGCCATTTACTTACAGGCCGGGTTTTGACCTAACATGGGTAGACGGACTTAACTTGGCCCATCAAATAAAAAACTCATCAAAGTTAATTAAAACATATTCAACGTTGGCGCTTTCCCTTTCTATGGCGGATGAGCCAATACAATTATACAAAAAACGGAAAAAAAGAAGAAAGAAACGAAAGCAGCAGACCCATGCACCCCAAAAAGGGTCTAAAATGGTTCATGCGTTGCAACCCGAAAGTCCATTTATCGCTTCTTGTCCTTGGCTAACCTAAGCCGGCACGACCCAAAAGTCCACTAATGGAAGGAAGCACTATCAATCAGCACGGAGAGAGAATGACCCCCAATTTTGATATGGCAGATATGCTTAGCTGTGTCTTTTACAATTTTCCCAACGCCTCTACTCTCTTGCTTCTAATCAACAGGATTGACCGCACTGATCTCTCACGAATTATGTCATCATCTCCTGCCACAGATCCATTCCAATGGGCATTGCCAATTTGAACTCAGCTTTCCACGTCTAGTTCTTGGCAACAGGTTCAGCCCAAAAATGAAGTCGAGCTGAAGCTCGTTGGATAACGTCAGCTCTAACATCACGAAAAGAACTTTGGAAAATGCACTTCCGTGAACCTAATGATGCTTCATTGAGCATCGTTGGAGCTTTCGGTCGTTTGAAAAACTAATAATCTGTACATCCTCAGTGGTTATTTCCAAAGGGAATTATTTGGAGTCTCTAGTCCTCTCCAGACACAAAAATCTGTACATCGACATATACATAAGCATATACAGTGAGCTACCCATGGCAGCTAATGTACGACGAATGACTTTGAAAACAATACAGACTATACTTTCACTCTACAGATGAATGGTGCACATAACGGCAGTCCTAAAATCCAAAGGGCAATGCAATGGCGACTTCCTGACAAGAGATCGCCATGTCTTCTTCCTTGGACAATAAACCTGAACAAAGAGAGTTCCTCCCCTCTTGCATGATCGTGACCGTCGGGTTTCTGCTAAATCATTTCCATTCAGAAGAGTCATAACATACAATTCCCCATCCAGCGCAATAAATCCAAACGAGGAGTTGCCTGGAGCCTTCGTTGGGACACTGGACTCCTTTCGCCAACGATTCGCCGTCATGCAATATCTGTACATGCGTGCAAGTTCAAAGAAAACCAAAAGAGACATCAGCAGAGATGCAGCTCCTGTTGTCACATGAAAACCACGATATACTTAAAATTCTTACATGCATAGCCAAGTTTATCTACATATCACAACAGCAACGCCCACCCAAGTTTCATAAGCCAGCAGAGGTTCATGTGCCACCCATGAGCTCATCCGAAAATATAAATTCAAGCATATTAAAGAATTATAGATGAGCCCACAGGCATTAATTTCCAAGTCTCTTGTGTCTTCCCACTATTCTCCCAGAAATAGTAATGTTTTAAATGTCAAAGCGAGACCAATGAGAAAAGAACCTCCAAAGCAATAAAAGAACCACATATGACATAGGATAAGTTAGTATCTTCCAGTAATACTCTTGGAATGAACTTAGCAAGCAACAAATTTGCATCTACAGAGACCAAAACATTACCAACTCTAATATCATATCTGTAAAGAGCTAATGCAAAGAATCAAGCAATAACTACAGTTTCAAATTGATAAATGACAACTATTCAATTTATAAGACTAGATTTCAGCAACAAAATCTCCCACATTAGAACCACCAACTTTCACTTCTAAACAGAGCAAACTTACATTATTTCCCAAGACTACCTGTTTAATTTCAATTGTGAGACCAATTTAGACCTCTAACATTCCATATTAGGATATTGATCATGAAAAACTACTGAGATAAGTAGCCAAAGCTCCAGGACAAGATATCCCCATGGACTTCCCATATTTTCTAGCCAAGTGCAGCTGCCCTAGGCTTCTTCCTAGACTATGATTAGCACTAAAGGTACTAATATCTTCAACCATCTCTGGGCAGAATTAATCTCCCAACACCTCTTGAGCAATCTCGTGACCGACAGAAGATTCAGCCACAGCCTCTTCTTCCAAAGATTTTAGTACTCAATAGGAATTGTGTACCACTGATCCCTTCTCCATGGCAACAAGACAAGGTCCAGAATCAGTACTAACAGCATGATCTTCCTCAAATTAAATCTGTTTGTTAGATACCCATTTCTTCTTTCCTTCCACTACTTCCCAGGAATTTCCAACTTCAGCATTAAAATGCAACCACCATCTCAGCATCAGATAACATGACAGATATAAAAGTCCCACGAGGAATACTCACATTAATTTTCACACAAATTTTGGCAGAATTCAGACTATTTTTTCTCCGATTCTCTATCTAAACATTTTGCAGGTACAACCTTTAGGAGTCATCAGTCATAAGCACTTCCTCAATTCTAATGAAACAGGCTTCTTAGCTTCATCAATCTCCAGAACAGATAAATTTGGTTCTCATTCACGCAGCAAATATGGCTGATCAAAATAAAACATGCAGCACAAAATGATTCGCAAACACCTCAGTCTCACCATTACATTTCCACAATCAATTCACAACAACGTTATAAATTAATTTCAGATCCAATTGCGTGCCAACAACTTGACCAACAAGACCATAACTCCACGTTTTAACCCCTCATCAAGTACCTCTCTCAGAGGCTTTAAAACCAATTTGCCATCAAGCATCTCAGGCTTGTAGTAAGAGAGCTTCGTTAATTCAGAGGAGTTCCCCTAAAAAGCTTGTTTGCACAAATACTCTTATCTTAGGGCAAATAGGAATCTCACTCACAATCAATTACAACAGTCAAATTTCTTGCCGTTTGATTTATGCATAGTAGATTGAGTCGCATATAGGCAAACACCAACAACCCAATCAACTGCATTCAATGCCTTCCCAAGAAGTTCACAGCAAATCACACTAATCAGCCTCAAAATCTTCTGAACTAAACAACACATCCTGGGCCAAATGAGGATTTAAAGCAATAGTAGAAGCCAAATGAATAGAATCCAATTGATCGACAGGCTCAAAAAAGCAGAAAATCAGCAAAAAGATTGAGAGCTTCTTCAAATTTAGCAACAGTACACCGAGACGAAATTTCATTTCCTGCCATCAAGAAATTTTTTATCACAACATCATTTGATGTTCAAACAAATTTATAATTCCTAGGGTAGGAACGTTTTCACCAAACTTTGGTGTAGATGAAGATTGCATCCTTTCACAACTAAAAGAGCTTTAACTGGATTACGATTCTTGTCGAATTAGTAGTCTCATCTATCAAATTGAATAGACTTATGCATTTGGAATACAATATATCGTGCTTCCCCTCTGTTTGTTGGAAAATCTGACTTTTTGAATACTTGCCCTTCCTCAAATTGAAGTAGAATTTCAGAAGAGCTCTTATATACCCTTTTACTTCTTTCCATTTAATAGTTAAGGGAGATTATTTGATTTTAACATGTTTTTCTTTGAATTATGTGATGCTGTTTTTTTCATGTGTGATGCTAAAAAAACAACCAAGCCTGATACTTAAAAAGCTTTGACCACGATGCCTGATGAATATACTCATATTTCTCTTTAAATTCTCTATCATATTAGGCCTAACTATTTTGAAGTAATCTTTCATGCATAATAAGTATTAAAAAGTAAGCAATGTAAGACAAGAGTCCAAAGTAATAAATCCAGATACAGAACTTGAAGATATCTCAGTGAACGATAATTTAAATTGAGTAAACTTTAGGCATCACATATGAGGGACACTTAATAACTTGTATATAACCCAAGATAATTTATAGGAAATGATATCCAGGGTTTGACGACGCACTATGGAGGAGATAAATCTGAATAAACCTGTATTTATGGTGCGACAGGAGGATTTAATCCCAACTGTATACACCAACAACAATATAAACCAAGCCTACTCATAGTAGGTGGAGTTATTACACTATTAAGCTCAATCCTGTTTTAGATCCTCTGTAAGTCCATACTTTTTTTCTTATCGTCTCCCTCCATGTCCATTTAGGTTTTCTTGCTCCTTATAACCAATCTTTCCATCCATTGCTCACATGTCATCAATTTGACCAAACCACCTCCAACAACCTTCTCCTATGTAATCTCAATTGGGGCAATACCCAAATTTTTTTTTTTTTTGCTCTGGATTTAAGTCATTTTCCTTGCACGTCCACATATCCCACAAGGCATTCTCATCTCAGCCATACTCATTTTGCGAACATGTCGATGTTCAATTGCCCAGTATTCTGTATGATAAAGCATGACTGACCTCATTGCCATCCCATAGTATTTTCTGCGACCTGAGTGGCATTCAGTAGTCACTCCAACTAATAATATATGAAAATTCAAAGAAACAAACCCGTTTTATACAATATGTTTTGTTTGGAAATGACGGGATATAACAGGTGATTTCAAAATATACTATGGAGTTTTGTACTGCAAGGACAGGATGGGCTACACAGGATAAAATTGACAAGTCGTGGTCATGACTAATAATGAGACTGTCATGCGAAGGCAATGCCAAGTCAAGATGGTGGAGCCATGCATTTATCCTTTTGGACCAGGGTTCCAATCATTCTCACATCCTATTGATGTTCTCAACTACAGCTAGGGTTTGCCATTTGAATGGGACTGATCCTGTCACTATTCATACAAAGATGAGTGCAACAGATGGGCAGAGCACCAGGCTTAGCTCCCAGAGCAAATTCTTTGAGTTTCCCTCACAGCACATGTTACTTTTGTGCTAATCTCAACAACAGGGTCAAAACCAAGTTGACCGTTATACCTGTTGAACCTGGTCAAATTTAATTCTCAACCAAAATGAGCTGGAAAAAAATACGGACCTGAATTTAATCCAATTACCATTTCAATGACGCAGATCTTATTACGATAATCTAGTTGGCATGATCGTACTTTAATTTTGTATACCTGTTTGTTTTCCTTTATAAGCATCCAGTCCATCAGATAGTATCCAACTAACATCCATCAGCAAGTACATTAAATAGAGTAGGGCTTAATATCCAAAAGTTAGGGACAAAAAAGCAATCTGAGGACACACTACAGTTAGCAAAAATATACAAGAAGATGCAGAAAATACATACTCAAGAGTTTATTGCCATTTAAAACCAGTAAGCAACAGAGCTTGGCAAGCAAGTCAATGTGTGTCCAGGTAGACTTTTACTTATGCTTTTTTCTTATTCTAAATCTTGCAACTGATGCACTTGACTAATTCATAACACAAAACCCTGGACCTTTCACTATATATAAATGTTAGCACATACATTTACATCAAATTTTTTCATAATTTCTTGAAATTTGGATATTATAAATCATGGCAGGGAAGCAAAAAGTTGCTTTTTGCTATTTAAAAAGTATAAACAAACAGGCTAAGTATTTTCATTTACAAAAAGAAAGGAAAGGAAAAGGATACATCACATCTCCCTCATCAAAGATTTTGTTACGAATGCTTGATAAAGAAAAGATGAAAAACATTACCATCAGTTCAGATAGTTGCACCCGTTTTCAAAATGGTGAAGTGTAAATTGCTCTTTCTCAGGCAGTCTATTCAGGCACCACATAAGCCGTGGTGTTAAGAGATGAGGACTCATCATTATAAACCCAATTGGAAAATATTATCTCCACTCATAATTCGCTCATTGAATGAAATTTCTAAACAACTTAATTACCTGCTAGATCTAGCTCACTTGTTAAGACCTCAGGTTTACAAATACAGTGAGAGCATTGGCAATAATAACTAACCCAAAACACAAGTATCATTACTCAACCCCCTCCATAACTAGCAAATTCAGCTTTAATGCCATTTTTCCAGATTCCTCGAAAACTCAAGTGTAGCATTACACATTCTAATGTCATCGAACACGTGTACCATCTCATATGAAATCACAAAGATAACTATAAACGTACATATATAAAAACATGCAGCGCTAGTTTGAAAAGTCGAAGCTCACAGACAGAATACACAAAAGAAATAGAATACAAATTAAAAGGATCAGCTAGATTGTTCAAGTAAATTGAGATACCTGAAGATATCATTCTCATCAAGCATAAATATGCCAGGCATGCCCCGTTCATCATCATCAAGAACAACAATCTTTCCCAATTTCCTTCTCTCACCTTCTTCCCACATATCCCCCACCTCCCTCCACTTCCCGCAATCATAACCCCCATCATTCAACTCAAGCACCACAGCATCCTTATAATACTCATCAACCGGAAACACACCTGAGATAGTCCTGGATCGGCCATACCCACCCATCACCCAGAACTCCCTATGTTCACCGGTCCTCACCAGAAAACCCACACACCCTGCCCTGAATCTAGGAAGCCCATCCAATGCAACCCACTCATCCTTCTCAATATCGTACCTCTCCACCGAACTCATTCTACTCCCAGCCGCCCCGAACATGTTGTGCCGAGACCCACCACCGGCAACCAGAATCTGGTCTGAGTTGGGAACAGCCGCGCAAGCGAAGCTCCCACGCGGGGAAATCATTGGGGCAAGCCGGTCCCACCTGTTGGTGAAGAAATTAAACCGGAACGTCGAGGAAGAAGGCAAAGGGCGATCGAGAGGGAAGGACCGGGCATCGAAATGCGACCCGCCGAGCACGTACAAGTTGGGGCCAATAGAAACGGAAGTAAAATTGCACAGGCCGTAGACATGAGGGTTGGGAGGGAGAGGAGGCAGAGGGCACCAGGCCAAGGAGTGAGGGTCGAAGAGGTAAGGAGAGGCGATCGAAGGGTCCTGAGGGAAGATGCAGAGGAGGTGCGACAGGGCCTTAGGGTTACGGTGGCGAAGCGAAATCAAGTTCTTGGAGGAGAAGAAGACACGCCAGGACTTGCAGGTTGCCTTGAGCCGACCCTGATGCGGATAAGGAACGAACGAGAGCACCAAGGCTCCGATGTCATTGGGGAGGCCCGGCAAAAGGGTCGCGGCTTCCAGCGTCGCGGGTGCTCTCGGGGACGAAGACCGCACCATTTCGAATCTCGAAACGGTCGTACCTCAGCACTCTGCGGCCACAACGCTCCGATCAATCTCGCTCCATCAAAGATCCTTGCATACCCACGACGCACTGCCCACGATTCTCGACGGAACGAAGCTCCGATCGTCGGAGGACGTACGGCGGAAGCTCCCGATTCTTCCCCTTTTTCCTGCGACGCCCGATGCTTAACAGTGACGGAGGGGGGAGGCGAAGGTGACGAAGAAGAGGGGCGACTGGTTCAAGCGTTACGTTGTTGTCTTGAAGAGCAAGCCGCGGTTTTTCCTTCGCAGTTACGTCCAGATATGATCACGGATAGAGAGCGAAGGGAAAGCCAGTTTCCAGAGTCAAGTCAACCCACACGTGGCGTCGCAGTAGGATCCTCCCTAATTTTCGATAAGACCGAGTACGATTCCTATGCGTACTTTGGGTGCATAAGGTCTTATATTGCAACTTTTCTTGGATCAACCTTGTCTGTAAACAGCCGAACACATGGATTGGATCGAATTTGAATCCGACTCAAATTAATTCATATCGATTTATTTTTATATAATGTATTTATAGAAATTCATTTCCAATCCGATTTGAAGTCGCTCATATTCAATCCAAATTATTTATTCACTAACTTTTTTTATTTTTTTGAAATTATTGACTAGTGTTATTAGACAAGGCATGTGATGTTTGCCCAAGGGACCACAAACTCACAAACACGAAGCAATAAAATAAAAGACAAGTTATTAATAAGTTTTAGGAAAAACTTTCTAATAGAGTTTTTGTAGTAAGGTGTTTTCTCAAAAAAATGTTTTATAGTAAATCTGATATGAAATAAAACCCTAGAGTGAACTTGATCTCAAAACATATCCAAACTAACTATTCAACCAAATCTTCTATAGTTGGTGAGCATATGTATCTCACACCACTCTCTCCAAGGCATGGCCAAGGCCAATTTCATTCAACCAAATCTTCTCAAGGGAAATTCTTTTTTGTTTTCTTGCTAATCTTTCCCTTTTTTCCCTTTTCTCTCTTTTTCTTCTTCGCTTCACACCTATGTTGAGCCACTTATGGTGCCCTCGCTCAACGTCATGAAGTGGCTTGTGAGCCTTTGTACCAACATCATCTACAACTGCTCCTCCATCCAATGCTGACACGATGACACCAATGGTCATTCTCTCTCTTCTCATCCAAATCTTAGAATCTGTTTGATTTTCTCTTAAGTGAAATCCTAAGCTACATTTAACTAAGAAAATGATATAGGCCATTTTTGGATCAATTGAGCTTTTTAAGTCAACTCTATTTATTTGTCCATAGTCACCCTGTTGAGCCTTACTTTTTTATCCAATCTTTCATTGACGCCCACATATCTTTAGTTTAGTTTTTACCAAATTATATCATTGTCCCACGCCCTATGAATAAATTGATTTTTTTAGGATAAAAGTTTATTTAAGCATAATAGTAATTTGGGAGGAATGGTGGAGCATGGAAATGTATTTTTCAATATATCTGATCTTTTATTCACCGTTAAGTAAATGAAACATTACTTGGGAGATGCTATTCAAATGCATTGCATATCCCCAATTCATTACGAATATATTCGAAGGCTGGCTTGTCTAGTGGCTTAGTGAAGATATCTGCTAGCTGATGTTTTGATTTTACAAATTGTATGCAAACATCACAGTTGCTAACATGATCTCTGAGAAAATGATGTCTTACCTCAATGTATTTTCCCTCTGAGTGTAGTATTGGATTTTTGGTGGGGGGTGAATGGGTTGTTTCGGAAAATTGATGATCTTTTGGGGAAATTATCTTATCACTAAATAAAGATCATGTCAACATAATGTTTTGAAAAGCCGTGAAGCTATTGTGTGCAAATAAGAGTAAACAGATGAAAACAACAACACAAAAAGAATTATAGTGATTTGGCTTTATCAACTAGCCTAGGTCCACTCTTCGGACTAACAGCCGTAGGACAAGTTAGAATCCACTAGTAATTTATTTGGAAAGTTACAAATAGGTAGCACTTATCCTTTATAAAATAGATATTACTATCAGGACTCAATTGTAGCTCTAACTCTTGTATACTTAATCCTTAGCACAATTACTAAACAACAATATTGAAATAGTATGACAAAGAGCATATAGCTAAGAAAAATAGTAGGAAGTAAGCTTCTTGATCTTTTTAAATTGTGCACTATAACATATGGCTTATGAGGTCTTCTCTTTTTTAGCCATCTTCAATCTATCCATTGAAGGTGGATTGGGGAAGTAGATAGTTGTTGGAATTATTGTTGAGTTGTTGTTCGTAGATAGAAATGCCCATGGAGCTCTTATCCTTGAACCTTTGTAGACTACCTAGAAACGACTGTTGCAGTCCCTGACAGTTGTGTCTGATGACCTAGCTACTCAAAACTACATGTTTCATATAGATTATGCTATTGTGCAAATCCCACAATAGCTAGTTTGCTGACCCAACAAACATCATCAAATGTACGTGGTTGTCACACACCATCGACCCAATCTTTATAGCTTCGACATAAATATCATCAACTATTGATCTTTTAGGTCCACTAGTACTATTTACAGAAAAACCTTATCAGGACATTTTGCAAACTTCTTTTCAATGGATCACACCATGAATATTGTGCGGTCCTTTGGTCCAAACATCTACATACGTCATAGTAAAATATTATACTAAGGATAGTTTGGACATAATCAAAATCACTTGGAGATGTTTCTTCAACAAAAATGGCACATGTGAATGGGGTGGTCACTATGTAATCGTTCCACGAGTGGATGCCCCGAGGCCAAAAGAGTTGAAAGGCTTACAAGTGGCCAAGGATGTGGACAACTTCCTATGGTACATGAAACAATTTTTCCAAGCTATAAGGGTTACTAACGATGCATTACAAGTCAATACTATGGCTATGTACTTGACCAATAATGCTTTGTTGTGGTGGCATCTTAGGAGTGACGATTGAAGTGGTGAATTCATCACGACAGAGGAAATGTACGTCAAGGAATTTTGATGACAATACTATCCCACTTATGTGGAAAAGGAAGCTCAAGACAAACTTTGTCGCTTGGAGCAAAAAGAAGGAGTTTAGGAGTACGCCAAGAAGTTCTTGGAGTTGCTGCTTTAAATCCCATTTATGAACAATACAAAGGCCTACTACCAATTCATGGGTGGCCTCAAGTAGTGGGTGAAGTAAGAATTGAAGCAACACAACGCGAGAGATCTCTCAATGACCATGTTCATGGCCTAGACTCTTGTGGAGTATAAGGCAACTTTCGAAACCTAGATGGACTCTCGATTGAGGGACAAAGCCACTCTTGGGGAAGATCGTAACAAGTTCTACAGCCCAAGTAGAAGTAAACCATTTGTGGTCAATGTGTAACACCCTCGATTCTGACCTTGTGAGGATTAGCAATAAGGTCCATAATGGATCGATCACGATTGATCGGTTCAATCGGTAAAGAATCAAGGATCGGTTATGGTCCGATCAACCGACTGGCCATAACCGGTTGAGGTGTCGGCCGTGAATTTTCTACCAACCATATCGATGGGATATGATCACCAGCTTATAAGATGACTTTTTGATCACAAAGATTAGTCATGGGAATATTTTGGATCGGTAGATGGTCATGAGTCGATCCATTCAGTCATAGTGCCTGGCCACGGGTGATTCTGCCCAGCTATAAACCGATGCATGAATGATTCGATTTGATCAAATTCGATCGTCTTCTGACCAAAACTGCATCATTCTCTATTCAATTCTTAGTGATAAAAAATGAATCTTGAATTGGTGATGTCCAATCATGAATCGGTAATGCATTGGCCATGAACCATATAGATGGATCAGGTGCTGATTGGAATAAGTCTCGGGATAGACCCAGCTATTTTGTCACTAATTCTAAGGTCCATGAGTGCATTGACTTAATGCTACACCATGGATAGCTTTAGGATTGGTCTTGATCGATCAAAGGATCAATGGACCACTATTTAGGTCAACTGACTGTCCAAGGGAACAGTTTAGTCAAGCATGGTATACGATGGCCAAACCTCGGGTGTATGTGATTCGATTTTTTGAGGTGTACTTAATGATCCCTTTTTCCAGCCCTAGAACCAACTTAGATAATGGAATTCTCCGGACCACCTTCTTGAGGAAGAAAAGCACAAATTAGAGAAAACTCTAAAGCACCCTCATTAAATGAAGGGGGTGATGTGTCATTTGACTTTTCAAAAGTAATGATGAAGTTAAAAATATTCTTGATGGCCAGATAAGGATGGCACATACATGGACCAATCGGAGAGCGATACCTAAAGCTCTCATTAATAACCTAAGAAGTTTAGAAACCCAGTTGGAAATCTTGATAGCGTTATCCTCAAACTTCAATAAATGCTCATTAAATGAGGGATACGAATGATCAAATGAAAGGGTGAAAAGTTGGCCAAAAATCTGGCCATCATCGATGATGCCTATAAGCTAGATTGCCAAGCAAGATCTTTTAGCCGTCCAACTCATTCTTTAGGTGCAATTATTGGACAAATAGGCTTGTCAACTAAGGATCTTAGGCGGAACACTTGGAAAACTTAGAATGGACCATTTCGCTTGGTAATGATGGCGCTGAGTAGTATAAATAGGAGGACCTCTCCTCATTTTCACCATTGCTATCCACTTTCCCCTTTCCCCCCTCCTCTCGGACACCATCTCCTCCTCAAGCCTCTCTCTCTCTCTCTCTCTCTCTCTCTCTCTCTCTCTTTTGGCCTTGCTCACCCACTGCCTCACAGGGTGGCCCTCTCTTAGTAAAGCCACCTATAAATTATCAAGGTTCGTCGGAGGTAAGTAAAATTTCTAACCCTTGGCTAGGGCGATATGCTACGTCGTCGAGTTTTAGCCATGTGCTTACTCATGAGTAGTCATTTTTACGTTGTAGATCCATTTTGTATGGTTTGCTCATGCGTGGGTTAAGATGGAAGATTATAAATTGGCTTGTGCGACACATGATATGTGATCATTAAATGAAAAAAAAGAAGACCGTCGCCACATAGTGTTAGCGGCGATGCCTCGTCCATGAGAATGTGATGCTTTGGTTGAGCCAAGATGCTTGGGTTGAGCCTGGATGCCTTGGGTGAGCTAGCCCTTGGGATGCCTCGATTGAGCCAAGATGCCAAGCTTGAAGTCGGATGTCTCGATTGAGTCGGGATGCCTTGGTTGAGCTAAGATGTATATTAATCAACCTTTTATGCATGCCGGTATGTTTATTATTACTAGACTTGATGTGTTCATGGAAAACCTGAAGGTAAGCATGCATGGGAGTTATACTGAAGGGATACATATGTGTAGTCGAGGTGAAGCAATAATACTGCTATTAATCTACCATCGATATTTTAATACGAGTACTGTTCATGCAAGATTTGATGACGACTTGTCATCTAGTAGAGGATATGGGTTTTTACTTATTGAGTCTTGAACTCATTCCCTTTTTTAAGACTTGTAGGCAAGAAAGTGTCACGTCAATTTTGGAAGTTGTAGTCATGCCAAAGGAGATGGGAGTTTCCTTGGCCTATGTGGAAACTTGTAGTATGATGCCAAAAAAAAAAAAAAAAAAAGAAGAGGAAAAGGGATCATAGAAAAAGGGCTTGTAAATGAATTTTTGTAATATAAAGTAACGTGTTCTGTTTGATGTATGTCCCATTCTTCCAGCTACCGTTTGCCTAGGGAGTTTATTTATTCACGTTTCTGCATGTGTTTATCAACAAGATAAAAAGAAACGGGATGGCGACGCACTTAGAACGTCGCGAAAATAACCTTTGTTGTCGAAGACCCTAGAGATGGAGTTGGGGTTGTTATGGTTTTGGTATCAAAGTGAGGTTAGTACCAAAGTGATAAGGTGCATTGGGAGTCGTGGGATAGTTAGCTAGGAAAACACTTGCACATGTGATTTGTTGTTTGATTGATGTTTCCAACGGTAGTTCGTGATCACTAACCCCTTATTGTGTTGAAGACAAACTTCTCTAGAACTCCTATAGCTGTAACATGAGTGCTCTAGACCAAGTGGCCACAAAAGGAAAGTCAACTTAGGGCCAAGCGAGTTCCAAAGGAAAGTCAAAAGAGGACTCCCGACTAAATGGAATTCTATGAGCTCTTGAGACCATTTGAAGTATAATGGGGTAACAAGCACAGTAGCAAGTGACTTCTACTTCTAGGAATGCCTCTATGGCTAGAAATGGAAGCGGAAATGGTGAATGTCCTATGCAGGAATTGGTGGAGCAGTTCCTAAAGCTGCAACCCCTGAGGTTTGCTGGGACAGGAGATCTCGAAGAAACCGAATCATGGGTCAACAAGTTAGAAAAGATATTCGCACTTTTAAGATGTTCTGATGAAGATAAGGTGACCTTGGCAATGTACTAGCTAGATGGTAACACTAGTCACTAGTGGAAGGCAACAAAAGGAATGGTATTCCTTACTAATATTGCTGTAACTTGGAATGTGTTTATTGTGGCGTTCAATGAAAAATATTTTTCTGAATGTGCTCGTGACAAGAAGATGGCGGAGTTTCTGCGACTCCAACAAAACAACATGAGCCTTGATCAGTATGAGGCAAAATTTGCTAAGCTATCAAGATACACCCCCAAGTTGATTGAAGATCCAATGGATAAAGTGAAGAGATTTTGAGATGGCTTAAAACCTAAAATCCGGAGTTTATTGGTGCTACTGAACCTTAAGAACTACAACGAGCTATATGAGCAAGCCTAGCTAATAGAAAGAGATTTCCAAGAACATGCTACTATAATAACTTATCAAGGAGGGCCTTATCACCCAACTTCTCAAGTCAATCAGCATCGTGACAAGCGATCGAGATAGGAAGAAAAACGTTCATTTGCTTCCAACAAGAAGAACAAGACCCCGAGGCCAACCTTCCAAGGGATGGATGCCGCAATTGTAGAAAACGACATGGTAATGCTCCATGCTTGACTCGAACAGGAGTTTGTTTTGATTGTGGTTAGCAAGGCCACATTATCAGAGATTGCCCATAACGGTGAAAAACGATGCCACAGCAGTAGCCACAAATGATGTTGCAAAACGAAGCCTTACAATATGACAATTTTCAATGTCCGCTAGCTTAGGGAAATGTTTATGTAGTCACTCAGGAGGAAGTGGAAAACTCCAAGACTGTTATTACAAAATGAAGTACTATTCACTGTAGAATGCAAAGAGTTTAGGCCTGTTATAAATAAATAAGAGAAAATAATGGATTTGGTTGTGTAAGCCATGTACAACACTAACATCATTACAATAATAGACTATCTTTAAGGAAGGCCTTATTTTATTAGGGTGCGTAGCAAAAGCGTGATCGAGCTAGAAATAGAGAATCAAGGCTTTACAGCCAACATATGGTCGTCGAGAGAACCATCCAAACACCGGAAGACATGTTACGAGCTTGTGTTATCAACTTCAAGAGAAGTGGGGATGAGCACCCACATCTCGTCAAGTTCGCCTAGTTTTCAATAGAGCATTGGCATGGCTCCATTTTAGGCACTATATGGTCGAGCTTGTAGAAATCTAGTCAACTGGAATGAGGCCGGGGAAAAGAAGTTTACTAATCTTGAGTTGGTGCATCTTGAGGCCGGTGTAGGTAATTAGAAAGAGACTTAGAGTTGCCCAAAGTAGGCAAAAGAGTTATGCAGACAAGAGATAAAAGCCTATAGAATTCCAAGTAGGAGACTATGTGTTCCTCAAGGTGTCTCTATTGAAAGGTATGTCTCATTTTGGTGAGAAAGGTAAGTTAAGTCCACGGTAATAGGTACTTTTGAAATCCTAGAAAGAATAGGGAATATGGCTTATCAGTTAGCATTGCCATTGAAACTTACTCAAGTACACGATATAATTCACATGTCTATGTTAAGAAAGTATGAGTCAGATCTGGCACATGTGCTCAACTTCAAAGAGATCGAGGTAGACGACCAAGGGTCGTATATTGAGGAACCATTGCAGATTGTGGACAAACGCGAGCAAGTAATAAGAAATAGGGTCATTCCCTTAGTCAAGGTCCTATGGAAGCACCATAGAACAAAAGAGGCTACCTGGGAAAGTGAAGAAATCATGAGGCGCAAGTACCCACATTTATTTTAAGTGCCTAAGTACGTTATTAAAATTTCTAGGAGAAATTTTTTAAAAGGGGGGAGAATTGTAACACCCTTGATTCGACCTCATGAGGATTGGCCATAAAGTCCTGAATGGATTGATCACGGGCCATTGGCCATAGATCGATCAGTTCGATCGGTAAGAAATCAGTGATTGGTCATGGTTCGACCGACCGGCCATGAACTGATCAAGGTATCGGTCGTAAATTTTCTACCAACCATACCGATGAAATAGGATCACCAGCTCATAAGATGACTTTTTGATCATTAGGATTGGTTACGGGATGATTTTGGATCGGTAGATGGTCATGGGTCGATCTGACCGGTCATAGTGCTCGGGCGCAGGTGATTCTGCCCAACTATGCATCGATGCACGAACGATCCGATTTGATCAAATGTGATCATCTTCTAATATAAAATGCATCATTCTCTATTTAATTCTTAGTGATCGAAATGAATCTTAAATTGGTGATGTCTGATCGTGGATTGGCAATGCACCAGCCATAAACCATACGGATGGATTGGGTGCCAATCGGAATGAGCCTTGAGATAGTCTCGACTATTCCGCCACTAATTCTAAAGTCCATAAGTGCCTTAACTTAGTGTTAGGCCATGGATAGCCTTAAGATTGGCTTTAATCAACCGAAAGACCAATGGAGCACCATTTAGGCGGATCAACCATCTAAGGGAACAGTTTAGCTAAGCATGGGGTACGATGGTCAAATCTCAAGTGTATGTGATTTGATTTTTAGAGATGTACCTAATGATTCCTTTTCCGGCCCTAGAACCAACTTAGATGATGAAATTCTCCAGACCGCCTTCTTGAGGAAGAAAATGACAAATAAGAGAAAACTCTAAAACACTCTCATTAATTGAAGGGGGTGATGTGTCATTTGACTTTTCAAAAGTAATGATGATGTTAAAAATATCATTGATGGTTAAGATAAGGATGGCACACTATGGACTAATTGGAGAGCAATACCTAAAGCCCTCATTAACGACCTTAAAAGTTTAGGTGATGAGTTGGCAATCTTGATAGCCTTATCCTCAAACTTCATTAAATGCTCATTAAATGAGGGATACAAGTGGTCCAATGAAATGGCGAAAAGCGGAGCATCATGGATGATGCCTATAAGCTAGATTGCCAAGCAAGATCTTTTAGCCATCCAACTCATTCTTTAGGTGTAATCATTGGACAAATAGGCTTGCCAACTAAGGATCTTAGGCGGGACACTTGGAAAATTTAGAATGGACCGTTTGGCTTGGTAATGATGGTCCCGAGTAGTATAAATAGGAGGACCACTCCTCATTTTCACCATTGCCATCCACTTTCCCTTTTCCCCTTCCTCTTGGACACCATCTCCTCCTTAAGCCTCTCTGTCTCTGTCTCTCTCTCTCTCATTCACGGCCTTGCTCACCCACAGCTTCATAGGACGGCTCTCTCTTGGTAAAGCCACCTATAATTTATCGAGGTTTGTCGAAGGTAAGTAGAATTCCTAATTATTAGCTAGGGTGATATGCTATGTCGTCGAGTTTTAGCCATGTGCTTACTCATGAGTAGTCGTTTTTATGTTGCGAGTCCATTTTGTATGTTTTGCTCATGTATGGATTGAGATGGAAGATAATAAACTAGCTTGTGTGACACATGATATGTGATCATTTAATGAAAAAAAGAAAACCGTCGTCATATAATGTTGGCGGCGATAACTCGTTCGAAAGAATAGGATGCCTTGATTGAGCCTGGATACCTCTAGTGAGCTAGCCCCGGGATGCCTCGATTAAGCTAGGATACCTTGGTTGAGCAAATAAGTTTTGGTGTCCAACCCGACACCTCATTGTTTTTCTAATTAAAAGCTCATAAGGCCATCTTTTGCAATAATAATAAACAATCACCATAGAACAACCATTCTCATAATACCACGCATGAGTTCTTAGCATGCCAGACATCAACCAAATCACAACATATTAATTTCCAGCAAACATGATACCAAGAACAACTACAAAACCACAATCAGCCCTAACCGGCTGAAATTGGGCCACTCGCGTGCCTTCAAGATTAATTCTAGAAACCTAACCAAACGAGTTCAGAAAATTCTTAAATTTGAATATGTTATAAATGACACTTAGAAAAACATTTTCCTGGAGACACCTTGACCCAAATGTTCCTAGATTTTTTTTTTTTAAAATGTTCCTAGATTAAGAGCAGTAAATTGCCCAAACCATTACCAAAACTATGCCCATATCCAGAAATTACATTTTCCAAAATCAGCTTTGTTTGAGGTCCAAAACTTGTCCATTTCATCTAAAATTTGACTATGTTAAAGTACAAGATGCGATGAAAAATGTTTGTGAAGGAACTCTTTCGAAAATCTAACTTTAAAAGTTAATAAAAATCCCTTAAACACCAAAAGGTCACTGGTTCCAAGTACATACCTGAATTCTGCCTTGCCTGAAACAAAGCTAGAATTTTGTTCTTTTAAATCCATAAAATCCAGAGCAAAGTATATATTATAGTTGAAGATGTTTAGAACATTTTTCAAGAAGGAAGCAACCTCAAAATCGTAGTACATTTGAACCCACGAAAATAGCAACGGCAAGTGTCCAGTAAACCAGCTTTGAAGATTAAGCTAATCTATCTTAACACTAATCTAACCAGCTAATTAACACTAATCTAACCAAACTAATTAATATTATTCTAACCCCCTAAGCGCAATTAACAATCTAATCAAGGATTATGAAATTAACTCACCGAAATTCAACAACGACGGGTTCACGATGACGGCAGTGACAACCTGAAACTACCGGGTCTCCAACGGCCTAACGGCAGCTGAAAAATAGCCCAACAACTCACGGCTAAGGGGCGGTTCTAAGGAAGAGTTGAGTTGGTCGGGATGGATGGTGGCTGAAGTTGCGGCACTTAAACGGTTCGGCGGGGCTAGACACGGCTAGGTGGGCTGGCAGTAGACGGCCGAGTGGTTCGATGGGCTAGATGGATAGCGATGTGGCTTGGACATGAAGCTGCTGTGGCCACTAGCTAGCAGACAGACAGGGGTTGGCTAGACGGTCGAATGGAGTTGGCAGGTGGCGAGCTGAAGGTGGTGAGGTGCTAGACTAAAGAAGACGGCGTGGGCTGGCTGGCTGCTGGAGGCTTGCGACACCAAGGGAAATGGAAATGAAGAAGAAGAAGAAGAAGAAGCAACAAGGGTGGGGGTTCGGCTGGCTAAAGTTCATGCACAAGGAGGGTGAGAGGGAAGAAGAGAGGGAACATGAGAGGGAACAATGAGGGAAGAAAGTCAAGAGGAGGGCCAATGGTAGTCTTTGCAAAATATCTATGCACTCAAGTGCATTTGGCCTCAAAGTCTTTAGCTCATATAGTCAAGCATCCCTCCAATGGCTAATTTCTTTCCGATTCTCTCACAAAATAACTCATTTTGGTGGCCAAAAAGTCCCTTGAAGCAGCCCATCCGAATTTCCATAATTCCTTTTTTCCGAAATTGATTTTTCAGCAAATTTTCAGGCTCAATGGAATTTCTTTGAAAGATGAAATGATATCCTAAAAATAAATCGCGACACGCTTGAACGTTCAACTCCGGAAAATGAATTCAATTTCGCGATTAAAATTGACCGAATGCAATTTTAGTATGATCTAACCTATCGAGTAGCTTTTAGGGATTTTAGTGCGTTTGACCCATGGTCGATAATTTTCGATCCACATTTGTATATCTCTAACTCGTAGACGATCCTCGGTGGTCACATAATTGCGGGGTTTCAATTACGTATCTCGAGTATAATATTAGTAGAAAATTGGGTTACTGTCGTTCGATGCGAATATCGCAATCACGTGGAACACCCACAATTCGACTACGCAGTCCCATCAAATTGACTTATACCCGTTCGCTAATCAATTATAATAGTGTCGTATTAACCCTTGCCGATTATTATGGTCGAGCGATTGATTTTCGATTGAATTCTCTAGTTTGCCGCATTTATATCCCTTAATGGCCTCACCTAATAGATTAGTTAACTCGCAAGTGATCAGTTCTAAGTAAAATGACCATAGGCACGTCGACGAAACAACCATTTCATATATCCGAAACGGGGTCAAATTTCAGGATGTCATACAACCCGAGGCAAGCTTGCGACTCTTCTCAAGGCTCACAAGGAGGAATGGCTGGGTTCATTGTGAATCCTAAGTTCAATCAAGTCCAAGAAGGCAAGCAAGCTTAAGGAACTTATGTTCGTCGACGTGACGATTGGAGGAACAACAATGATTGCATTTATTCATAGTGGAAGAGGCTACAAATTCGGTCGAGAAAGGAGTGGGTGGCTCAAGATGGTTAACTCCAAGAAAGTCCCAACAAGCAATGTGGCTAGGGATGTAAAAGTTCACATTGGGCAATGAAAGAGCAAGGAGATGATCGAGGTATTCTTGCTCAATAACTATGATTTCGTTATTAGTTTGAGATTTGTCACACCCCGATCATCAAGCGTGTGCTCATCTCTCTCTAGTCAATAAAATTTGCGACTTATCAGGACGAGTCACCGACCCTTTCATTTTATTACACATGCGGAAGCGAGTAATAAATCCCCTGACATCAACAGCTCGGGATAGAAAAGCAGGATAACAGATTCACAAACAAAACATACATTTATATATACACGGAGTCATATACAAAAGTCTATGGCCAAAAGACTACAAAAGACTAGCCCTCCAAAAAAAAGCGATCCTAACTGACCTACGCTTAAGATCACCTCAGCACGACTCCAGGTCCTCCACTCTACGGTCCTAAAAAATGAGCCTACGATGAGGTGAGATATAAATCTTAGCGAGTTCACGCTCTAAATCCCGATTATGAAGGAAATACGCTAAGAAGCGTCCTAACCACACAATTATACAACCACAGAGACTTACCTCGTCTTAGATCCACCCTGTAGGTCAGCACAGTTCATATACATCATGCATAAAGTCGATGTACATCACAATTGAAACGCCTCAACAATTCAATCAATCACAGAGGTCCAGATTATAAGGCCAAACCATTATGACACGTCCCATACCATGCTACACAGTTTTGTCTGATAATCAGGCACATCAAACTCCAACAAACATGTGTTCCAATTGTTAATTTCGCCTATCTAGAGTACGGCCTACTTGAAATTCAGCGGTTTACTAGCGTAACCAGGCATCGTCTTACCACCATTGAGCATGGCTTCATCTCTCAAAGATGGCATTCCCGAAGGAGTATAGGTCTAGAATCTATTGCGACCAAAAACCCAATAAGTGGGTATCCCATATAGGGTAACGTTTATCCGACACAGTTTGGGGATGGGTTCTCTTAACCAGCACACGACCATTCAATTTCGGCCCAAGACACTATGCATTGCATTCAAATGCCTCAATTAAAATAGTGAACCTAGCATTTTTCTTCGTATTAGAAATGCATGGTAAAATAGTCATGTATGAGTACACGGTCAATTCACCCCGGAAAATTTGATATCATTTCTTATAAAATTCCACTATTTTACATAGCACTTAAAACTATTTTCGGTGTCACAACCCGACACCCGAGATTTTCTGAACAAATATTGGAAATTCATAAATTTTGGAATAAATGACCAAAAATCCAATCAGCACTTAATTTGCACGAATTAACACTCAATTGTAGAAATTAACCACACAATTGCAATTAGCACAAAATTCTGGTCACCAACTATCCCGGTCTAATTTCTGGAAAATAATTAACAATTAATTAATTTCTAAATTTAATTAAATAATTCAATTTAAATTCTAAAAATACCAACCTATGCCAAAATCACTAAATTAAATACCGAACGAGCCCGGAAAATTACCGAACTAATCTAGATAAATAATACAGCTTATCTAGTCCCTAACTAAGCCGTTCTAACCACCTATCATGCATAATTAACTAATTAAATCATTAATCTAATCTAACTAACAGTCTAATCCATAATTAAATTAAACTAAACACCCCTTAAATGTCATTAGCCTACTAAGAAGAGTTTAGTACATAAATTCACTAGTTTATTGCGAGAACCAGTGCACCGCAATGGCAGCCGAACTTGGGCTCGCAACGACACCAACGAGCTTGGACCAAGCCTAAAACCGGCCCAACAAATCTCAGCCTAAGTTGAGATTTGTTCTTGAGTTGGGTTAGGCTTGCTTCGTGGGCTTGGGCTCGGAACCGGGCTTGCTTTGTGGGCGGGAATCCAACCGAAGATGGGCTGTTGATTTCGTTGGGTTGCTGCGTGGGCTTCCTATAAATCAATCGTGACATGCTCAAATGTCCGATTCCCGAAATCGAATTCAATTTCGTGGTTAAAATCAACCGAACGCAATTTTAGTACGGCCTAACTATCAGGTAGTTTTTAGGGATTTTAGCACGTTTGACCCATGGTCAATAATTTTCGATCCACGTTTGTGCATCTCCGAATTGTAGACGACTCTCGGTTGTCACAAAATCGCGAGGATTCAATTACGTGTCCCGAGTATAATATCTATAGAAAATCGGGTTATTGCCGTTCGACGCGAATATCGCAATTGTGCGGAACCACCCGTAATTCAACTATGTAATTCCATCGAATTGACTTATATCCATTTGCTAATCGATTTTATAATGGTGTTGTATTGACCCTTACCGATTATTATGGTCGAGTGGTCGATTTCTGATCGAATTCTCTAGTCTGTCGCGTTTATATCCTTAACAGTTTCACATAATAGATTAGTTAACTTGAGAGTGACCAGCTCTGAATAAAATAACCATAAGCGTGTCGACGAAACAACCATTTCATATATTCGAAACGGGATCAAATTTCGGGATGTCACACCATCTCAAAAACCTTATGGGACTAGGGTTAACATAAACTTTACTAATGGCAGGGCCAGCCAAAAATTGGCGCATCTCATGCCCACTAGATTCGCACTCAGCAGATCTCCACGCTACAACCCTAAAAATGTTTAATCACAACAGGGTGAGATAAATCTCAGCGAGTCAACAGCTTAAACCCCGATTATGACACAAATTCATCCCGAAGGTAGTCCTGAACGCACACCATACAAAACTCACCTCACCTCGACACGTCCTTGCATATTAGCGCATCACATATGCCATTATAAATTCAACAAGTGTAATTAATAACCAAAACACATAATTCTCACCCTCCAAACATTTATATGGGTCTCAATTATAAGGTAAAACCATTTTGCACATCCCATACCATGCCTAAAAATTTTACCCTATAATCAAGCGCAAAGTATCACAACCATTCAGGTGTGTTTTGATTATTACGACCCCTCGGGCCACGGTCAACACAAGTGTCGGTGGTCTTTTGGCGTAACCGGGCATTGTCCCGCCCCATTAGGCACGAAAACATCTAGATCTCCCGCCTAGACAACATTCCATAAAGGAGCATCGATCCGGCCTCAACTGCGACTTGACTTCCAGACCCCACTGGGCATCCAATAAAAATCAAGCATCGTCCCCAAACTCCTGTTGGGTGACAGGTTTAATTACATGACCACACGAGCATGTCATCAATCACACCCATTTCTTATCTTCCGTCAACTAGCTCAAAACACCAAAATTCCTTTTTAAACAATAAACCATGCAATTTTTTTTTTGTTCAAAACTTTTCAAAAAAAATTTGTAGGTGCTCACGTACTCAAAATTAATCCATTAAACTTTGCACGTACCTTGTTTAAAACCTTACTGTTTTATTAAGCAAATAAATTTTGGTGTCCAAACCCAACACCTAAATTTTTTTCTATTTAAACACTCATAAAACCATATTTTGCAATAATAATGGATAATTATCATAAAACAACCAATCACATAATATTGCATGTGTAGCACTCAAATTCACGCATAATTGCATCCAAAAAAACAAGCGTTAAATTCTACGAAATGGCTAATCCATTACGCTAATTACAATTAATTAAATAAATCGCGATTAATTAAGTAAATTGCTATTAATTAAGCTAATCCAACTTAATTAACCTAACTATGATTAACTAAGCTAACCATGCTTGATTAACACTAATCCATCTTAGCACTAATCTAACCATGATTAACACTAAACTAAACACCCCCTAAGCGCAATTAACAACCTAATCAAGAATTATGGAGTTAACTTATGGGATTACGACAGTGGCGGACTCATAGCGATGGCAACGTGACAGCGATGAGAACTCGAGGCAACTGTGGCTTGCACGAAGGTTCAACGGTGGTAGAATTGGCCCTATAAGCTCTCGGCCAAGGGCTGGTCAGACGGTTCGGTGAGGGCTAAGCTGCTGGCCGTGGAGCTGGTAGACGGCTAGGCGGGCTGGTGGCAGCTGGCCGTTGAAGATGTGGGCGGCTGTGGTGGCGTGAGGGTGTTGGATAGGTAAGTTGGTGGTGGTTGCTATGGAGTTGGGGATGCGGCCGTGGCGTTGGCTGGTGGGAGGCAATAGAGTCGGTACAAGGTGGCTATGGTGTGGATGATGGCGTGAAAGGTGGGTGGATGGAGTTGGAGAAGGTGATGCGGGCGTGAGGAGTGGCAGCGGCGTTGGGATGCGAACAGTGGAGATGGAGATGTTAAAGTGGAGGCATGAAGGGGCCGGTGGTTAAAAGAGAAAGGAGCTGGGGATTGCGGAGAGGAGGGATGGAGGGAATGGCGAAGGGAAGAATTGAAGAAATATGAGGGAGAAAGGACCGTGCATGAGAGAGAGGGGGAGGGAGAGAGAGAAAAATAAGTCAAGGGGATGGCCAATAAAAAACCTAGGGAAATATCTGATAAGCATCACAATACCCCTAAAGTCTTCACGCCACAAAGTCTTTGGTTCATCCAATTAGAAATTAGCTCTAATTCCTCACAAATAAACCATTTTTGGGGTAGAAAAATCTCATTTATCAGCCCATCTATAACATTTTGATTTTTCAATTCTATTTTCAAGTGAATGAGTTGGCCTTTTTATCGATACGCCTATAATTCTTTTCTCTCGAGTTTATCACTCGTGAGATAATTAGTCTAACATGTGAAGCCGTTAAGGAATCTAAACGCAATAGACTTGAGAATTCGATTAGAAATCGATTGCTTGACCGTGCTAATCTGCAAGGGTCAATACAACACTATTAAAATCGACCAGAGATTGGAGATAGGTCGGTTTAACAAAGGTATGTGATTAGAGTGTGGATGATTCCACCTAATTGCAAAATTCTCGTCGAACGGCATTAGACCGATTTTTCTGTCATTTATGTACCCTATGTTCGTATTTGAAACTTCAAGATTTTCGTGACAATCGAGAGTCGCCAATGTGTCGAAGATGTACAATGTGGCTTGAAAATAATCAACCACAAGTCAATTGCACCAAAAAAGCTACCGGGTAGGCTAGGTTACGCTAAAATCGTGCCTGGTTGAAATTAATTGCGAGTTTAAACCTGATTTCAAAAATTAAAAGTTCTGTCATGTCACGATTCATTTTAGGAACGTTGACTCATTTTGAAAAGATTTTTTTGCAAACCCGAGATTTCGGCAAAAATTCAAAGTAAGGCTATTTTGGACCGGAAAAATCATAGGGCCGTTTTTGTCCCAATTTTGGTCGTTAAGTTGGTTCAATTGACGAGGAAATGTCACAAGAGGGACTAGGGCACCTTGGTTGATTTTATGGGGGCCAATTTGGGTCCATTGTAGGAGAATTGAATCAAATTGAAGAGAGAAATGTGCAAATTCGTATGCCATGGTGGTCACCACATTTGGACCCATTGGGAAGCTTGTTTGGGAAGCCAAGGAGTTGCAAACCGGCCGAGGATGACAGCCAAGCTAGAGGGGCACCAAACTCAAGTGTTTAGATCTTTTTGTGGCCCCTTCCAAGCTTCAAGCAAACCTTCTTCTTCCTTCAAAGACCACTTTCTTCATTATTGTGGCTTTTAAAGAGCTACAGAACCAGAAAAACCAGCCAGCAGCCTCTCCCTTACCTGTCGACCGCCCCCTTGTCGCCCGTCTGCCCATCGTGAGCCCGCACACTGCCTGTGAGCTATCCGCCTGCCCTACTCACATCCCACTCGTCCTCGTGTCCAGCCACCATCCCCCGCATGCCCTAGCCACCGTCGAGCTCACTTGGCCACCGTCTGTCGCCGTCCAGTCGTTATCCGTCTTCGTCGTCAACTGCTGCAACCTCCACCACCACCTTCTCGCCGTTTCCGCACCAACCAGTCACTTGGGCTGCCTCTTCCAACATCAAGCAGAGGCCGAACCCTTAGCCCAACTAAGCTCTTCTAGGCCCATTTTAAGGCTCGTCCAAACCTCCGTTGGTGTTGCTATAGGCTTGTTTATCGCTCGCCTCTGCATTGTCGTCGCCGTGGACTCACCAGCCCGCTAAACCGGTGAGTTTACTTGCTAAACTCTGTTTATTGAGTTAATGACACTTAATGGATAATTAGTTTAGGCTAATTAAGGATTATGTTGTTAGTTAGCTTAGATTAGTGATTTAATTGTTTAATTATGCATGTTAGGTGGTTAGAATAAATTAATTAAGGGCTAGATAGATTGTATTATTTATCTAGATAGGTTTGAAAATTTTATAGACTTGTTTAGGTGGTTAGATTAGCATTTCTGACCTAAGTTTGCATTTATTGGATTTATTGGTATTTATTTAATCATTTTTTATTTTTTGAAAATTATACCGAATAGCTAGTGATCGGAATTTTGTGCTTTGATTGCAATGGTGTGCTTAGTTTATGCAATTTAGTATTAAATTGTGCAAATTGAGTGATGATTGTAATTTTGAGTATTTAATTCAAAATTTCGAAATTTCAGTAATTATTTAAAATTACCGGGTGTCGAGGTTTTGACACAAAAAATGATTTTAAAGACTATATCAAACAAAGAGATTTTAAAAAGAAGTGTATCAATTTTTCTAGTTCAAATTGACCGTGTACCCACATACGATTATTATTATTATTATTATTATTATTATTATTATTATTATTTGATGACCTAGGAACCCCGTACAGCCAATAGCCGGCCAAGCAAACCTGAGGTGACGCTAGTAGAGGATCTATCACCTCGGCATCACACTTAAGACACCAAGTACCTCCACTGGGTTTTGAACCCCTCACCTTTGGGCAAGGATTAATAGAGCTCTTATCCAAATGGCGGAGCCATCATGGCCGGTGGTCACACACGGTTATTTTTACCGTGTGTTTTTTATACTAAAAAAAAGGGCCAAGTACATTATTTTAATTGTGACATTTTAGTGCAAAAGCACGATGCCTTGGCTGGGATTGGATGGGTGCATGAATGGATATGATAACCCGTCCTCAATGTTAGTCGGGTGGACGTTGCCCCTATATGGGATGCCCTTATCAACATATGCCGGTCACAGTAGATTCTGGACCGATGCTCCTTCGAGATTGCCGTGCTCCATGGGGGGAGACGTTGTCGTGCTCAATGGGGTGAGATGATGCCTAATTACACCAGAAGACCGCTGAACGTCGAGTAGGCCATGCCTGTTGAGCCATGATTAATAATTGGAACACATGAATGAGTGGTTAAATTGCACCTGATTATGGGACAAAATTATATGGCACGGTATGGGACGTGTCATAATGATTTGGCCTTATAATCGAGACCTCTATAGTTGTTTGAGTTTTAAGATGTGGCTTTCCAATCGATTAAGCATGATTACTACTTATGGTTGTGTATATGAATTGTACTGACCTGCATGGATGATCTAAGACAAGGTAAGTCTCTATGATTGTGTGATTGTGTGGTTAGGCATATTTCCTTCATAGTCGGAGTTTAGGGGGTGAATTTGCTAAAACATTATCTCACCCCGTCGTGAGCTCAATTATTTTCAAGTTCTTAGATGGCGGTTCCTTCGGAATGTTTTGGTCAGCCGCATGCTATTACTCAGCAGGGTATAGACGTCCCTATCCTTGGTCTACAAGTTGGTCGTGACCACTGTCTAGGTCGATGAGGGCCTACCTGAGAGGGTACCTCATCGATTCAGGATGTGGTTCCACCATGGACTCAATGGATACAGAGTTGGTCCTCTCCAAAGTTTTGAGATCCCTGCTGTGGTAGTCAACGCCGCTTTTGGCAAGGATGCAGCTGACCCTCTTGATCGTGCTGTGGTGGACTCAGTGCCCCCGAAGCCTGTGGAGTCTGAAGGATCGATGAACGTGTTCGACTAGTGGAGCGTAAGACAGTTTCATTTTTTAGGACTAATCTTTTTGGTGGACAGACTAATTTTGTATATAAACCTAGTTTGTGTATAAAAGCGTGTTTTGGTTGTGAATTTGTTTTCCTACTTTCCTATCCCATGCTGTTTGTTGTCAATGGTTGTTTATTCGCTTCCGCATGTGCAATGAAATGAATGGGTCGGCGACACGTCTTGGGACGTCACAAATTTATCGACCACTGATGGATGCGCACGTGCTCAAAGCACTGGGGCGTGACACCATCCGAATTCCTTTTATTTTCTTTTTCGTTCAAAAATCGTTTTTCCGTAAAATTTTCGGGCTCGACAAAAATTCGTTGAAAGATGAGACGGCGTCCTATAAATGAATCGTGACACGCTCAAATGTCCAATTCTCGAAACCGAATTCAATTTCGTGGTTAAAATCGACCAAATGCGATTTTAGTACAATCTAACCTATCGGATAGCTTTTAGGGATTTTAGCACGTTTGACCCGTGGTCGATAATTTTCAATCCACGTTTATGCATCTCCGAGTCGTAAACAGCCCTTGATTGTGATAAAATCGCGAGGGTTCAATTACGTGTCCCGAGTATAATATCGATAGAAAATCGGGTTATCGCCGTTTGACATGAATATCGTAATCTTGCAAAACCACCTGCAATTTGACTACACGATTTCATCGAATCGACTTATATCCATTCGCTAATCGATTTATAATGGTGTCATATTGACCTTTGCCGATTATTATGGTCGAGCATTCGATTTCCAAACAAATTCTCTAGTCTGTCGTGTTTATATCCCTTAACAGCCTCATCTAATAGATTAATTAACTCGAGAGTGATCAATTCCTAGTAAATTAACTATAAGCGCGTCAATGAAACAACCATTTCATATATTCGAGATGGGTTCAAATTTTAGGATGTCACAAAATGCACCTTCATATGCTCGTAACTATGAGGCAAGAAACAAATCATTGCTTACACTTTCTACTCGTCAATCAGAACGTGGTTAGCATTCTTCAGCTCATTGATCACGTTTGACATCTTTTTCATGTGTTGTTTCATCGTCTAACCATAAGGCTTATTGTACAAGTCAAACTTATAGTGAGCTATTTTAGTTTGGTCACTAATGTATGTTCAAATCTTGTTGTCAATGCTTTCCTCAGTTATTTGATATTCTCAAAACACCTAAACTCTCGCATTAGATCATTCTCTATGCTACTTAGCAACATAATGTGAGCAAATGAGTTCTTTCTTTTCCATACAGCAAATGCCTCATTTTCTTTTTTGTGTTGTATAATGTTCCCATCATTAAACTCTTCCATAGCTAAGTTAAGAGCTTCTAGTGCCTCTTGCTCTTTTAGCAAATATTGAATTTTCATATGCTATATTTCATAATTATCACCACTCAGCTTTTCTCTTTTATTCAACTAAGCAATTATGCTCTTAGTTGCCAAAGCCATTGATTTTGAACATATCAAATACACATGCACGAATTATTAATGCCTATCATTTATATATCTATTTCGCATAAACTAATCATATTAATGACAATTTCAATAAGGTTTTAGAATCAATGGTTACTATTGTTTCCAATTATCAACCGAAATCCTAAATCGAAATTGTCATTAATACAATCTTTTATGCAAAATAAGTCCTTTGAAGCTACTAAAACTTCTTTAAACTACCCACAAGTATTGATAATAATAGAAGAAATAACATTGAATATCCATTAATCTTACCAAAAAAAAAAACATTGAATATCCATTAACGAAAAAACACATTTTTACATAATGTAACCAATACATTTGAAGCTACAACAACATAAACATGAAATGAACTATCTATACAAGATATTCATAAAACATCCTACTAAATAACACAAAAACAACTAATGCCAAGTTAACCTATTGTGACAATCCCGAGCCACGACGGTCCTCAATCCTTAAGGTCCGCCACTTGCATATCCTGGTCCCTGCGCTATATTATTGCGGAAGCGAGTATCTAACCCCATCTCCAATTAACTTAAGATGATGCACACGATATATAAATCAGGCACTTTATTTATTTAAAGCTTTCAGACGACATTAGTTTGTACACATAGGCCAAAAGTTTCTATATTTGGCTAAACCAAAATTGAAGCTATCTATCCACATCATCGTTCGCGCTTCACATCCTGGCTTCCATAAATACTGCGCCATCCTAAGTCCTCCCCTACTCCACCCCATTGGAGCCATCATCATCATCCTCCGGCAGTAGCAGTGGCCCCACCATGTGCTCATAACTCGAGCGTACAGGACAACAAACCTCATGAGCACAGGGCTCGAGGTAAGTCCGACATCTACGGTAAGGATCACCCGAATCTAGATGAATGTGATCTCTAGGTCAAGGTCGTGGTGCTCTGTCTACTCCTATCTGAGGTCGACAGGGATACCATAGAATGTACTCGAGGACACAGGCTATAGCGGCATTTCTATATCTCTGAAATATGATAGCCCCACGAGGGATGAGTACAATTACTCAATAGTCAAAATTTTACTAAACTATATTATGTAAGTCTATCACCACTCAATCCCACGCATTCCAAAACAAAGCACACAACCAAAGTAAGAAATATGCATCAAATCAAAAGGATATCATAACAAGACGGCATATCTAAACACAATGAGAATTTTGAAAACTCAATATATCTCAATTCAATACCACTATCTTCCAGAGGACCAATGTTTGCATCCCCTCCAAGCTCTCGCATCCTACCTGGCATCACGAGGACCTCCGGTTCCATATTTCAGTCATCGAGCATCAAGAGTGTGTTACGTTACACCCCCAGACATCCCACACCCCACCTAGTATCACGAGGAACCTCCGGGGCTCACCATGTCAATGATATCCCTAGACATTTGGTACGTGTTATGTCACACTTGTCACATCCCGACCCTCCGAGCATGTGCCCATCCCTGTTTGGTCGATATAATAGCGATGTCCTAGCACGCATTGCCGACCTATTCAATTTTAAATTCGCATGCGGAAGTGGATATAAATCTCCAGATAATAAAACAATGGGATATGAAAGTAGGACCATAAATTTTTCAAACCAAAACCAACATTTTATAAACACACAAGTTTATTTACAAAATCAGGTCACTTACAAAAATATCAGCTTAATCAAAAGGGACTGTCCTATGACTAGCGAGTCAGACGGGTTTGCCGATTCTGTTTCCTTCACTTCCCCAAACTCCAGGACTTCAAGTCTTCCACGACCGTTGTCTAGGGACCTGAAAATGTTATCCAACAATGGGGTGAGACGATGTTTCAGCGAGTTATACCCCTTAAGACCCAGTTAGGAAGAAAATTATGCCCTAAGGGCCGTCTAAGCACAACCACGAGTCAAAGAATTTATCTTGGTCTCAATTCCTTCCTACAAGTCAATTCAAATATCATATATTGACAACCATATCATCCAATCAATCAGATCGACTTATCGATCAATCGACTCAGTCGATTACATGTCAACAAGATCACTCTCTGGTCATTTCAACTATTCAATATCAATTCTTACTCATGGCTCAACAAGCATAGTCTACCAAATTCTTGGCTATAAATCACGGTCCAAATGACACAACCTATATTTAGGTGGTAATCACAGCCCAGTGGGCACAACCTTTAATAAGTGACAGATCACGACCCAATAGGCACAACCTTTATCAGGTAGAAAATCATGGCCCGATTAGGCACAACCTCTATCAGGTGGCAAATCACAGTCCAATTAAGCACAAGCTCTATCAGGTGATAAATCACAGCTCGAATGGGTACAACCTCTATCAGGTGGCAAATCACGGCTTAATTGGGCACAACCGACTCCAAATTCAGTAACGAATCTCAGCCCAACTAGCATAGCCATACTTCGGCAGCTTTCTAGGTCGACTCACAACCTCTCATGGTTATTTCCCACTCAAATACCAACATCTCTCAATTTTGGGATATTTTCCCACATTCACCAATCACACTCAATTTTTACAAACTAGTACTTAATTAAATAAACAGAAAGCATCATCGCAATCAACACGAAATTACGAACACCGACCATCCCGATTGAATTTCTGAAAAATAAATAAATAATTAAATAATTATGGAAATTAATAAATAAATGCCAATAAATAGACTTAGGCTCGGAAAAGCCTAATTGGAAGCCGAGACGGGCCCGGAAAATTACCGAACCACTCTAGTTAAATACTAGAGCTCATCTAGGCTCTAATTGCACTAACTATTCACCTAACATGCATCGATAAATGATTAAATTCATTAATCTAATCTAATCTAACCACCTAATCCATCTTAGCCTAAATTAGTCAATCCCTAAGCATAATTAACCTACTAAGTGAGGATTAGTGAGTTAAACTCACTTGTTTCGTAATCCAGTTGGTTCAAATCGATGGGAACGCCACGAGGAACGACTTTCTCCAAAGCGGGCCTAACTTTCGGGGCTGGGAAGCGGGCCAAAATAGGCCTCGAAAACTGCTACAAACCCACTATATTTGCTTCTGTTCTTGGTTGGCCGATGGCTGAAAAGGTGAGGTGGTGGCTCGGTTGAGGCGGAAATGGATCGAGGGAGCAAAACAAGACCTAGGCGGGACTCGATGGAGCTCGAACGGTGGCCGACAGTAGCTCACGGCGGTCTAGGTGTCCACAATAGCTCACTGGGCTCAAGCAGGAGGTGGTAAGGAGACGCAGCTGGACAGAGAGCGCACACGCAGGCGGTGGTGGCGCGCGAGGATGGCAACAGCGATGGCGATGCATGCGGTGAGAACGGCTAGTTCGAACAGCCTCCTTGCTAGTTTTCTTCTGGAAATCTGAAGCTTTTAAGGCACAACCATGAAGAAAGAAATGCTGGTCTACAACTTGAAGGAGAGAGGGAGAGATAAGGGAATAAAGGGGGCCATTAATGGCTTATTTTCTCCTCATATGTCCCCTTGACCTTATCCCATCACCAGCTGCACTCCTTGGCTGATAATCAGCCACCAATGCCTCACTTACAACCCTTGAAATGGTCCAAAAGCCTTAGGCAAGGGGGAGTTACGAATTTCACATTTTCTCCCTGAATTGGGCACCAAATCTCTCTTGATTCAATCCAATTGGGCTCTCATAAATTCAATTAGCACCTCAATGATCAAATTGATATTTGTCCTCACCAATTGATCTCACTTGCTTCCCAATTGCGCGATAAAAAACGGTCCATGACTTTTTTTGGACAAAAATGGCCCTAGGACGACTTTTTCCCAAAACTCTTGATTTGCAAAAAAATCATCTAAGACTCGAGTCAACATTCCTAAAATAATTTATGGCATAACATAACTTCCAATTTCTAAAATCGGATTTAAATTTGTGGTTAATTTCAATTCGGAGCGATTTTAGCGTGACCTAAGCTACCAGATAACTTTCAGAAATTTTTCGCGCAAATGACCCATGGTCGATTTTCTTCGAGCCACAATGAATCCACTTAACACATTGGTGACTCTCGGTTGTTGTGAAAATCTCGAAAATTCAAATACGAACACAGGGTACCAAAATAATAGAAAAATAAGTCTAATACCAGTCGACGAGAATTTCTCAATTTGGTGGAATCACCCACGTTTAACCACACATCTCAATCGAACTGGCCTATTTCTGATTCCCAATCAACTTATATATGTGGCGCAATAATCTCTACAGATGAGCACGGTTGAGTAGCCGAGTCTTGGTTTAATTCTCAAGTCTATTGCATTAAAATTCCTTAATGGCTTCTCCAAATAGTCTAGTTATCTCGAGAGTGATCAGCTCTGAGAATAGCCCTATAGGAACGTCGATGAAATGCCCGATTAATTTAATTGAAAGCAGAAGTGAAATTTTGGATGTCACAACACTCCCGGGCATCCCGACTCCCAGGGCACCTCCGAGGCTCACCGATCCCCAAGCATCCAGAGGCATCGCCATCATGATCCTCCAAGCAACCTGACTCTCAGGGCATCGTCGTTCCAGGGGTCCAACGGTATCAATAACGTTTCAACCATGGTGTAGTAGTCTAATCAATTTAATGCCAAGCCAATTTCGTATCACCAATATATGAAGCTGCTTTGATTTCAGAATCCTAAATCATGGTATAAAGCAATGCGAGATAAAGACTTTAGAGATATACCAAATCAGCAGCAACAAGTTCACATAAAGTCTCAAGTGCAAATACCCGAATAAATCGAAGAGATTTTCTATTGTTCCAACCTAATCAAAATCCGAATTTCATAGGTGTGGGCTCAAATCACGCTCATGCCTTTAAAACTTGCTAATTTTTATTTATTTATTTATTTATCAAAACAGTGCATGTATCTTGCAATATTGGAAATCACAGTTCGATGGATCAATAATATCGGTCCCAACATTAAGATTTTGAAGCTAAAACTTTGAAATCCCAGAACCAGTACATTCATGAGTCCCGAATCCAAACATAATCGTACCAACATTAATTTCTTTCTCAAAACAGCTCATCACCAATCCCACGATTCCCAATTCACAATTCAAAGCAAGTAATCTAGCATCAAGCTACACTTTTGGGACGCACTTCATCAGGCAGCAACAGAATTACACGATATAGGTCAGTAGATATTGACTTGCCTTCAATTTGGTGGCATCGGCGGCGAGCAAACCGTGAGCGGCGGCTATGAGCGAGGCTAACGACCAAATGACGCTATGGCAGATGGAGACGTGGCTGGTGGCGAGCTACGGGACGGTGTGGAGGCCGGTGGTGTGGTGGTGCGGTGGTGTAGTGTGGGTGGTCGCCGGTGAGTGGCGGTGAGGGAGTGAAACGGCAAGAAACTTCCTGTCAGAGTTTACAGAGGAGCGTTGAGTGGATGGACTCAATGAAGCTACGGCGATGAAGGAGAAGAAAGCTGTCTCTCTATCTCTCCCGCTCGCTCTTCTTCAGTTAGCTCGTTAGTTGACTATCTCAGTCAACAAATGTGGGTCCGGTGGCGGCAAGAGGAGGAGACAGGTGGGGGAAACGTGGCTGCTCTTGGTGGCCCTCTTTGCCACTTGAAGACACGGTTGATGCAGCTGTCCCAAACTCCCTCCTCGCTGGCCTCCGAAGATGGGATTACGTGGCTGCATTGGTCAAACGTTTTCCCTCAGTTGACCGGTTGAGAGAGAGGAAGACGTGGTCGTTGCTTGAGTCGTCCAAGAGAGGGAGGCGTGGCTGCAGCACTCGAGAATCAACGATCTTCATTTGCTGCATGGGGGAGGGGCCGTTTAACGTGGATGCATGGTTCAACTTAGCTGCAAAATTTGGAATCAATCTTCCCCATTTTATTGACTCCTTGAAGGACGTGTGCATAGCTAAAAATATGGCCGCTTGCATGGCCGTCTAACAAGAGGGACAGCGGTGACGGGGTGCACGAAATTGGGGTCTTCATCTCAGTTAGATGGCGAGACAACTCGGGTCAGCATTACTCATTTTGTTAACTACAATGGCGTGTACATGGACTGGACCTTGCGTGGAGTTTAACTCGTCAATGTACAAATGAGGGCGGACTTTGATCTTGATGGTTTTATTTATTTATGTTGATGGGCCTTAGAGGGCCCGTCCGCCCATGTTAGGCCTAAAAGCCTGGCCCGTAAGATAAGGGCCCATGGATGAAGGGTTGAGATATGAAGAGGTGTTACGATGAGGGAATGTGTCTTTTGAAGAATACGTATTTAGGGGGAGAACAGGATTTTATTTTCCCCCTCTCCCAAAACCAACGTAAGTTTCTCCCCCTTGAAGCAACAAGACGCTCCTCGATAGAATAGGATCAGGATCCTTCCTCGATCTTCAACATTGGTGTTTAATCTGTGGATAATAAGATACACTCGATTCCGTGGTGTGTCTTTGATCGGTGATACATGTTTGTTCTTGGGCTCGTCTTCCGCATTCGTTTTAGGGGTTCGATTTAATGTCGAATCCATTTTAGAGAATCGGTAATTCCCTATATTGGTATCAAAGCCATCTTTCATGTTTTTCTTGACCCTTTTTTCATCTTTATGAATCAATTTTTGATTGAATTTTCGTTAAACACTGTTGTCGGCCGATCGGGGATGGACAATCCCGACACCCGTACACTGTTCACCCTGTTTTTTGATTTTCTATAAGTCGAAATTTTTTTCTAAAAGCGTAGGATCGAAGCCCTCGTCGATATGAGAAAAACGAGTGGTGGATTGCCGCCGGGGACTGTCGAACGCGCTGCCACGCACGGCCGGAACGAACGGGGTCATTGGCGTGTGCGATTCGGTCCCCCACGGGCGCGTGCAACGCACGCGCCGTTTCGGTTGAAGGCACGTGCAACACACGCGCGCGGTGCTGGCGCGTGCCGCGCACGTGCCGAATGACGTCATTATGACGTCATCCAGGCAGGCGCGTGGCACATGCCAATCGGCTCGTCCGACTGGGCCGAGCGGTCCGTCCTGTCCGATCGGCCCGACCCGGCCCATCCGGTCCGACCCGACCGCCCGTTGACTCCGACCTGTCTGACTGTTGATCGTGATCATTGACCGTTGACTTTGACCGCTGATCAAAAATGTAAAAGGAAAAAAATGTGTTTCTTTTTCAATTAAGTCTATGTAAATTATATGTAATCCCTTATTTGTTCTGCATTTATTGTAGGAACAATGCATCTCCTTAGGTTGCGCACACCTATTCGAGTAATTACCGATGAACAAAAGGAAAGGCTTTCTAGGTTGATAACCGAGCTGACTGATTATGGATGGGAGAGAGACGACTTAATTGATCATATTCTTGAAGTCAATGGGAAAATACAAAAGGTCGTATGGCATGGTCGTCCCATGCCACAGTCTAAGATTGTGTGATTTTTCATGAACACTCTTCCACAAGAATGGCAAGCAGTGTTGAATCGCTTATGGGAAGTCAACAGAGCTGCTTCGTATAGAAAAATTGTGATGGCTTTTATAAATGATTATTACTAGATTGTTACAAGAGAAAATATTAAAAAGTTGAATAAAAGATGATCTTTCCCAGTTCGTATGTTGACTTAATGTTAAATGTTTTGGCTGGTCTTTATTTAGTGTGCTTTGTGGACATCTTATGTAATGTTTTCTACCTAGTTGTTGTTGGTGTGGCAACTGATATGTTAGTTGTATTATGTGAAAAAATTATTATTATATCATTGCTTGATATCAAATATCATTTGCTTTATGTTATTATTAACTGTTGTGGGTAGTTCATATAAATTTTTGTAATTTCAAAGACTTTATTTTGCATAGAATGTTATATTAATAATAACTCCAAGTTAGGATTTTGGATGATGATTGGGAACATAGTGACCTTTTGACTCGGAAACCTTACTTGCAATTATTCATTAATATGATGGTTTTGTGCAAAATAGATGCATAAATGATAGGTATTAATAATTCGTACATATATGTCTAATATGTTCAGATCAAATGGCTTCAGCCACAAAGAGCATAGTCGCTGAGCTAAACAAAAGTGAGAAGCTCAATGGTGATAACTATGAAATATGGCATATGAAAATCCAATATGTGCTGGAAGAGCAAGAGGCACTAGAAGCTCTTAACCTAACCATGGTAGAACCTGAAGAAGGAAACACTGCACAGCATAAGAGAGATAAGGATGCATTTGCTGCATGGAAAAGAAAGAATTCTCTTGCTCGCATTACGTTGCTGAGTAGCATGGAAAATGATGCCATGCGAGAGTTTAAGCGTTTTGAGAATGCCAAGGAAATGTGGGAAGCGTTGGCAGCAAGGTTTGGTCATACTTCGGTGACTAGACTAAGACAACTCACTATTAGGTTTGACTCTTATAAGAAGTCTCATGGTCAGACTATGAAGCAATACCTTAGAAAGATGTCAAACATGATTAATGAACTGAAAGATGCTTGCCATGTCCTAACTGATGAGCAGCAAGTGCAAGCAGTGATTCGTTCCTTGCTTCAGAGTTGGGAGCATATGAAGGTGCACCTGACCCATAATAAGAATATCAAAACCTTTAAGGATGCAGTGCGTCATCTTGAGCTGGAAAAAGACCGCCTCTTGGAGGCTAAGCCAAAAGCTGAAATCTATCATGCTAGTTCTAGCTCACATGGAGCTTCGAGCTCCAAGCGCAAACGTCCTAACTGGTTCGATAAAGGGAAAGGCAAGGAGTAGGTCCTTCAGGGAAGAAACCTAAGCTTAACCAACATGAAAAAGGAAAGTGTCCTTGAATGAAGAAACTGACAAGGGTGAAGTGTTACAATTGTGACAAGAATGGTCACTATACTCGCGACTATCGTGAGCCAAAGAAGGTATACACCCCTTGTACTTCTCAGAACTTTGCTTATGTGTTGAGTTCTATATTTTTAATTGAGTCTAATCATTTGTGGACTGTTGATTCAGGAGCGACAGACCACGTAGTGAAGGATAGAGAATCCTTCGTGAAATTCTGACGAGTACCAACTGGAATTAAGTGGATCTATGTAGGAAACAACTCTAGAGCAGAAGTAAAAGGAATTGGCATCTGTCAATTGAACATGTGTGGTGGACGCACTCTGTTCCTGCATGATGTGTTGTATGCTCCGGAAATTCGTTGGAATTTAGTGTCTATTTTAGTGTAAGTTAAACTTGATTTTAATATGAATTTCCATAATAATGGTGTGGATTTGTATTTGGATACAAATTACTATCGTTGTAGTTATTTTCTATATGATTTTATTGTATTAAATGTTGACTATAGTAATGCCAATGTTTGTTATTCCCTTTTCATGTCTCCTAATTCATATGATAATGATGTGAGTGTGTGGCATGCTAGACTTGGTCACATTGGCCAGCAACGTATGGATAGACTAGCCAAAGATAGCTTGTTAGGCAATATTGAAAAAGTCGATTTGCCCATATGTGAGCATTGCCTAGTAGGGAAAACGACAAGAAAACCATTTGAAAAAGGTAAAAGAGCTGAATTTCCTTTACAATTAATCCATTCTGACATCTGTGGTCCAATGAATGTGAGAGGAAGGCATGGGGCTATTTATTTCATCACATTTATAGATGATTATACTCGATTCAGATATGTCTATATGATTTCTCATAAATCTGAAGCATTGAGTTGTTTCAAAAGGTTTATGAACTTGGTAGAAAATCAATTAGAAAAGAAAATAAAAGTATTGCGATTCGATTGAGGTCGAGAATATTTATCTGATGAGTTTAGAAAATTATGTGATAAAAAAGGAATAGAAATACAGTTGTCTATTCCATATACTCTTCAACAAAATGGTGTTGCAGAGAGATGCGTTAGGTCCATGATGGCACATACTAACTTACCTATCACTTTTTGGAGTGATGCGTTGTTAACTGCTGCCTATATACTTAACCGAGTGCCTTCCAAATCAGTTACTTCCACTCCATATGAGTTATGGATAGGTAGAAAACTGGACTTAATTTTTTTTAAACCATGGGGTTTTGCTGCCTATACTCATGAGCCGACTCATAAGTTTAGGAAATTGGGTCCTAGAGGAAAGAAGAGTATTTTCATAAGATACTCTGAACACTCGAAATGACATGTGTTTATAGGTGAGCAGGAAAGTGGAAATATAACTTAATTCGAATCACGGGATGTCACATTCTTAAAGAATGAATTTCCTAAGAATGGCGAAATAGGTGAGGATTACTCCCTATTTGAAACCTTGGATCAAGCTAATGAATTTAATGGAGTTCGTCCAAGTGGGAATAACATGAGAAGTGATGAATTTAATTCAACTTACTCTCAATTACAACCACATGATGAGATGATATCGTCATTATCTAATTCGAGTGGGAGCATGATGGGGAATGATGTGCAAAGTGTACAATCTCCCATACGGCGAACAAGTCACAAAAGTATTCCCTGTCGACGTTTTGACATTGAAGAGGAAACTTTCATGGTTGCTCCACAAGATGAAGATGAGCCAAGAAATGTTAATGAGGCTCTAAATTGCCCTAATAAGGAAAAATGGATTCATGCAATGGAAGAAGAGATGGAGTCAATGAAGTCAAACCAAGTTTGGGAACTGGTTGATCTTCCAAAAGGATGCAAAGCTATTAGGAATAAGTGAGTTCTCAAAATAAAGCGTAAAGCCGATGGCTTGATAGAAAGGCATAAGGCTCACCTTATAGCGAAGGGGTATAATTAACAAGATGGAATTGATTATGAAAAAATATTTTCTCCTGTAATGAGATTTACCTCGATTCACATTATTCTGGCAATAGTGGCTAGTATGGATGTTGAGTTATATCAAATGGATGTAAATACTGCTTTCCTCAATGGTGAATTAGAGGAAGAAATATATATGGAACAATCTGCTGGTTTTATTATAAAAGGCCAAGAAAGAAAGATATGTTGACTTTTGAGATCGATATACGGCCTTAAGCAGTCGTCAAGACAATGGTATATACGTTTTCATAATACCATAATGGCATATGATTTTACAATGATAAAAGAGGATTATTGTGTATATATCAAAAGATCCAAATATCAATTTGTAATCATATCATTATATGTTGACGATTTATTAATTGCCTGAAGCAATATGGAGTTTGTTAATACTATCAAGAGTTGGTTATCTTCCAACTTTGAGATGAAGGATATGGGTGAGGCTGCATACATTCTTGGAGTTAAGATTTCAAGAGATCGTTCGAAGAGATCGTTATCTCTTTCGCAAGAAACATACATTAATAATGTTCTTGAACGATTTCGTATGCAAGATTGAAAACTCATAGATACTCCTATTGCAAAAGGTGAAGGATTGAGCCATAGACTGTGTCCAAAGACTCCACAAGAAAATGAACAAATGAAACATGTTCCTTATGCTAGTGCTGTTTGGGAGCTTGATGTACGCTATGATGTGTACAAGACTTGACATATGTTTTGCAGTTGGAATGGTGAGTAGATACCAATCCAGTCCAGGTCAAGCACATTAGAAGATCGTTAAAAGAATACTGAGGTATCTGAAGGGAACTGCTGATTACAAGCTGAATTACCAAGGAAAAGATCTGCGACTTGAAGGCTATTCAGATGTTGATTGGGGAGGAGATTTAGATGAAAGGAAATCTACCTCTGATTTTGCTTTCTTACTGAACAATTGCGCCATATCTTGGAGCAGTAAGAAACAAACGTGTATAGCCTTATCCACGATGGAAACTAAGTTCGTGGCATTATCAACAGCAGTATAAGAAGGTATTTGGCTTAAGAGATTTTTGGATCATTTAGGTATTATTGGGTATGCTGCAAATCTATTATTGGTTAACTGTGATAGCCAAGCAGCTATAGCATACACCAAAGATTCAAAATATCATGACAAGACCGAACATATAGATACCAAGTATAATTTTGTCAAGGATATGGTTGTACGAAAGAATGTGAACTTACAATACATATCTATGCATAGAATGGTAGCAGATTCTATGACAAAGCCAATACCTAGATATGTGTTTTATGGTCATGTAAAATTTCTAGGACTGCGTAAAGGCTGATGTACTGAATATTGTAATTTCCCTGAAGTGTTCACATTTAATGAATTTGTGTTTTTCATCATTAATGCCTATGAATCTTTGTTTGACGTTTATGCATTTTAATGCTCAGTGCATTATATTAAGTTAAGAAAATATGTCGGACAGATAAGAGATTAGCCCACTAACATGGGTAATCGCCTCTATTTACTGTGTGATAAATAGAGATGAGACAGTTTTTAAGCTTATTATCTAGGTGATAATTGAGAGCTCAAGCTTAAAATACATATGCCGCATTAACTAAGTGTTAAAATGATGACATAATATTTACTATGTCCGAAAGTAAAATAACCCACATATTTTACTTTATCTGTCTATGATGCCAGATGTGATTTTTGATGAATTCTGTGAATGAGTAGATACGTGAACTCAAGTTAGATATTAAGTATGTCTGAACTATCATCTGTATGGTATTGATGGTATAGATATACGCTCTATGGGAAAAGAGTAAATACCGTAATACGTATTTCATACTACGTATGCATGAGACGACCAATAAGAGTGGCAAAAGTTTGATCTCAACTTTTATACCGTGTGAGACTCTTGAGGAAAAGAGTTCCTCAATTTAGTACCCTCATGACTCTTACTTATTCTCAAAATTTCTATTTAGTGTTTGCTATCTTAGGATGTTGCCAATGATCATGAATTGATTCGATCTAATTGGACATTTCTAGAAAAACAAGCTGAACTAAAATTGAGAGTTTGAACAAAAAAGGAAGATCGAATTTGGAGAATTACATATTAGTTTTGTATTCACCGGGTGACCAATTATGACTGTCTTTGGAATAATCATAATTGTGAATACAATATATCATTATTTAAAAGGAGATCAAGAGAGATATAAATATGATCGATCGATCTAGGGTACTGCATACTAAATCTACTCAAAGTGTGATGCCCATTATGAGCTACTATATATTCCTAACAGATGTATAGCAACGAGCTCTCAAAGTATGCTGATCGCACGGATTATTCACTGGTATGAATGTTGTAAAGAGGTAAAGAGAATCATGTTCGGCCCACCATGTGCAAATGGGAGATGATGGTTTTATTTATTTATGTTGATGGGCCTTAGAGGGCCCGTCCGCCCATGTTGGGCCTAAAAGCCCAGCCTGTAAGATAAGGGCCCATGGATGAAGGGTTGAGATATGAAGAGATGTTACGTTGAGGGAATGTATCTTTTGGAGAAGACGTATTTAAGGGGAGAAAAGAAAAAGAAAACACACATTTTGGATGTACGTATACTTTGCTTTTCCCCATTTCCCAAAACCAACGTAAGTTTCTCCCCCTTGAAGCAACAAGACGCTCCTCGATAGAATAGGATCAGAATCCTTCCTTGATCTTCAACATTGGTGTTTAATCTGTAGATAATAAGGTACGCTCGATTCCGTGGTGTGTCTTTGATCAGTGATACATGTTTGTTCTTGGGCTCGTCTTCCGCATTTGTTTTAGGGGTTCGATTTAGTGTTGAATCCGTTTTAGGGAATCAGTAATTCCCTACAGATCTCATGTGTAGCGATTCATGAAGAAATTCCGAGATGAGGCATTATCGCAAAATCATGACAATATATGACGTCTTGGTCCGATGAGAGTGATGATGAAACGGTGGCCGTAAGTGGTACTAATGATGTAGTTCAATGACAACTCGTCAACCTGTCACGAACCGTTATGTATTCGAGGTCCGGCAAAATCCGGATATCACACCTATGAACAGGGAAAGATTATCTAATTTCTCAATAATTTCATCTGAGAATTTTAAAGGCACATTTGGAAACTACGAAAAAACATACGGAAATCTCTTAAGAGTTTCTCCCTTGCACATTCATTTCCCGTTGGGTTGAACTCATTCCTAGGGTTGAGGTCTTTCTGGCTTCAATTCTATACTATCCCTTAGAAAAGCCATTACAAGTTTCTTATAATCAAGAACCACATCAACTTCCCATAAGGGGATTCAATACTCCTTGCTATTCAAACAGAAGAGTGTTAATTAAGGACTGCACAATCTCAAAAGCTGACATGAGATAAGTCTTCTAGATGACTCTTTAGATTATCTTATTGACCTCGAGAACATATTCAATTATATTACCACTTTCTCATTGATAATTGGCCAACTCAATTAGCATCCTTGCAAGTCTCGCCTTTTGTCCTTCTGACCATGTGCGAATAGATGTACGCATACAATGGGGAGGTATTGTTTTTGCAATAAATGCATAACAAAAGTCACTCATAATCCATAGTGATATAATTGAAAAACACATTCTCTATTTTTTTTTTTCAACGATCAATGGCTGGTCAACGCCGGCCAACTGTCAATGGATGATCTAGTTGGGTCAACGGGTCAACAGGTCAACGGGTCGGTCCCACTGGGTTGGGTCGGACCAACCAACCTATCGCTCAGGATGACATCATCGTGACGTTAGCCACATGTGCCTCGCATGTGTACGAGCAATGGCTAGCTGACATCATATGATGTCAATCGCGCACACGAAGGCAACCGCTTATGTGCAGGTGCGGCGCATGTGCCTATGATTGCCGCACGCATGTGCGGCGCACACATTTAAGGGAAACTGCCTTAGCGCATACCACACATGAGTCGATGACCCTTCTTCCTTCCAATCATGTGGTGACGCGTCCGGCCACCAACAACGGTGTGCCACCACTCATTTTTCTCGCCTCGACGAGAACTACGATCTTGCGCTATCAAAAAAGAATTTTGACTCACATAAAATCAAAAAATAGGGTGAACAGTATGCGCGTGTTGGGATTTCCGCCCCAAATGTTTGTTGGCGATGTTTCTCAAATTTGAGCCAAAAAACCAATTATAAACTACGACAACATGATTGAGAAACATGAACAACATTGCTCTAATACTAATGTAGGAAACAAATTCCTGAAAAAAACAAACCGATTCTCGAATGATTGAATACTAAAAACAAACACGGAAACAGGCCCAAGAAACATGTAATACCGATCAAAAGGCATATCACAAAGATGTATACACCTTATTTGCCACTGATTGAGTACTTGTTGAATTTTAAGAGGCATTAATTGAAACCCTTATAGTTTCGTTCTTCGAGAGATTTCACCATTTATCAAAAAAGGAGAAAAAACGTACTATTCTATTTTCTGTTGTTCAATCCTAACATTCCCCTTTTCCTTTTTTTTTTTTTTAAATATATATAGCAGTTAACTTTTACTCAAAAATAACCGTTCTCTCTTTTATGGGTCCTTTTATGAGTCGGGTCTTGACCCATCATGGTCGGACGGGCTGGCTTGGCCCAAAAAATATATTAAAAAAAAAAAAAACCATCACGCATTAACAAGCAAGAAGTGGGCATGGGGAAATTAAGTCGCAAAGAGTGGCCGAGCTCTTCTATATGTCGATATACGCGTGAGAATCTCCAGTGAGATGTGGTGAGACGATGTTTGAAATAGGAAAGGGGGAAAAGAAATGTTACATTTCTTTCTAAGGCATGAGAGTATGGAATGAACGAGCCATATGGAATGAGGCCAAGAGGGAGAGCAAGAGAGTCTCAAACTTGCGGGTGGGTTGGGTTTGGATAGAACCTAAACCCACTGTGTCCTATCTCTTCGCTTCCATCACTGGATTTAAAGAAAATCTGGGTTTGAATTTCCTTAAAGTTGATCGTACTGGGTCACATGTTGACCAGCACAAAAACATGAGAGTCACAGCTAATCAATGAGAAATTAATCATGTCTACGGTCTTATTGATGTTTCCTTGGAAAGCTTCCAACATTGCAAGGAAGTTTTCATTGCTAGTTACCGTTAGAGTGTAATAATCGAGGAGTGGCGAAATCAGTCCTTTTACTCCCGTTTAGTGCTCGTCGGAGTTCATTAACTCTTGTTCGATTTATTGGTCGTACTAGTAGAACTAATTAAGTCTTTTAATCATTCAATTTGGTCTCCTCTCTTTCTCTCTCTCTCTCTCTCTCTCTCACGTGGCTTCTGATGTGTCACATCATATGCCAACATGACCGAATTGATTAGAAGTACAAAATCTGTTCTGAGTTGGTGTTAGTAAAAGGCAAGTTTCAGCGGTACGACAAATTTATGCATTTTATTTCTGAACACTCCTTCATTGATTGGCTTATGTTGCTCCATGAGTTTCCCACGAAGATTAGAATGAGAAAATGGAATACTAGCATCAATCCTATCAAAGACTTGTTTCAAGACCATGTATTTTCTATTTAAAAGATCACAAAAGAATTTCGAATTTTTTTTCTGATTTTGAGATTACTCATGACATTAATTGTTGAATTTCTTGTATAACTTGTTGAAACAACATTTACTATAATAATATACTTTATTAGTGATGTTAAGGTTGGCCTGGTTAGACTCAATTTATCATGTTTAGAGAGTTTTGTTAATTGAAGATTCCTAATGATAGGCCCATGAAAAAAAAAAAGAACATAATTACTCTAATAGCTTTAGTCAGCGTAAGTGGTGTCAGAGAGAAACAACTCTCGTAACCTAACCGCCATGTGGAGAGAGAGAGAGAGAGAGAGAGAGAGAGAGAGAGAGAGCCACAAGAACATCAAAAAAAAAGGGCGACATCGTTGGTTATACATAAGCTGCCATCGGTTGATCCTGGAAACACTTAACCATGACCATGTAAAATCAAGTTTCAGATCCTAATCACCTCGAAGAGCATATTTTTTCTTTTCCTTTCCCTTTCGGAGATCTTTCTTCTTCTTAGCAATGGCCGGAAATGGGATTATCAATCGTTGGCAGTTTCTCTGGTTCATTGAATGAAGAACAGATTGCATATCTTTTTATTCTTATAGATGGTATTGGTACGTAAATTTCATACAGGCAATTCATTCTTCAATACTCGTATATGGTTTCACTTGATTTTCTGTTTTCCATTCTCGATGATCATTTCCCCTGTTTTTTTCCCTCTTGGATTGTATCAGATGCTGTCAATTACCTATAGATATGATTTATGTAATTCGTGGCGTTGAAACACATTTTATATAAGATTCAATAACGATAAAATGAAGTTGAAAATCGTCCTTTCTGTGGCATTGTGGCCATCGCAGTTTCTGGCTTTGCAACCTGCTGTAATAATTGGACAGGGGAATGACAAAACAGTCATTGGAACAAGACAACAAAAATGGGGTTTTAATCTGAACATCTATAGTGTCTCATGTTGATATTGTGTACTTTTAAAACATGCTTATAATCAGTTTGAGGATGGGAAGGTTCCATAATAATAGCCTCTAATTTACCTTGTTAGAGTCAGTTTCCTGTTTTAGGAATTGGGAACCGAGTTAGCCAACCGGCCTTTTTACGCAGATTCCAGAGTTGTCCCATCATTCGGCATGGTCACAGAATTATTAGGTGGAAGAGTGGGACATTCGATAGAACTTGTAGGTGTTTTTGCTTACTTATAATACCAATTTCATCGGTGCCAATATATTGACCAGATTCAAGGTGAACACACTTTATGGTACATACTTTATGGTACATATAGTTCATCTAAATCCACTTAGATACGAATGAAAAAAGACCTCCAAAAGTTAGATAACTGTTGCACATCAATCTTTCCAAAACAGACTTTAAGAATTGCGATATGAGATGCAACATAACATCACTTAATATCTGTTATTTTAAATTTCTAGTTCATTTTAACATTACATATTTTCTCTCTCTCATTCAATATCAAATTAAAAGCGTAGACATGTTTCTAAGTATATAATCTTTGTACTTTTCAATTGTTGCAGGGCACAACCATGAACATCATTGTAGGTTCGCATGTTTGGGTTGACGATCCGGCTCTCGCTTGGATAGATGGTGAGGTCTTGGATATCAGGGGAGAAGATGCTGAAATTCAAACATCAGCAGGGAAGATGGTAAGCTCTTTCTACTGAAATACAACCTTTATAAGGACAAACAAATCTTTCAATTGATACCATCTTCTCTTTCTTACAAATTCACTTCACCGCTTCTGACATTGGCCAGGTCGTCGCCAACTTGTCGAAGCTGCATGCAAAGGACATGGACGTCCCTGAAGATGGAGTCGACGACATGACCAAGCTGTCTTACTTCCACGAACCGGGAGTGCTGCATAATTTAGCCACTCGATTCGCCTTAAACAAAGTCTACGTAAAGTCTCTAACTTGAAAACTTATGTCTCCCGCATATTCAATAAATTTCAATTTTAGTGAAAGGAGTTAAACTAATTAAATGCAGCTGTGGAAGGACTCTATTATAATTTAGTGACAAAAATCATGGCAGACTTACACCGGAAACATCCTCATCGCCATCAACCCTTTTCAAAGCCTCGAGGAATTATACAACACCGGTGTCATGGAGAAGTACAAAGGCATGCTGCTAGGAGACATGAGCCCGCACGTGTTTGCGATTGCCGATACTTCGTATAGGTTGGTATTCTTCGACTCGGCTAAGTTACCTCTATCTTTTCGAGTACATCCGAGGCCCTTTTTTGCATATTGAGCTATTGAGATTGAATGGAACAGGGCGATGATCGATGAGAGAAAGAACATATCAATACTTGTGAGTGGCGAAAGCGGGGCTGGCAAGACTGAAACTACTAAGATGATCATGCGTTATCTTGCGTTTTTGGGAGGACATACTTTCGTTGAAAGACGACGAACAGTCGAACAGCAAATACTAGAAGTAAGTTAGGTACTTATTCTTGCTTTTCTTAGTGATAGGGATGATGTTTGAGGATCTAAAAAAATTAGTCAACAAAAAATGTTTTCATTATTGACAACAATTTATGCCTAATTATTTTTGTGAGTGAAAAGAATTATTTTGCATTCATTCATTTTTGTATAGATATAAGCGGTCATTTTTCGGAAAAATATTTTTTGAATTTTAGTTTTCAGTGAAACAATCGTAATTTTAGTGATGGTTTCTTTCTTGAAAGAGGGACTTATAATACATACATATATACATACATTCATATACATATATATTTTCCACAATACACTCACGTATTTAGAGTAGAATTCTAGAGGGAAGGGGGTGAAATGTTTAATTTACTTGCCTTAGTATTTAGTTAAATTTTGTTAGTATTGCATGTTAGAAAGACCACCACGTGATAAACCAGTAGAAAAGAGTGAGTACGAAAAATAGTTTTTGTCTTGGACTGAAATAAAAATAGCAAAGAGTAGAATTGAAATAACTTTAGCCGCTTATTATTCAGACCTGTTAAAGACACCAAAATTCAATTACTATACATTTGTTTCAGTGAAACTAAAAAATAACTAATTCAAAGGTTTTCTTCTTACTTGTGTAAATTATAGATTATCATATTAAGATATAAAAATTTTCTCTCTTCACTAATGTGATGGAGTTCTTAAGAGAATTATATATAAATTCGACAGTAAAAAATTTACAGAAAAGCGGAAAAGAAAATGACATGAGCAGTCAACATAAAAGTTTATGCGGGTCGGAAAAATTGTCAAATCTTTATTCCTTTCCTATTTAAATTGAGTAATTGTTTAATCATCTAGAGAAACTCTTATGCTCACGCAAAGTTTGTTATTTCTTGCAGTCTAACCCCGTGCTCGAAGCTTTTGGCAATGCAAAGACCGTCAGAAACAATAATTCCAGGTAATTCAATATATGAGACTCTTTTGACCAAAAAAATATATATATACGAGACTCTCTAGTCAATAATTACTTTATAAGCTATCTTGTCAATACACTTTATAATTGTGCCATAAAATGTCTATCCATGTTCATTCTAGGATAGATTTGATAGCCTATTTATTAATAACGAGTAAATTCAGTGATAACTAAACTTTAGTATGCTCGGTACTGACATCACTAAACTTTGTTTCAATCATCAAATGCCCTAAAATGACCTACTATAAGGCGCTGTAAAATGTTAATTACATGTCTTCCATCTTAGCCCAGCTAAATTTCTAAACAAAAGAGAGTAGAAAATAAAAAATTCTAGAAATCTTTTTCTAGATTTTTTTTTTGTCGATTTTTGCCACGTTTTAAGATTTTATCAACTTAGTACCATAAGGCAAGTTAGACCAATATAATGGAAAAAACTACTTATATTTTGACCAAAGTATATCAAGTATAAAGAGATGAAGTTGTATGCATCGGGTGATTGTGATCAAAGTCTTGTAAATTCGTCTAAGATGCACCAAAGACTATTGACAAGTTTGATCTGAAAATATATATGCCTGACAACATAAAATTGACAATATTGATTAGATGCTACTTATATCTTTATGTAATGTTTTGTTTTGAGAATAATTTTGCAGTCGATTCGGGAAATTTGTCGAAATCCAATTTGACAATCGTGGAAGGATATCCGGGGCAGCAATACGGACATACCTCCTAGAGAGATCTCGTGTTTGTCAAATTTCGGATCCAGAACGTAACTACCATAGTTTTTATCATCTTTGCGCAGCTCCACAAGAGGTTCTCCCTCTTCTTACTCTTCTAAATGGAGTGTGAACATGATTATAAGTAAATTAGATAATTCGAAAATGGTTTTTTTTTTTTTTTTCTGTATTCTTAGTAGTTTATCTGGTATTACACTAATGTAGGAAATCGAGAAGTACAAGCTGGGAAATCCCGAGTCGTTTCACTATCTCAACCAATCCGATTGCTATCACTTGGATGGCGTGAATGATGCAGAGGAGTACCTTGCCATCAGGAGAGCTATGAATGTAGTGGGAATAAGTGAGGATGAACAGGTTTAACATATCTTTTTTTCTATGTAACTTCATGATAATCGATCATAATACTTAATTCTCACTAGGGAAATAAAATGATAGTTGTGCTTTTTCATAGGACTCGATATTCCGCGTCGTGGCCGCAATTCTCCACCTCGGAAATATCAACTTTTCGAAGGGTGAAGAGACGGACTCCTCGGTCGTGATGGACGAAAAGTCCAAATTTCATCTCGAGATGACTGCCCAACTTCTAAAGTAATAATAAATTATGTTGTCTTCGTTTTTTTTTCTCCCTTTCTTTTTGTGAGACTCCATTTTTAAGTTCTTATAGTTAATTATTAATTATAATTATTAGGTGCGATATTCATGAATTAGAAGATGCTTTGTGCAAGCGTTTAATGGTCACCCCTGAAGAAATAATCCAGAGAAGCCTGGATCCCCTTGGTGCAGCAATTAGCAGAGATGGCTTAGCCAAAACGATATACTCACGCCTATTTGATTGGTGAGATTCTAGCACTTATTATTCGTGTATTAAGATATTTTTTTTTAATTATTGTTTGATTACGCTCGTTATATATAATATATATTCGTGTGAGAATTTTTAGGTTGGTTGACAAGATAAATATCGCCATCGGACAAGACCCCGATTCGAAATACCACATAGGAGTTCTCGACATTTATGGGTTTGAAAGCTTCCAATCTAACAGGTAATGATTCGCGGCTTTATCTCTGTGTTTGTGAAATGATGATCACTAATTACTTACTCTGTTTTCTACAAGAATGTATTCCTGGAAAAGCAAGGGTAAATTAATTGCAAACGATTTGAAATATATTGAATGTAGTGACATGTAGAAAAAAGGAAATATCCGTTAAATTTTGGTAAAAATATTATCCGTTTTTGTCATGCCACACGACTCCTAGAATTTGACATTTGATCCATGTTTAAGTTTTCGGGGGAGAACAAAGTAAAAAAGAAAATTTAATTTGAAGTAGAGACGAGAAATCCATCATAATTAACTAAGTACATAAAGTGAAGAGCAATATGATTATTTTCTTGTATAATGAGATAATTTGAAATTGTCATAATCTTTTAAAGTTTTACCCATCATTCAATTATTGTTATTTCGTAGGTTTTCTAATTTATGTCTTATTATGTGCAGCTTTGAGCAATTTTGCATAAATTATACAAATGAAAAGTTACAACAACATTTCAATCAGGTATCAAGTCAACCATACTTTACATAATCTCAAGGGTACTTCTCTGTAAAAAACCCTACACTTTGAGATTTTCATCCATCGACCCAGTCTTTTTCCAAATTTTAAAAAATTATCCATTATTGAAGGGTCATCCAGTGTAAATCTCAGATAATTTATCCTAATTTTTAGTCATCATAACTTTCCCACTTATGACTTAACTACAGTGATTATCATTCAGCATGTTTTCAAAATGGAGCAAGAAGAGTACAAGAAGGAAGACATAGAATGGAACTATGTGGATTTTGTTGATAATCAAGACATCTTGGATCTAATTGAGAAGGTATGCTTCCGGAAGTATTAATAGATACAGCTTATTACCTCATTTGTGAGTTAATAAAGTTATTTGTATGTCCTAATCAAGAAGTTTGGACATGCTCTTTTATAATTCTTTTCTCAATAAATGTATAAGAATATCTATCAGTTAAGTCTGATTTTAAAACAAATTTAGATGCATAGTACAACATAATAACTGCAGTTGCAAAATCTTGATAATACCCTAATTAAGTCTATGTTTTTTGAAATTGTAGATAACTTGATAATAACCCGTAGAGCAACAGAACTCCCGGGTGCCACATTGATATTACACATATGAAAAACACCACATTAATATCTCATATATGGGTTTATCTATTTCTCTTTCAACATGTGGGTTTCCGCACTTTTCATTGAATTCACACCTTCCAATCTCTTTGATAATGTAGAAACCCGGTGGAATCATCGCTTTGCTCGACGAAGCTTGGTACATTAGACTTCCTGCTTTGTATGTTGGTTGTATGCTTCACTTGATCATTCTACTGATATAGGTTTGAATTTTCAGCATGTTTCCCAGATCAACTAGCGAAACGTTCTCTGAAAAGCTTTACCAGTCATTCAAGTTCCACAAGCATTTCGTCAAGCCAAAGTTAACGCGTACGGACTTCACGATTATCCATTACGCTGGAGAGGTAAGCTTGAAGATACTATCGCCATTGTTATCGTTGCTATATCAATGACTGCTAAACTCGGTTGAATTGAATTTGATGAGCTTTTTTCTAGGTTCAATACCAATCTGATCAGTTTTTAGATAAGAATAAAGACTATGTTGTTCCAGAACATCAAGACTTACTGAGCACCTCCAGATGCTCTTTTATAGCGAGCCTTTTTCCTCCGCTTTCAGAGGACTTGGCAAAGTCAGCAAAATTTTCATCTCTTGGGTCTAGGTTCAAGGTATGGTTATTCCTTTTCTCTTTCTTTTTTTAACCAAATTTAATATAAAAAAAAAAAAAGGAATATATGATTTGATTTCCTATTTCTTTATGAGAATAATTACGAAGAATTATGAATTCATTTATCCTTCTCCACTTAAAACACCAGTGCCGATGCATGAAGCCCACAATCAAACTAGGCAAGTAGAACATTCCCGCACTTTGGGCTATGGTTACGCTCTAACACGAATTTATCACACTAGATTATAGGGAAGAAATGGTTGCCCTTTATAAAATAAATGACCAAGTATTTTTATTCACCAATAAATAATAAAAAAATTAGCCCGAGAAACCTCCAATTAAATGAAAAATAATTAAATGGTCTAAAGATCACAAGTATTCTCAAAACTAGAGCTTACTATTATTTATTGGTTCTAAATTTTTGGAATTATGTGAATGTTATCCTATTCTCTCTAATATCCACTTTAGAATATGTCCAGTCGACTGATCCCATAAAAAATTTCTCCTACTCAACAAAGTATTAAGACTATGATTGTTTAGTAAATAATCTATTACCAAGTAAACACAAGTTCATCAAAATCTTTCTTTTTTTTTTTTTTTCGTGAGAGCTATTGAAAACAACATACAATCAATTTTGTTCGGTAGAATTTGTGGCAATTGTGGAAATTGTTTCACATCTCACGTTGCAATAAAAGTATTAAATTGATGCCTATCATTTTCTTTGAAGACTTTTGTCTATAATATTTGTTGAAAAAAATGGCTCTAAAATTTATTTAGTAAATTACACAGAATATGTTTTAAATGATTAGCGCTCCCCCCTCTTCTCTCCCTCTCTCCCTCTCTCTAAAGTATGCTCTACACTGAATTATATACATCGTAAATGTGTGAGGATAGATGTGTAACCTAGCTACTTTAAAAAGGAAAGTTCAATTTCAAATTAAAATTTATAAAGAAAAAGATAAAGTCCATCATTGACTTTACATCTTCTATTTTTCTTTTGAAAAAGAACTTTATGCATAGGTTTCTAACACAACTAGATATATTTAGGGAAAGTTACTGATTAGGAAATGTAAATGACAATGTTTTGAAACTTTTGGACTCAAAGTGTACAGTTATGAATTTAGAGGACCCAAAGTGCATGATTTGAAATTGAAAGATGCAAAGCGCAGCAAAAAAAAAAAAACTTCATTTTGATTATATGATAAACCTTTTCAAAACCAACCTCAATATCATCTTTTTGGGAAATTTTCAAATCAGTCTAAAACTTATTATATGGATACTAATTCAATTCTAAATTTTTTAGTTTTATTAATTAAGTCATAAACCTTTGTGTGAAATTCTATTGTAGTCATTTTAGCCAATTTTCGCTAGAAATTGTTGATGTTGAACGATCGACAATAACTAGAATGCTACATTAGCAATTTCTAGTGAAAGTTGACTAAGAGTATTATAGTGGTATTTTACCACAAAGGTTAGGACTAAATTAACAAAATTGAAAAATTTATGACTGAATGAGAAATTTTCCCTTGTCTATTCCATTCATTTCTTCATTTTTCTGCCCTCCCTTCAATTCAATCTTTTAAGTTTTATGGGATTATCCAAGCTACCTTACCAAATAATCAAGTTATATCAAAATTTGCATAAATGGAAATACCCGGGCCTTGAATGTGCCCAGATCCTAGTATTTCGCAGCTAACTTGTCGACAGCTAAACTGAAGCCTTGTATGTCAATTTTGTTGACCTAAGAATTAGATAGTAGATAAATTGCATCAATTATAGTTGCTATTTTCCAACTTAACGTCATAGTTATATATGCGGTTCAACAAAATGTTTGCAAATGGTGGTGTGATACCTCGGACATACTGATTGCAGCTACAACTCCAACAACTGATGGATACCCTAAATTCTACAGAACCTCATTACATCAGATGCGTGAAGCCAAACAGCAAGCTAAGGCCTTTCGTTTTTGAGAATATGAGTGTGATGCAGCAATTACGTTCTGGTGTAAGTGTAATATAGAGCTGCATATTTAATTTTTATAATTCTCCATTATTATAGAGTGATATAATAAGTAGAATGTTTTAGGGTGTTCTCGAAGCAATCAGAATCAAATGCGCCGGATACCCAACGCATAAGACCTTTGCAGAATTTATAAAGCGCTTCGGTATACTTGCACCAGACGTATTAAAGCAAGAGTAAGTTAAATTCACATGATAATCAATATGTTAATTGTCATCCTGAAAAGTTTACATCTTAAGAATATAAATTCCATTTTCTTACAAGTTCCTTCAATTTAGGTATGATGATAGAGATGCTTGTATAATGATGCTTGAAAAATTAGCTCTTCAAGGTTTCAAGGTACAACTGTTATTCAAACTTTCGACATAATTGTTGATTCAAAGTTAATTAGCATTGCTTTTGAAGGTTCAATATTGGCATAATATTAATGCATTGGGCAGATTGGGAAGACACAAGTTTTTTTAAGAGCTGGGCAAATGGCTGAGCTTGATTCATTGCGATTACAAGCGCTTGGTAGCTCTGCCAAGATTATTCAACGACAGATGAAAACTAACATTGCTCGCAGACAATACATCTGTTTACGAAAGCACTCGATCCACATACAGTCCTTTTGGAGAGGTTGGTATTTTAGGGATATTCATTGTTTGTTCGCGTTATGCAAATAAAGGTTGCTAATTCCACATAATTCATTACAAATTTAAAAAAAAAAAAAAAAAAAAAAAGATTAACCTACCTCTGTATTATTCTATGTGAGTGACAAATGAAATATTTTGGTAAAGTATTATCATATTTCTTGCAGGAAAATTGGCTGGCAAATTGTATGAACGTATGAAAAGGGAAAATGCAGCTACCAAAGTACAAACTGCATATCGTGGACACTCGACTAGAAATGCATATACCAAGATGAGAGTCATGGCAATTACCGTGCAAGCTGCTATACGAGCAACGGTTGCATGTAATGAATTCAAACATAGAAGACACACCAAAGCAGCAACGACAATTCAGGTTAATATTTCAAATACCATATGCTATACTCTTAAATGTTGATGAATTATATCATTAGTTTCTTTCTTCAGTGCAACTGGCGGCGTCATAGAGATGAATCGCATTATAGGCAACTGAAAAAAGCATCAATTCTTCTACAAGGCAAACGAAGGAAAAAAGTAAACATAACAGAGCATGAGAAGAGAGAGATGGTAATGCTCTTGTACTATTTTTTTTTCTATTAAAATATATATACTCTACCAGTATTTTCGTATTGCCCATTTAATATTTCTCTAAGTTATCAATGTTCTGAGTTCCAATATATCTCAAAGTATAGCGTGCATCTTCTTCATTCGTGTATGTTTTATGTGTTAGCTGAGATATCGGATGAGAAGAGAAACAAATGAAGAAGAAGAAGAAGAAAATGAAAAAGAAAAGCTCGAGAAGCAAGTGGAAGAACTCGCATTATCTTTGCAAAAGGAGAAAATGGCTCGGGTAAATATGAAAATAATCACTTTTTACTCTATATTTCATATATGCAGAAATATAACTTCGATGTAGCTCTAATAAAGATATGCAAGATTATTAAATTTGCATGACATGATTGATTCTAATGTATGTTTTTGCTATTGATATATGCAGACTAAATTGGAAGAAGAAAAGGCCCAAGACATAGAAAGATTGCACCATTCTTTAAACGCTATGAGAGCAAAAGTTGATGAAGCAACTGCTTTATTGTATAATGAACGAGAAATTGCTCAAACTATAATTCAAGATGCTCGCCAACTGATGACTCCCGTCAGAGATTCTGTTCAAGATGCTGAAAAATTCAGTCTCTCAACTCTGAAGTGGAAAATCTTAAGGTACTAATATCTTTTATATCAATTATTTAACTTCTATTATTCATGAAGTCCCTACATTTATAAGCGTATCAAACTTATTATCATGTTAATCTACGTGAGTGCAATTGTTACTGGTAAACTTAATTCAATCTACCACATACAGACAGGCTGTTAGAGTTCTTAAATTATTATGTTGTAACCTTTGTTATGTTCAGGTCTTGCTGCGGAGAGAAAGAGAAAGAGCTGATGATTTTGAGAGGTTATATATGAAGGCTCAAGAATCAAGTGAGGAACAGAATAAGAAGTTGTTAGAAACTCAAGGAAGAGTTGATCAATTACAAGAATACTTGAATAGGTACGTAACACATGTACATAATAATTTCAAAAGACATTACTTTTGAATTCAAACTTCAATGCTATTGAAGAGAAAAATCAAGATTTCTTTTCTCTGCATCTCTTAGAATGGGTTGAATATTGTAAATCATTGTGTTTTGATGATTTTGTCCCATGTTATGGACCCTCGTGTGATCTGCTCATGCTATATCTGATTTAGTTTGCCTCAGGATGATGTCAAGTGTCTCAGACCAAGTCTCGGAGTTGAAATCCTTCTTGTGCTCATCAAGTTCGACTCACACTTCTGTAACTAGAGATCATCACGATGATGATGCTATTGATCTTATGGAGACTTCATCGACTGATTCGGACTTCACTTTTCCAGCTCCTATCTCGACTTCCGATTCCTTCCAATTCCCTGATGGACTCCAATTGATGGTTCAAGATATATCCACTGGCGAAGATCTGGGTTAGTTTCAACATCTTAATCTATCAAACCCTAAGTCAAGAGAGCTACCGTGCTTAGAATCTCTTAGATTATAACTCGATTTTTGAATATGTGCAGGACTTGAAAAGTCAGAGACTGAAAAGGAACGTGCATTTGATGATTTCTTTTGACGAGAACCAATGAGGGTGGATGATGAGTGTGATAGTCATTTTCGTTTGTTTTTTCGAGATACGAATTGTCGATTTTAAGTAGCTAGGTTAAGTAGAGAGAGGTAGATTCTTTTATATTGCTTTTCCCTGAGATTCCATTTGTGTAGATTGTACCACTCTAGTTCGACGAGAAAAAAGCTAGAAAAACTCATTAATGCATATATGTACGAACCTCCATCATTATTTAAATTATGGGGTGTTATTCCAAAATTTTAGTGCTTCGTTATTATAGTTTGGCAACATTATTAACTTCTTATTGGGACTACAGTAATAAGTGACAGAAAATTAGGAAGATATGAGGGGGAAATTGTGATGGCATTTCTCGATAATTAAAGGTACATGTACAGGAAAGAATATAAATAGCAATGTTTTCTTATTCTATCAATATCCAGTCTTGTGGATTGATTTAATCAATTAATATGTAATATGTGGTTAGAATCAAAATCAATGATTAAATCGGATAAAATCAAATCCTTTTTCCAACACTCTCCCTCAAGCTGTTAGCTTGTACATGTCAAAGACGCCCGAGTTGCTTAACAAGTACGCATGTTGTCTTTGGCACAATGGTTCGGTAAAAATGCTTGCAGGCTATTCTACAATTCCAATTCATCATGTTGTGACTAGCCCTTCTTGAATTTTATCTCGAGTGAAATGTAATCGACTTCTATATGCTTTCTTCTTTCAAGAAAGACCCAATATTCTACTAGTTTGAGCATGGCATCATTGTCCGTCTACTTCACAAAGCTGCGTTTGGTTGTCTAGACATTATTGTCGGATAGGATAATATTGGATAGGATAAGGATAGTATAGGATTTTAAATATCCAATCCAATGTTTGTTGACATTTAGATATATCATGATTCAAATAAATATCATCCAAATAAATATTTGATTTGTAGAATTAAGACTAAAAATAAACCAGGGAAATAAAACAATCCCTCTTCCTCATGAACCAAAGGAGAAGGTCACAAGCACTCAACTCAGCTTCCACAAAGAAAACAATACTCTTAGAAAAGGCAGAAAAATTGCTGGAAAGTGAGGCGAACTGAAAATCTCTTTGCTGGAGATAGATTGTCATGCACCCAATCCCGGTATGCGCACATTTCTCGGCGGTCAATTAAAAATGTGACGTTCCGGATGCGTCGCCGACCATTCTTTTTACCTTTCAATTAAACGCATGCAAAAGCAAATTAAATAAACCCCCGGCCAACAAACAAACATAGGGATAGTAAAACACGGCAAACATTGCCAAAAACAACATGTTCATTTATCAACTATTAACCCTAGGAAGTTTAATACTCAAGCCTTTCCACAGCCACTTCCTATCGACCCTCTCAAAAACCTTCAGTGACTAGGGTTAACCTAAACTTCACTAATGGTAGGGTGTGATATCCTGAATTTCTGATTCTACTTTCAACTGAATAAGTCGAGCTTTTCATCGACGCGCATATAGTTCTATTCATTGAGCTAATCACTCACGAGATAACTAGTCTATCTGGTGAAGCCGTTAAAGGATTTTAACGCAATAGACTTGAAAATTCGACCAGAAATCGACTGCTCAACCGTGCTAATCTGAAAGGGTTAATACGGCATTGTCAAAATTGATCAGAGACCGAAGATAGTTAGTTCAACAAAGGTATGTGATTAGTGTGCGGGTGATTCCACCTAATTGCAAAATTTTTGTCGAACGACACTAAACCAATTTTTCTATCATTTTTGTATCTTGTGCCCGTATTTGAAACCTCGAGATTTTTACGACAATCGAGAGTCACCAATGTGTCGAATATGTACAATGTGGCTCAAAAATAATCGACCACGGGTCAATTGCACTAAAAATTCCTAAAAACTACATGATAAGTTAGGTCACGCTAAAATCGCACTCGGTTGAAATTAACCGCGAATTTAAACCCAATTTCAGAAATTGAAAGTTCTGTCATGTCATGATTCATTATAGGAACATCGACTCATCCTCTGAAGATTTTTTTGCAAACCCGAGATTTCGGCAAAAAATCAAAGTTGGGTTATTTTGGATTGGGAAAATTAGAGAGCCATTTTTTGTCGCATTTTCTGCCATTAAGTTAGTTCAATTGACGAGGAAAAATTATAAGAGGGACGATGGCACATTGGCTGAATTTTTGGGGCTTCAATTGGATCAAATTGGAGGGGAATTGAATGAAACGGGGTGTCCAAAATTCGTAGGCCAAGGGGAAGACAACCTTATGGACCATTTGGGAAGCTTGCTAAGGAAGCTTGAAGGCTGCAAAGGGTTGAGGATGACAGCCAAGGTGGTGGGGCTTGTGCGATGAGTGTTGATATTTTGGTGGCCCCCTCCCTCTTCAGCGGCTTCTTCTTCTTCCTTGGATCACTTTCTCCAGCAAGTAGTGATGGATAGGATGGAATATTTTCCATACAACCCGGATCATATCTCATGGTTGAGATCAGATTGCCGCCCGTATGCATGTTGGTAATTCCTAATTTAACGGATATTTTTGGCAGTTTAGGAAACACACATTATCACTTAAATATTTGTGTATACTACGATATCAACAAAATTATGCAATAAAAGATTTAAAATTAAATTCCAATTAGATAATTACCTAATTTTGCGGATATTGTTTCCAAATTGAACTCATTGAAGACGGATCGGACGGTGGACGGCAGTGGGGTGGATGTGCGGGGGTGATGCCCGCGGTGGATGTGCAGCGAATCAAGGATTAGCGGAGAGGAACACAAGGATGATGGCAGGCAAGGACAGCACCGAGAAGACCAAATTTCCAGCAAACTTCTTTGACAAGCTTAGCCTTGAGGAATATCGGCAATGAGCTGAGATGGCCAAGTAAGTCAACAAATCTTACCATATTGACACCTAAGTGCCAGCTGGGGCCGTTAGAGAGTTGGTCTGCGACTTGGTTCATTGAGGCGATTGAGCGAGCGACGGAGTCTTGCCAAAATCGGGGAGAGACTGATCACAGTGGCCTGTCTCGACTCGAGCTGGTCATGGCGTGCAGAAAGAGCCAAGATATTGAGCAAAAAGTTCACCGGAGACCTGCAAAGAAAGAGCAATCGACGGAGCAGCGAACTGATTGGATTGAGACTCGTCAGATTGATTGCTGGCGTGCTGACTGATGCTGGTCTGGAGATCGCCGAAGAAGATGGACTACAACTAGCAAGAGGTGGCGGCAGGGTTGATCATCGTTAGTCATAATAATCAGCAGCAATGAGGATCACCACTCAAACCAAGAAGCAGTGGCGTCAGGTTGAGGCAGCAGCGAACACTGAGGGACAGTAGCAGCGAGGATCATCTGGCCGAGGGCCAAGACACACTGGCATAAGATTTGGCACAGGGATGGCACAAGAACTGGTCACGGCCAAGAGCAGGCCTCGCCCAGGACCAGGCGTGACCTGGAACGGAGCTTGGTCAGTGACCGTGCGTGGTCGGAACACGGGGCCTGGTCAGCGACCAGGCGCGGCCAGGAACCGGTTGCTACTCCTCCTTCTCACTATTTTCTCGCGTGTATTTTTTTATCGTGCTATGATATCATTAGTTGCTGACCTTTCTCTCTCAATTGTGGCCGGATATCTATTATGGCTCTTATAATTTTCATGGGCTTTGACGAATTTTCTCTTGTTGCGGGCTCAGTCCTATTAGCATAAATTAAGCTCAGAACCCCCTTCACCCGAGTCCATTAGCTTCAATGGAATTATATGGGTTTATTACTATTTATAAAAATGCTTCTAAAATTTATATGCAATTTAACTGGAATTCTCTGTACATGGGTCGGGGTCAATTGCTAATTTTCTATGTGATGAATGACAAATGGAGTCGTTAAAATTTAGATATTAAAATTGCCCCTTTTTAGGGAAACTTGCTGAGGTTTCATTCAAAGACTCCTATTGTATCCTCTTCATAAGCTCCTTTTTTCCTCCATACTCAAAATCAAGAATGGTAAATAAAGGGGTGTGAGCAAAATCACGAATTAAAAAGTGATAATTACCATTTTTGCGGGATCAAATAACAAAATATGTGACTTTATAAACGTATATAAGTGTTAGTGTATTATGAAAGTAGCTCCAACACGCATTCTCAAGTACCATGAATATTGCATATATTTTTCCATAAATGCATGAGTCATAACACAAACATATGATATAGCCAACAAATATGATTCTCAACCGTTTATGCCCAAAATCCTATGGCCACGCTCGTGCCAACAAAACTCGAAAATCATATCTATTATGGTTAAATATTGAAATCACATCTATTGTAATTAGGCCCCAAAAAACATGTAGGCCATAGAAGCCTTGAAACAAGATTGATCTATGCTGTATGTATACATCGTATGTTTAAATGAGCACAAAAAATGAAATCACAATCCAATATGCTGGCATATAGATATCATTAATCTAGAAATCATCGAGAGCACATAGCAAAAATCTTATACTTTCAGGTGAGATTGCCAAGGGGAAGTTCAAGTCAAAACTCATCAATATATCTAATTGGACCTATCTTTACTTAACTTAAGCCAATAAGTTATGCGCTAAGTATGATATATTAATTGTTCCACACCAATCAATTATCCGATATTGGACTTTTCTAATATAACTCACACGTATATCTCAACAATCTCCCATACACATTTGAGCTCAGTGTTAGTTAGGTTTGTACTCCCCCTTAAATTCAGGTACGTTTCTACAAGAACATGTCTCAATTTGAATCTCCAATGATCACCTTCATCTATGGTCTCATTCTCCAAACTAAATCATGTTGTTACACCACAATGCCCACCTTCATCTCTTGTCTCTTTCACTAGACTAAACCATGAAGATTGCCTGAAAGCCTTGTTGGTCATGAGTTTCTTTCTTTGATATACAACCAAACACCAATACACATTGGGAGCAAGTCATCAATTATACCTTAGTTTTGATACTAGTCATGGTGAAATTAATGCAGAAGTCAAAAGATTTTGCAATTTGTGCTTAAAGTGATAAGGAGAAACTTACTAGAGAAATTAATGAGGAACAATAAAGAGCACAAGAAATTTACATGGGTTGATTAGAGTATTGGTATTTACTCCATGAATAAAGCCATTTGCAAGCATTCCACTATAAATTCAAAGAATATATAATTTACAATCTCTGAATCACTAAAAATTTCCTAGGCCTAGATTACATCAAAGCAAACTCACTAATAGGGAAAATTCTAAATAAATGCCCGAAGTGCCCTCAATTTCTCAAATAACGGCATAAAGTAAACCTTGCCTCAAATAAGGACTCGAAATACCTTCCGAAATACTTTTCATTTTCTCAAATAAAAGCCTAAAATGGACATTGTTTTGGATAAAGACTTGAAGTGGTTATTTTAATCTCAAAAAGGACCTAACCTTACCAACCAATCAATGGCATTTCCTTTTTCTTATTTTCTTTCCTTATTTTCCTTATTTTCCCTTTTCTTTTTTTTTTTTTTTTTTTTTTGCATAAAAGAGACTTTTAATATTAAAAAAAAAAAACACAAATATATTTTGATTAAAAAAAAAAAAAACTCAAATGGAGGGCTAGCCTCCTTCACTCATGACCATCACCCCATCATTGGTAAGGCATCGACCCCGGTTGGTGAGGTCGCCATGACCCTCGCCTAGATCTAGGGGTGAGTGGCGAACCTCTCATGATTCTAGGGAGGGCCATTGGTGATGGGGCAGTAGCCATAAGTAGGGAGGGCTAGCTGTTAGTCCTCCACTTGAGTTTTATTTTTTGTCTTTTTTTATGCAAAAAAAAAAAGAGAAAAAAAAAAAAAAGAAAGAACATAAGAGAAGAAAATAAGAAAAAGCAAAAGGATAGTAGGTCATGTCACGACCCCAAGCCCAACTCCATCCCTAGGGTCATGAGTAGCAAGGGTTATTTTCGCGACATCATAGGCTCGTCACTGTCCTGATTGTTTTTATCTCATTATCATGCACATGCGAAAAAGTGAATAAACAACTCCCCGAACAAACAATAGCTAGAAGATTGGGACATACATCATACAGAATACACTGATTTATATTATAAAGGTACTTTTACAAGCCCTTTCTCTACGGACCCTCTTTTCTTTTTACATCATAGTACAAGTTTTCCACATAAGCTAGGGGAAATCCTAATTGCAGCTCCCAAAACTAATGTGAGATTTCCATATCTACAAGTCTGAAAGATGAGGGGGTGAGTTTTGGGTAAACTTAATAAGTAAAATTCATAATTCTCTACTAGGAAAGCATCTTATTGTTAAAGCTTAACAAGTACAACACTCGCAGATAGTGTCGATAGCAGATCAATTAAGTTATTTCACCAAACAAGCTTATCAACATCACATAGTAACATATTCAATAAGTTCATTAACCGTATAAAAGGTTCTTCCCATACTTTCAGGGGCTTCCAACCGTAGGTTGTGCGGCCTCAGGCCAGGCATCCCATACTCTCAGGGGCTTCCCGTACTTTTAGGGATTTCCTGGCTCAACCAAGGTATTCGGCCATCAAGCCAAGCATCCCATACTTTCAAGAGCTTCTCATACTTTTAGGGGTTTCTTAGCTCAACCAAGGCATCCAGCCATCAAGCTAGGCATCACATACTTTTAGGGGCTTCCTTGCTTAACTGGAGCATCCCGTTCAATAAACAAGGCATTGCTGCCAACGCTATGTGACAATGGACGCTTTTTCCTCTTTAAGTGCACACACACACAAGTGCATCACACAAGTCGATTCTTATCTTTTCTCTTAGTTGACACATGTATAGCCCGAAGGTGTGCTCATTCATTCGTGCGTGTCTCATGAATTATTATACTTCACTAATACATATGTCAGAAATGATCTTTGATCCGTAACTTGAATCAATCACTTAGCCCCAATCCCCGCACCAGACAAGGCTTGGAAACGATACGCCTCAATACCAATCTAAGACCTCGAGGCTTGGGTACACCTCGCTTTAGTGACGATCCTGAGCTTGACTGACCTTTGCTCCATTCCGATGTGAATACACATGTATCAAGAATGACCCTCGGCTTGCGGTTTCATTCAACGCCAAGCACAAAGTCCCCATGTCCACTTGAACTATGGAAATTGGCATGCTTGGTGCCTTACCAAGACCTCGTGGATTTAGGCGATCCCCGTACTGATCAAGGCATAAGATCAACATGCCTCAATGTTGACTTAAGACCTTGCAGCCTTAGGCAACTCCCGCACCAAGCGAGACTTGGTCTCGACATCCTATTTATGCCGAAACCAAGGCCTTATGGTTTGGGGTGACTTGTCTTGCGATGAACTTAATCCGAATGACCTCGGCCTCATTTCGAGCGTGAACAGCTCAAGCGCACATTCAAGCACAAACATGAGCAAGACTATACAAAAGATCTAACATCCTACACACGGCTTGATGGGTGAGCACCTAACTAGGCTTGACAAAAAGGATCTTACTTACTTGGATGAACCTCAAGCACTAGCTTGGATTACTTGATGAGGGGCAATGGTGCAAAGTCGAGAGAAAGGAGGAAGAGGAGGAGGGTAGGCATGAATGGCAAAGTGGGCTAAAGTGGTGGAAATGAATGGGAGCTCCTCCTATTTATAGGCACCAAGCTCATCATTACTCATCCAAGTGACCCAATCACATTTCTTTAAGTGGCATGACTATGCCATCGAGGTGGCAAGCTTATTTTGCAAGGTGGCATGCCTGAGGTCCTAAGATAACACTTGTCATTTTCTTATTGGACCACCTATTGATTTGCTCTCCAAGGCTCAATTTAGGCTCATGATGTGCCTATGGTCCTAAGGGACACATAAGCCCCTTTTGATGCATAATGTCCTCTTCTAATTGGTTGGCATTTGCCTTGTTCACCAAGGCTATCTTCTAGGCTCATCATAACCTAAGATTCTAGAGGACACCTAAGCTTATGGGTCACCAACTTCTTCTCCAAGGCAAATCTCAAGCCATCATTGCCAAATCTTCGGATGGACACCTAGGCAAGATGACTCACCCTTGCATTTAATGAGACGTTCTAGAATCTCATATATGTCTTCTCTTGATTGGTCCATTTGTCCAAGAGTCCCTTACTTAATTCCCAAGGAAAATCTTTGGTAATCATTAATAAATCTAGAAATATCTATCCAAAGTGGTGAGTCATCCTTCTCATTAAACGAGGAAGTTCTAGAATTTTCTTATATTTTGTCATTTTCTTCATCAAGAAGGCGGCCTAGAGAATTCTATCATCCAAGTTGGTTTCAGGGCCGGAGAAGGGATCATTAGGTATATTTTGGAAAACCGAATCACATACACCCGAGGTTCGGCCATTATGTCTCATATTTGCCCAAACCGTTCCTTTGCATGGTCGATCAGCCAATAGGGTCGGTTGTCCTTGGATTGGTTCGAGACCAATTTCTCTATAAGGACCTAGAGTGCTCTCAATTTCTCAAATAAGAGCTTAAAGTGAATCTTGTCTCAAATAAAGACCTAAAATACCCGATTTTCTCAATTAAGGACTTAAAATAGACTTGGGGCCCGAAGTGGCCATGTTAGTTTCAAAGAAGGACCCGACTTGTAACATCCTCGATTTCGACCTCGTGAGGATCGGCCATAAGGTCCTAAAAGGATCGATCATGAGCCATTGGCCATGGATCGATCGGTTCAATCGGCAAGGAATTGCGGATCGATCATGGTCCGACTGATCGACCGACCAGTCACGAATTGGTCACAAGTATCATCTTGCAATCTCTTATAGAGAACTTGCTTGGAAAATTCGTAGAGAAAAACCCCGACACTCTTCTCGTTTGCTTTATTGTATATTAAAGTAGAATTTCTATCTTTTATGTACATAATATTTCTATCCAAAATAGGAAAAACCTTTTAGTAAATGTACTCAAACTCTATATATATTCTCAATAATCTCTAATTTGACTCGATGTTTGAGCCAAGTTATAGTTCTTTTTATTTATTTCAACTCTCCCAACACCGCGACAAGAGCTCAACCATCTCAGACGATCAAGCTCAAGTTAAGCTTAATGTCCATAAAATTCTCCATCATAAGAAGTTTCTTCAAGGTCACATTCTCTCTTTACATGTTAATAACATAATAATATCATACTTAAATGAACTCGATTCTTCAGTGATATCTCTAACTTTCATTGAATACCACATCAACCCGATGTAACATGCCAACTTTACCAGCCTAGTGTCGTCGACAAAACCATTGTGTCTCCTAACAACACCTTCCAACTTATAGCATAACTAACGAAGGTAAAGGCCCCATTACATAAAAATGGACCACCTTTCAGGTTCCTCATGTGAACCAGAGTCTCAACCAAATTATCACGACACAACTTGAATTGCATCCTCCAAAACATAACCTAACGTCTATCCTCCCTAACAAAACCAAGAGGATCCACTTCACAACATCATAATGTACACCTGGGATAGCTGTATACATTTTCTTGACTACATGTGATCAAGTGGAATACAATCCACAGCATAACTTAGACAACCAACGTTACTTTCATGTGAAGCATGGGATAGGAGTGTCACCTCCATCCCCATACATAGTGAAAGACAATATAATTATCATATGCAGTAAGTGGACTGCTTACAAAATTTCTTAATTGCATGTTGTGTTGGAAAACATTCCTATGGAATTTTGATGATTCTAAACTATCCTTGCTATATAATACCTATTAGGTTTTATGCAGATGTTCATGGTGATATTTTAAAGACTTTAATGATATCCATGATTGCTTGAAGAGCTCAGCAAAGACTAGCTACAGTGATGTAGATTTCGATAGGAGGTAAACAAGCGAGACGTGACGAATTGTTTATAAGAACTTGGAAGGACCATGGTTACTTTGTTAAGTCTTTGGAAGTTGATATGCTCATTTGTATTCGAAGTAGAATTGCAAGTCATTATTATAGTTTATACATGAACAGCATCAAGATACTGGTGATAAAGTACACATGCTAACCATGAGCATGGATGTGTGCTGATACTGAGTCATTGTGATGCCGTTGCTACATTCATCTAAAGATGATTGTTAGAGACAAAGATTATAGCGGTTGGCAATTGAAAACATCACAATAGAAGAGCTCAAAATCGTTAAAGAGCAACTGACAGCTTTTGTCAGACTATTAAAGTACTTGACAATGTGACAAAATGAGCAGACTCCATTTTGGGAAAAGCATGCTAATGTCTGAGGTAAAGGATCGTATGGGCAATCCATTTTTAGACAAACTTACTAACGACTCTTAACGGTTCTTTACACCTTAAGACCATCATCAATGGGCAATCCAATTTTATGCCTTGATTGATACAGGGATCACCAAAATCCACAATGTCTTAGTAGGGCACCAAGCATGCCGATTTTTATAGCCTAAATGGACGTAGGGACTTTGTGCTTGGCATTGGTTCAAAGTGAGCCAAAGGTCATTCTCAATACACGTGTATTCACATTGGGTTGAAGCCAAGATCCATCAAGCTTAGGATCGTCACTAAAGCGAGGTGTATCCAAGTCTCAAGGTCTTGGGTTAGTATTGAGGCATACCGTTTCTGAGCCTTGTCTAGTACAAGAATCGGCACTAAGTGATTGATTCAAGTTACAGACCAAAGATCATTCTCGACATATTTGGTAGTGAAGTATAAGAAATTCATGATACATCCAAATGAATGAGCACACCTTCGAGCCATGCATGTGTCGGCTATAAGAAAATATAAGAATCGGCTTGTATGATGCATTTATGCATGCACTTAAAAAAGGAAAAAGTGCCTGTTGTCACACAGCGTTGTCGGCGGTGCCTCGTTCATTGAAGGGGATACCTCGATTGAGTCGGGATGCCCTAATTGAGCCAAGATGCTTGAGTTTTGAACCCGAAAGCCTCAGGAAGCTAGCCTTGAGAAGCCTCCATCGTGCCAAGATGCCTTGCTCAAGCCAGGAAGCCTAGCAAGAAGCTGGAAGCCCCGATCGAGCCGGGAGGGCTTGGTCAAGCTAGGACAACACTAAATGAATGTGCATGAGTGCCGGTTATGTATAAGCATGATATATTGATGTATGCATTGATAAGCCGAAGGTAAGCATGTATTGAAGTATGTTGTCATGGATATCTACATGGATATCTTAATGTATTCGAGATGTAGCAGTAAGTTTCTATTGATCTACCATCAACAATGTTTGTGAGTGTTGTACTTGCTAGGCTTTGATGATAGATACTTTTCTAGTAGAGAACTAGGAATTTTACTTACTGAGTTTCTCCAAAACTCACTCCTTTATCTTTCAGTCTTGTAGGCATGGAAGTCTCAAGTCAATATTGGGAGTTGCAATCATGCTAGAGGAGATAGGAAATTCCCTGGCCTATGTGGAAAATTTAGTGTGATGTAAAAAGAAAAGATGGCCCATAAAAAAAGGGTTTGTAAAAGTACTATTATAATATAAACTAGTGTGTTCTATGTGATGTCCGTCCCAGTCTTCTAGCTATAGTTTGTTCGAGGAGTTGTTTATTCACATTGCCACATATGCATGATAACAAGATTAAAAAAAAATCAAGACGGCGACAAGTTTGAAACGTCATGAAAATAACCCCGCCACTCAAAACCTTGGAGATGAAGTTGGGATCATAACAGTTTTTGGTATCAGAGCGAGGTTATTACTTGGAGTGATGAGGTGTACTAGGAATCGTGGGATAGTTCGTTAGGAAAAACATTCCATGTATGTGATTGTCTTGTTTGATGGATTTTCCTAACGATAAATTGGAACTACTAATATTTTCTTGTGCTCATAGAGAAAACATCCCTAGATTTCCTGTAGTTCTCCTATTAATAGACAACATGAGTGCTCGAGATTAGGTGACTTCGAAAGGAAAGTCGAAATATGACCTCCAACTAGATGAAGTTCCACAAGCTTTTACGACCATTGAAAGCCTTATGGATCAGCAGGCTCAACAACAAGTAGCCTTTTGCTCTTATTAATGCCTCTACAAGTGGAAACAAAAAATGGAAATGGCGAATGCCTTATGCAAGGACTAGTTGAACAATTCTCAAAGCTACGACCCCCAAGTTTTTCGGGATGGGAGATCCCGAAGAAGTTGAAATCGAGTGGCGCAATGGAAGCAGGGTTGAGCTAAAGTATCCAGGAAAGTATTGGCATCACTCCTTTAGAGGCATTATATTGTCAAGCTTACAAACTCTAGTCCATTGGAATAAGGTCGGGAAAAAGGAAGTCACTCATCCAAAGTTAGTCTAACCCATGGCAAACACCATGCATGTAAGTAAAGATAGGCTTAGAACTTCCCAAGGAAAATAGAAAAGTTATGCAGATAGAGAATGAAAACCTTTAGAATTTCAGGTAGGTGATCATGTTTTTCTCAAAATATCACCCCTGAAAGGTGTGTCTTGCTTTGGAGAAAAGGGAAAACTGAGCCCTCGGTACATAGGACCATTTGAAATCCTAAAAAGGATTGGGAATTTGGCCTCCTAATGCTCAAATACATTATGTGTTTCATGTATCTATGTTGAGAAAGTATAAGCCTAATCCAGCACATGTGCTAAACTTCGATGAGAATGAAGTATATGACAGAGGGTTGTATGTTGAAGAGCAAGTACAGATCGTGGATCGAAGAGAGCAACTAATAAGAAATAAGGCCATTCCCTTAGTAAAAGTTCTATGGCAATACCATGGGATGGAAGAGGCCATGAAATGGAAGTACCCATATCTATTTCATGAATCAAAAACGTTTTGAATTTTCGGGGACAAAATTTTTTAAAGGGGGGAAGTTGTGACATCCCGGTTTTGACCTATGAGAATAGCTATGAATCTAGTGTGCTAGTGGCAAGGATAAGCCATGGATCATCCTAGGATTCGACCATATGTTGATTATGGATCGATCAAAAGAACAGTCGTGGACCAATCCCATGACCACGATCATGGACTCGAGCGGTTCGATCAATGGGCAACTACCCGACCGGCAGAGTTGATCGAGAGATGGTCATAGTCGACCGTCATGGGTTGGTCCAGACGGTCATGCGCTAGTCATAGGTGATTCCACTCGGTCATGCACCGGTCGTGGATGACCATGATTTAACTCGATATGATCGTGTGTAAGGCATAAACATGATCAATCTCAAACAGCCACATGATAATATGGAGACAGCTTAGATGAAACATATGGCCAATCTCGGATCTAATCCGACCAACTGGTGTCGATCTAGGGACCGGTTGTTGGGCCACGCCTTAGGCCACCAATCGAGCCAAGAAAAGGAACTTTGCCTACTACACCTACACTAAGGGAGGCTTTGTGACATTTTGAATTTCAAATTCTATTTACAATTGAATAAGTAGGGCTTTTCATCGACGCACCTATAATTCTTTTCTCTGAGTTGGCCACTCATGAGATAACTAGTCTATTAAGTAAAGTCGTTAAGAAATCTGAACGGAATAAACTTAAGTATTCAACCAAGAATCGACTACTCGATCGTGCTAATTTGCAAGGGTCATTATGGCACTATCAAAATTGATTAGAGACCGGAGAGAGGTCGATTCGACAGAGGTATGTGATTAGTGTGTGGGTGATTCCACATAATTGCAAAATTCTCGTCAAATGGCACTAGACCGATTTTTCTGTCCCTATGCCCATATTTGAAATCTCAAGATTTTCACAACAACCGAGAGTCGTCAATGTGTTGAAGATGTACAATGTGGCTTGAAAATAATCGACCACAAATCAAATGCGCTAAAAATTCCTAAAAGCTACCCCGTAGGTTAGGTTAAGCTAAAATTGCGTCAGATTGAAATTAACTGCAAATTTGAACTCAATTTCAAAAATTGAAAGTTCTGTCATATTATGATTGATTTTAAGAACATAAACTCATCCTCTAAAGAATTTTCGACGAGTTCAAGATTTTTACAGAAAATCAATTCGAACAATTCGGAAAGCAAAGGAAATTTGAAGGGGCCAAATTGAAGGAATTTTTGGCCTCCAAAGCGAGCTAATTGGTGAAGGGAAATTGTGGAAATTATGTGGGCTTCCTCCTCAGCAAAATTTGGTCATCAATTGGAGAGATTTCCTAAGAAATTGAATTTCAGACATTTCGGAAAAGGGAAAAGAAATTCGGATGGTAGAGAGAGTGGTCAATTTTGCTGTCCAAAGTTGATTAATTTGTGGAAATTATGTGCAAGAAAGTAATGGGGGACCAAGGGGACAGGTATGTGGATTTTTGGGGGACCAAGCATTGATTAATTGGGATATTTTGCTTTGACTCTTCCCCCATCCACGGCTTCTCTCGCACGCCAAGCAACCAACCTCCCTTCGCGGCTTCGCTTCTCCATTTTCAATTTCTCCTTCGGTCTCTACTCTCCTTTCATTTTCTCCCTTCGAAGCCCCACTCCTTCAAATGGATTTCTGCAGCTCCACTATCAATTGTCTTCTCCATCAATTCTTCTTTCATGCTAGTCAACTCCAATGGTCAGTGGACCATGGGCCTTCACACTAGTGACGCCACCTGGCCCGACGTCCATCCCCTTCCATTCCTCTCTCTCTCTCTCTTTCTCGCTACCGCCCCACCTTGATTCCTCATGGCTTTGTTCCACCAAGTCAAACTTCCCAGCGAGCCTCTCCAACATTGACTCTGCAAGCTCCATCCTCCTTCGTCCGCAACTTCATTCCCTGCTAGCGCCTCTTCGTGACTTCATCGCCCCACACCACGATGTAGCTCCCTTTCTCCCTTTCAATTCCAACGACGTCTTCTGTAGCCACCACCCACCGTAACTCCCTTTCAACCCCACCAGCGAACAAACCGTCCACCTCACACCTCCGGTCCAACCAAGCTCAATCGTGACTAGCAGCTCCCTCAAGTCAGGACCAAGCCACCAACTTCGCTGTGGGCTTGTTGGGCTTTTTCAGCTCGGTCCAAGCTCCCTTTGACACCGCCGTAGGCCTAATTTTCTACTGCCGTCGTCGTGAATCAGTTTCACGCTAAACCGGTGAGTTTATGCACTAAACTCTCATTAGGGTGTTAATGACATTTAAGGAGTGTTTAGATTAAATTAAGAATTAATTTAGGTTAGTTAGATTAGTGATTTAGGTGGTTAGAAATTGTAATCAATTAGTTTATTGTATGTCCTTGTAGTTAGAATGGTTAGGATAATTTAATTAGTTCAATAGGTGGTTAGATTAGCAATTTTTAGCCTAAGTTTGTATTTATTGAACTAATATGTATTTATTTAACTAAATTTGGAAATTATTTAATTATTTAATATTTTTCGAAAATTAGACTCGAATAGCCGGTGACCGGAATTTTGTACCGAATGCAATGATGTGGTTAATTTCTGTAATTGAGTGTTAAATTGTATAAATTGAGTGGTGATTGTAATTTTGAGTATTTAATTCAAAATTTGGAAATTTTGCTAATTGTCCAGAAATTACCAGGTGTCAGGTTTAGACACCGAAAATGGATTTAAATACTATATCAAATAGTGGGATTTGAAAAGGGAGGGTATTAGTTTTTTGGGTTCAATCTAAGCGTGTATCCACACACGACTATTTTACCATGTATTTTTAATACGAAAAAAATATGCTAGGTTCACTATTTTAATTGAGGTATTTAAGTGCAATGCACGGTGTCCTAAGCCGAGATTAAATGGTCGTGTGTTAGCTAAGAGAACCTGTCCCCAAAATGAGTCAAGTGGACGTGCCCCTATATAGGATGCCCCTAGACAACAAAAGCCGGTTGCAATAGATTCTGGATCTATGCTCATTTGAGAAAGCCATCTAGTAGAAATGTTACCCTACTTAATAGGGTGAGACGACGCCTGGCTACACCAGAAGACCGCCAAACGTCGAGTAGGCCATGCCCGTGGGGCCAAGATCAAATCTAGAAACACATGAGTAATTTAGTTAAATGCGTTCCGTTATGGGGAAAAATTGTGTGACACAGTATGGGACGTGTCATAACGATTTAGCCTTATAACCAAGACCCTTGTGCTTGGTTGAAATTGAGTGTGGCATTCCATTTGATGACCTTATTTGCTGCTCATGCTTTTGTGGTTGTCTGTGATATAAATTGTGCTGACCTGCAGGGAAGATCTGAGACGAGGTAAATCTCTGTGATTATGTGGTTGTGTGGGTAGGACGTCTCTAGGCATATTACCCTCCTAATCGGGGTCTAAAGTGTGAACTCGCTGAGATTTATATCTCACTCCATCATGGGCTCAATTCTTTTCAGGATCGTAGAGTTGAGGACCCAAAGCCGAGGACTGGAGAGCTTAAAGTTAGAGTCTTCGTAGTTCCTTTTTGATCTAGACTTCTGGGCATAGATCTTTTTGGTAGACTTTTGTATATGACTCAGTGTGTATATAAAAGAGTATTTTGTTTGTTAATCTATATTTCCTGCTTTTCTATCCCATGTCTTTATTCTTGTTAAGGGATTTGTTTATTCGCTTCCACATCTGCAGTAAAATGAATGGGTCGATGACTCGTCCTAGGAAGTCACAATTTAATTAACCACCGAGGCATGGGCATGCGCTCAAGGTTCGGGATGTGACATCCCCACCGGAGTGGTATTAAAGCTGGTCGATAGTTGGAGTAATAAGGTGCAATAAGTTATGGGATCGTTAATAGGAATGACATTTATTTCATGCCGATGCATGTCATTGATAGCTGGTTGGTAGATTGTTTTGTGAGGATCGCTCAGCTTCTAATTCTGTGTGGAATTGGAAGGCAAGTTTCTGTAAAGAATCTGCGCTATGAATGATCAAGAGCAAAGGACTCCTAGAAAGCGAACCATTAGACCTGTTACTTGGGGTAGGACGCCGACGAGGGTCAGTACCCAAGGAGGTCGTGGTAGAGTGCCAACTCAGGCTAGCGCTAGTGGAGTAGCACCGCCTCTTGTTGGTGCTAGGGCTGCGACCCCTGGTGATCCTAGGATCGAAGGGATCATGCAGGTGCTTGAAGCTATGAGAGCACAAATGGGGCAGCAGGTCCAGAATCAAGCTGCCGTCACCACTACTTCAGCCACCGCTACAGCCGCCACTATCGCAATCGCTGCTACTGCCACTAATACCGCCACTAACGCTGCTACTGCTACCGTAGCCGTTTCCGCACCTGCTGCCACACCTACCGAAGTTCCAACTAGGAAAGTAGTAGTGGAGAGAGAGAGACCTATGCATAAGCTCGTTAAGAAGTTTTTGAAGTTGAACCCACCAAGGCTCACTGAGGCAAGAGATCCCGAAGCTGCTGCTCTCTAGATTCAAGACTTAGAAAAGGCCTTTGCACTGTTGAGGTGCACTAAAGAGGAAAAGGTCGTCCTTGCAGTTTATCAACTACAGGGAATTGCAAGCACTTGGTGGAGAGCCACTAGAGGTATAGTGTTCCCGGAAGGTGTAGTTCCAGAGTGGAACGCCTTCGTTGAAATATTCAACGGTAAATACTTTTCTGACAGTGCCAGGGAATTGAAGATGGTAGAATTTCAGCACCTCCGCCAAGGTACAATGACTATAGATCAGTATGAAGCGAAGTTCGTTGAGTTGTCGCAATACGCCCCTAAATGGTTTAAAGATGGGCTGAGACAGGAGTTAAGGAGTCCGTTGGTGCCATTCAATTTGAAAGATTACAACGGCATGTATGAACGGGCCCAGTTGATAGAGGGAGACCAGAACGAACAAGCCACTGCATTTAGTCACAGTTTGGTTCAAATAGGGATAGGAATCAGTCTGGCAAGAGACCGATGACTAAAGGAAGGTATTTGATTTTGCCCAACAGGAAGGGTGGAATAAGAAAATCAACGCATAGACAAAATGGTGCGTGTCATTTTAGCGGAAGATGACATGGATCAGCCCCGTGCCATTTTAGGCCGAGTGCTTGTTTTGAGTGTGGCCAACAGGGTCACGTGGCCAAGAATTGTCCTAGAAGACCGATGGGACCGCCATAATTGCCGCCACCACCACTGATGGGTCAAAATTGAAGATACGCGCCCCCGAATGCATAGCAGGGTGGATTGAACAGGCCTCCAACTCAAGGAATGACGTACGCTATCACGAGAGGACAGGTAGAAGACGCGTCTAATGTGATTATAGGTATTGTTTCATTGAACAACCATGCTGCTTATGCTTTATTTGACCCTAGTGCAACTCATTCATTTATAGTTGAGCAATTTGTTAAGCTAGTAGGATTGATTCCTGAGTTGTTGGAGTCAGTGGTTAGTATATCGACACCATTAAAGGATAAGGGGTTAACTACAGTGGGTTGTCCTGGTTACAAGTTAGTGATTGGTGAGCGAGAGGGGAGGATAAATTTGATAGTCCTAGCCATGTATGATTTCAATGTAATAATTGGTATGGACTGGCTCACCAAGCAACGAGCTAAGATGGACTGTTATCGTAAAGCGATTTAGTTTAACTCATTAGCGGGTGAAAGTTTCAAGTTTATTGGGAGTTGAGGAGGATCCTCGATTACCTTAATCTCGTTGCTTAAGGCAACTCGTTTGTTAGATGGGGGTTGCCAAGATTACTTAGCGACTATCGTGGATATAACAGTTGAGGAACTGAAAATTGAAGACATCGCTGTAATGCAAGAATTTCCAAATGTGTTCCCGAAAGAATTGTCAGGTCTACCGCTAGAGAGGGAGATAGAGTTTGTAATTAAGCTAGCTCCCGGGACAGAGCCAATTTCTAAGGCTCCTTACCGAATGGTGTTGTCAGAGTTGAAAGAACTGAATGTGCAAATGCAAGAGTTATTGGATAAGGGATTCATATGTCCCAGTGCATCACTTTGGGGAGCACCAGTTTTGTTCATGAAAAAGAAAGATGATTTGTTGCGTTTGTGCATCGACTACTATCAACTCAATCAGGTGACGATCAAGAACAAGTATCCACTGCCGAGGATCAACAACTTATTTGATCAACTGCAAGGAGTGTCGATATTCTCTAAAATCGACTTGATGACAGGTTATCATCAGCTGAGGATCAGAAAAGAGGACATACCGAAGTCAGCATTTCGTACTCGATACGGCCATTATGAGTTCAATGTAATACCGTTTGGTTTGACAAACGATGCAACCACTTTTATGGATTTGATGAACCGAGTGTTCAAAGAGTACCTAGATCAATTTGTGATCGTGTTCATCGACGATATCCTGGTGTACTCGAGAAGTCCAGAGGAACATGAAAGGCATTTGAGTGGTAATGTAGACACTGAGGAACCATGGATTATACGCTAAATTCAGCAAGTGCGAGTTTTGGTTGACTCGTGTTGCTTTCCTAGGTCACGTGATTTCAGGCGAAGGAATCTTCGTGGACTCAACCAAGATTGAAGCAGTTATCAACTGGCCAAGACGGATAATAGTGACAGAGATCAAAAGTTTCTTGGGTTTAGCCGAGCATTACAAAAGGTTTGTGGAAGGGTTTTTGGCTTTAGCTTCGCCGTTGACTCAACTACTGAAGAAGGAAGAGAAATTTGTGTGGACAGATAAGTGCGAGTGTAATTTCCAAGAGCTTAAGTAGAAGCTGACTACCGCACATATGTTGACAATACCATCTAGTCCTGGAGGGTATGAGATCTATAATGATGTGTCGTTTAGAGGACTGAGTTGCATGCTAATGCAACATGATAGGGTTATTGCATATGCGTCCCATCAGTTGAAACCTCATGAGCTGAATTACTCGACAGATGACTTAGAACTTGCAGCAATCATTTATGCTATGAAGATTTGGAGACATTATTTGTGTGGAGAAAGATTCCAAATCTTCACTGACCATCAAAGTCTCAAGTACATATTCTCTTAGAATGAGTTGAATATGAGACAGCATCGCTGATGGAACTCCTGAAGGACTATAATTGTGATATTTGGTATCACCCTGAAAAAGCGAATAAAGTCACAAATAAGCTGAATCGGAAGTCTCTAGTTGTGCATATGATGGTTAAAGAGGGTCTTACTCGAGAGAGCTTGAGATTCAACTTTCAAGTTTGAGGTAGGCCACCTTTCAAATCTTATGGCCACCCTCAAAATTGAACCGGAAGTGCAGATTAGGATGAAGACGCTTCAGTTGACAGACCCAGAGATTCAAAAAATCCTACAAGAGGATACCGAAAAGAGAAAGGCTAATTTTTCTAATGACGGAACACTAAGGTTCCAAGGACGATTGTGTGTACCTGACGATGCAGCACTTAGGGAAGAGATTTGTCAAAAGCTCATCGTAGCAGTTACAATATTCATCTTGGAAGTTCGAAGATATATCAGAATCTACATCAACACTATTGGTAGTCCGATATGAAGGTGGATATTGCCCAGCATGTCGCCAAATGTCTGACGTGTCAGCAAGTGAAGGCACAGCATTGTAAGCCGGGAGGACTTCTGCAACCTCTCGAGATTCCCAAGTGGAAATGGGAGCACATCACGATGGATTTTGTGATAGGTTTACCAAGGAGTCGAGGGATAATGATTCTATTTGGGTAGTGGTCGACAGACTGACGAAGTCGGCTCACTTCATCGCAGTACGAAAGAACCTTGATTTAGACAGGTATGCAAAGTTGTATGTGCGTCAGATTGTTTATCTGCATGGAGTGCTAGTGAGATTACTTCAGACTGAGATCCGAGGTTTATAGCTACATTTTGGAAAAGTCTACAGATTGCCTTAGGAACGAAGCTGCATTATACTACGGCCTATCATCCTCAGACGAATGGCCAGTCTGAGAGGACGATTCAAACCCTCGAAGACATGCTACGAACTTGTGTATTGGATTTCAAAGGAAGCTAGGAGGAATAGCTTCATTTTATCGAGTTTGCCTACAACAACAGCTACCAGCAGAGCATTCAATGGCTCCCTTCGAAGCGTTGTATGGAAAAACATGTAGAACATCAGTTTGTTGGGATGAAGTCAGAGAACGACAGATCGTAGGCCTAAAGTTGGTTCAGCGATCAGTAGATGCAATTGCCGTCATCAAAGACAGATTAAAGACCGCTCAGAGTCACCAAAAAAGCTACGCAGATAAGCATCAAAGACTATTGGAATTCCAAGTTGGTGAGCACATTTTTCTAAAGGTGCCACCAATGAGGGGTACTTCGTGCTTCGAAAAAAAGGGAAAGCTAAGTCTGAGGTACGTAAGTCCCTATGAGATTTTGGAAAGAATAAGGATTCTAATGTATCTTCTCACATTGCTGGCAAGGTTGGCACAAGTGCATGACGTCTTTTACATGTCGATGTTAAGGAAATATGGACCTAACCCAACCCATGTGTTGAACTTATAAGAGTTAGATGCGGACGACAGAGTGTCGTACATGAAAAGGCCAGTTCAGATTGTGGATCGCAAGGAACAAATTATGCGCACCAAGACAATCTCATTGGTTAAAATGGTCTAGCAATACCACAACACATAATGAGCAACCTAGGAAAGTAAAGATTCGATGAGACGACAATACCCCCATTTTTTTGTTTAAGGAATTGTAATGGTTTAAATTTCAAGGACGAAATTTTTATAAGAGGGGAAGAGTTGTGACATCCTAAATTTCAGGTTCTATTTTCAATTGAATAAGTAAGGCTTTTCATCGACGTTCATATAGTTCTTTTTTCTAAGTTGGCCACTCACGAGATAACTAGTTTATTAGGTAAAATCGTTAAGAAATCTGAACGCAATAGACTTGAGAATTCGACAAGAAATTGACTACTTGACCATGCTAATTTGTAAGGGTCATTACGGTGCTTGTCAAAATCGATCGGAGACCGGAGATAGGTCGATTCGACGAGGTATGTGATTAATGTGTGGGTGATTCCACCTAATTGTAAAATTCTCGTCGAACGGCACTAAACCAATTTTTCTATCATTTTTGTACCATGTGCCAATATTTGAAATTTTGAGATTTTCATGATAACCGAAAGTCACCAATGTGTCGAAGATATACAATGTGGCTCAAAAATAATCGACCGCAAATCAAATGCGCTAAAAATTCCTAAAAGCTACCTCGGTATGGTAGGTCACGCCAAAATCGTATTAGATTAAAATTAACTGCGAATTTGAACTTGATTTCAAAATTGAAAGTTCTGTCATATCACGATTTATTTTAAGAATGTCAACTCATCCTTCGAAGAATTTTCGATGAACTTGGGATTTTTATGGAAAATCAATTCGGACGATTCGGAAAAGAAAAGAAATTCAAAGGGGCCAAATTGAAGAGATTTTTGGCCTCCAAAGCAAGCTAATTGGTGAAGGGAAACTGTGGAAATTGTGTGAGCTTCCTCCTCAAAAAATTTGGTTGTCAATTGGAGAGATTTGTTAAAAAAATTGAATTTCGGACATTTCGAAAAGGGAAAAGGAATATGGATGGTAGAGATATTTGTTAAAGTAATGGGGGACCAAGGAAATAGGCATGTGGATTTTGGGGAGACCAAGCATTGATTAATTGGGATATTTTGCTTTGACTCTTCCCCCCATCCATGGCTTCTCTCGCACGCCAAGCAACTGACCTCCCTTCGCAGCTTCCGCTTCTCCATTTTCAATTTCTCCTTCAATCTCTCGCTCTCCTTTCATTTTCTCCCTTCGAAGCCCCACTCCTTCACGCAAATTTCTGCAGCTCCACTATCAATTGTCTTCTCCACCAATTCTTCTTTCACGCCCGCCAACTCTAGCAGTTAGTGGACTGTGGGCCTTCATGCCAGCGACGCCACCTGGCCTAACGTCCATCCCCTTCCATTCCTCTCTCTCTCTCTCTCTTGTTGCCGCCCCACCCCGATTCCTCGTGGCTTTGTTCCACAGAGTCAAACTTCCCAGCGAGCCTCTCCGACGTTGACTCTATAGGCTCCATCCTCCTTCGTTCGCGACTTCATTCCTTACCAGCACCTCTTCATGGCTTCACCGCCCTGCACCACGCTGCACCTCCCTTTCTCCCTTCCGATTCTAGCGACGTCTTCTGCGGCCACCACCCACCGTAACTCCCTTTCAGCCCCACCAGCGAATGAACTGCCCACCTCACGCCTCTGGTCCAACCAAACTCAGCCACGACCAATAGCTCCCTCAAGTCAAGACCAAGCCAACAACTTTTCTTTGGGCTTGTTGGGCTTTTTCAACTTGGTCCGAGCTCCCTTTAACGCCGTTGTAGGCTCAAGTTTCGACCGCCGTCACGCCGCCATCGCCATGAACCGGTTTTCGCACTAAACTGGTGTGTTTATGCACTAAACTCTCAGTAGTGTGTTAATGACATTTAATGGGTGTTTAGATTAAATTAAGATTAGACTAGTATAGTTATTAGTTTTTTTTTTTTTTTTTGGTCGAAAGTATAGTTATTAGTTTGTTTAATTAATTTAGGTTAGTTAGATTAGTGATTTTGGTTGTTAGAAATTGTAATTACTTAGTTTATTGTATGGCCTTGTAGTTAGAATGGTTAGGATAATTTAATCAGTTCAATAGGTGGTTAGATTAGCAATTTTTAGCCTAAGTTTGTATTTATTGAATTAATATGTATTTATTGAATTAAATTTGGAGATTATTTAATTATTTAATATTTTTCGGAAATTAGACCGGGATAGTTGGTGACCGGAATTTCGTGCTAATTGCAATAGTGTGGTTAATTTCTACAATTGAGTGTTAAATTATGCAAATCGAGTGGTGATTGTAATTTTGAATATTTAATTCAAAATTTGGAAATTTTGGTAATTGTTTAGAAATTACTGAGTGCAGGTTTAGACGCCGAAAATGGTTTTAAATACTATATCAAATAGTAAGATTTGAAAATGGAGGGTATCAATTTTTCGGGTTCAATCTGACCGTATACCCACACACATCTATTTTACCGTGTATTTTTAATACGAAGAAAATACCAAGTTCACAATTTTAATTAAGGTATTTGAGTGCAATGCATGGTATCCTAGGCTAAGATTGAATGATCATGTGTTAGCTAAGAAAACCCATCCCTGAAATGAGTTGGGTGGACGTGCCCGCAGTAGATTAAGAACCTATGCTCCTTTAGATAAGCTATCTAGTAGAGACGTTGCCATGCTCAATGAGGTGAGACGATGCCTGGCTATGCCAGAATATTGCCAAACGTGGAGTAGGTCATGCCCGTGGGGCTGAGATCAAATTTAGGAATGCATGAGTAATTTAGTTAAATGTGTCAAGTTATGAGGCAAAATTGTGTGACACGGTATATGACGTGTCATAACAATTTGGCATTTTAACCAAGACCCTTGTGCTTGGTTGAAATTGAGTGTGGCATTCCAGTTGATGAGCTTATTTGCTGCTCATGCTTTTGTGGCTATCTGTAATATAAATTGTGCTGACCTGTAGGGAGACGAGGTAAGTCTCTGTGGTTGTGTGGTTATATGATTAGGACATCTCTAGGCGTATTACCCTCCTAATTGGGGTTTAGAGCGTGAACTCGTTGAGATTTATATCTCACCTCGTCATGGGTTCAATTCTTTTCAGGACCGTAGAGTGGAGGACCCAGAGACGAGGACTAAAGAGCTTGGAGTTAGAATCTCCAGTGTTCCTTTTTGATCTAGACTTCTGGGCATAGATCTTTATGGTAGACTTTTGTATATGACTCAGTGTGTATATAAAAAAGTGTTTTGTTTGTGAATCTGTTTTCTTGCTTTTCTATCACATGTTGTTACTATCAGGGGATTTATTTATTCGCTTCCACATGTGCAATAAAATGAATGGGTCGGCGACTCGTCTTGGGAAGTCACAATTTAATCAACCACCGAGGGATGGGTACGCGCTCGAGATTTGGGGCGTGACAGGCTCAGTCACGAATCTCGAGTGTGTTGGAATGGTCGTTAGGGGATGTACACAAAAAGCCCTTGCTCAGTCCCTATTGCATTTTCAATGGCCTATTTCTTCATGATTTCCATGTTGCCAAGAAATGGACAAAATGGAATTCTTTAGAACACCCTAGCTTCTTCATGAAGGAGGGTGATTCATTATTTCACCTAGATTTTTCTAAATATGGTCATCATTTCCAAGGATTCACATTAGGGATGTAAAAAGAAAAGATGACCTATAGAAAAAGGGTTTGTAAAAGTACTGTTATAATATAAACTAATGTGTTATATCTGATGTTTGTCCTAGTCTTCCAAATGGTGTTTGTCTAGGGAGTTGTTTATTCACGTTTTTGCATGTGTATGTTAACAAGATAAAAAGAATATGGACGGTGATAAGCTTGGGATGTCGCGAAAATAACCCTTGTTACTCAAAACTCTAGATATGGAGTTGGGGTCATAACATCATATTAGGATCACACCTAATAAGATTACATCTGCTCAATGACTTGGGTATATGTCACCCAATAATACTCAACAAATACACACAATAGTAATATTTGATTGTCTTTGTCATCATCAAAACAACACATGTGATTTTCCCAACAATCTTCTCCTTTTTTATGATAACAATACAAAATTTGAATATGTAGATATCTTAACATGCAATAAAAGATATTCAATTTCATGTGCATGAAAAGTAAGCAAATTTGCTTATCTTGCCAAAAATATAAATTCAGTTCAAGGCGTAATAAGCACATAATGCAATCTTCAAATATCAATATATTCAATAAATATAATCAGGAGATAGCAAGTAGAAACAATTTCAGCAAAACAATAAAGATTATCAACGGCTCCTGTTTTTACACAAATCACATCAGTTTCAAATTGGAATGAATATTCGTCACGTGAACTAATACTCCTCCTAGTAGAATGCATATTTCATTTAATACCTTCCCCTTTTTGTCAGAATAAATAAGACACTAATAATGTATATGCAATTAATCTCATTTTCGCACAATATTCACTGCAAATATTTGGCATGAAATACAATTTCCATAAACAACATGCTTTACAAGCTTAAGCAAAAAAAAAAAAAAAAAAATGTACAATGAAACTCGTGTTCAATGGATCAAACATCATATATATATATATATATATGAACATACATGCTTAAAATCATTCTAATTCTCTCCTTTTTTTGTCATAATGAAGCATGATATTGCATACGGAATATAAAAATCTACTTAGATAATTTCAACAGTTTGCACATGAACAAATATTAATATCTCCACACATGATAATTGATGGGAGAACAGTAACAATTTAAACAATATCGAATCAATGCAGCGGAATAAAATAATCTCCCATCTTATATAAACCTAATAAAAATCGATATAGTAGAGTAAAATAAATACCAAACACACAAACACAATACGATTTTTTTTACGTGGAAAACCTCCTCGATGTGAGGAGATTAAAAACCACGGGACCGGAGTCCACCCGAAATTCTTCACTATCAACAAAATTGGGTGAATAATGTTCTTCTCTAACAAATACTAAAGATACATAGCAGCAAAGATCTCAAGAACATAATTCTTGGTAATATACATGAATTTCACAAGAGATTAATGATAAACCGACCAAAACGCAGGTTTTGATCAATCCACGAAAAACCTAATGTAAAGAGTTTCAAACGAAAATCAAACTGTTTAGATTCGAGAAGATTGCGCCACGAACATGCTGACAAAATTTCAGCTCAATCGGACTACGAATCGACCTCGATGTCAATTTGATGTAAATCGATATTGGCCAAACCCCTAAATTTTCTACTTTCTCTTTTTCTCTTGTTACTATTTCATTTTACAGCTACCACTTTATAAAGATAGTGAGAAACCATATTTCTTCCTATAACTTATCATATGAACTCAAGCCCATTTTGGACTTACAACTCATTAGGCTTTCTTCACATAGGAGTGAACCCAGCTAACAATAGTTCTAAAGGAATAACTAAGACAATCAAATTTCATGACAACAAAAGAGATGATGGATAAAAGCATTGAGTAACAACAAGTTGACAATTGATATAAATATTTGACAAGACCAATGTTTCTCTCCCAGTCTAAGTGCTATCATCACAATAAATGCCGTCATCTACATATAATTATCATCATCTATACATATCCTAAATAATCATCTCAATATTATCTCTTTATGATTGACAATATCAGCAAGTGATTTTGCAAATGAGAGAGAGTAAAAGACATATAAGATGGACTAACCAAACTATGTAGAATTTAGCAAGTTATGTGGATGCATACACTTCTTTTTTCCATCCTCAAAATGATAATCAAGATTCGGGCCAAAATTAAATCAAATATATCAAGATTTGTGTTGGGCCATTGGCCTTTGAGACTAAAGGTTAGACCCCTAATATTATCTCGTCTGATTTATTGTGGGTGATAGACTGATTTTTTTTTTTTATTGAGTTGAAAAACATGTTATTCGATGATGTCATTGAATTTTAGATATAACACATATTTTAATATGTAATTAAAGTTTATTAATCCTCATTTATATCTCACGTCAAATGTCATTTGCATAATTATAACTTAGGTGTATCATGGTCTAGGGCCTTCATGTTTAGAATAATGCATTTACTTCCTATAGAGTTAGAAATAGTACAAGGTTTTCAATAAATGAGTGAGAGGGATAGAGGGTGGTGTCAAGCTGCAAGCCAACCGAATAAGAAAAGTGAGGAGGGAGGCAAGAGAGGTAAGATTCGTGAGACTGAAAGTGAGCGCCGCCGTCATGAGCAAGAGGTGTGATTGAGAGTGAGTGTCGTAAGTGAGGTTGTGACTGCGAGAGGCGAGACTGATAGTGAGCGACAAGCATTGTGAGAGAGGCCGTGAAAGGCGTGATTGAGAGTCTGAGAGTAAATGTCGTGAGCAAGAGAAAGGCGTGAGTAAAGAATGAGGCAATTAGGGTTTTCACGTTTCTACATGACTAAGACTGAATTTTGACGAATTCGCAGTTAGTAATTAGGGTATTTAATTTTCCAATAATAAGAATTCAAAATATATGTATATATTAGTCTGGTCCAAACGGCTTAGGTGAACAAGTCAACACCTAAAGAATTTTTATGAAAGTCTTTCATTTGCTTCTCTTAGATGGAAGTTTATTTTCCCATAATGTATCCTATTTCATTCTTACTCAATCAAAGCCTTGTTTATGGACTACATTGAACAAATTAAAATTTCAAGGAAGATATTGCACATTAATTTAAAGTTCAAGGACCACAAAAAAAAAAAAAAAAAAAATCAAAGAGGACATTACACATTAAATTAAAGTTTAAAAATTGAATTAATTAAAAGTTTATGAATCACATTACACATAAGTTAAAGTTCAAGGGCCATTTATGTCATTTCTCCATAAAGCAATTGCTTCTTTTTTTTTTTCTTTTTTTTTTTTTTTTTTTTTTTTGGTCGAAAGAAAGATATCAAAATAAAACTTGAAAGATATATAGAATGCTTTCAGCCTAGCAAATCCCAACTAACTACAGAACAAAGTAAAAGCTAGAAAGCAAATAACAAAGTAGAGTCGACAGTTAGAAGTACACTCTCATCCTTAGAGAACAAATCTAACAACATAAACAATTGGCAGCCGATCATCAGATTTAGTGATGAGCACAAGTTGATATCTTCCACTTCATTTACAATGGCCTATGGTGCACATCTATGTTGAACATCCTCATCACTATTGTCATGCAAAGACACCAACATCAAAATGTTGAAAGAACACAGATCAAATACTTGTAAACAAGTCCCAAATCTATATTTAAATCTAGTTGGACAGAGTAAAACCCCCAAAGTTTGACCTAAATATAAATCGGGAGGGGAGAGCAGCCTAATCTCGAAGGGTTATAGAGCCACGTTTCAAATATCTTCCTTGGTGGCTCTTGATTGAACGAATGGTTGAACTGGTCTCTACGTTCGCCCAACATCAGCTGCAGGAATTTATTCACACTTGCTACTCCGAAAACAAATTAGGAGAGAAAAGAAAGACAAAGAGCTTCAAGAGAGGGACGAGGGCGACAGCTCTCTTTGTCTTCAACGATAGCAATTGTTGATACCTCAAAGTTTGACCTAAGATTTTCGAAAAGCTTGACCAAAGTAAATGAAAAATAGACTTTGTTAAAAATCCAATCATAAGATATAATTGCGTGGTATTCACCAAGAGATTTTTAAAGGTATAAACTTTGGCATAGATTAGATGGTCGGATCTTAAGATGACATGCTTTTTAATTGTTCAATCTTGAAAGTATTGGGCAATTTGTAAAATGAACTTAATCTTGATATCAATAAGAACATCAAGTCGCAAGTTTTTTGATGTTGCAACAATTACATTAATCGGGCTTAAGACGAAAAAAAATATAGCGAGTTTTCACCATGACCATTTATTAGGCCCCATTTTCAAAATTTCGTGATCCCGACAATTTTTCCACAATGCGGTCTACACTTTTAGAATTTTCGGGTTATAAGATTTCTATGGGAGAAAACTCGGGTCAAATGGACTATGTACAAAAAAGTTATTCCGGTCGAAGTTTAATTAATTTTTGAAAGATACATGACAAATTTTGAGGGAGAAAAACAATCAGTGCCAGGTGGCAGCCTACCTACTTAGGGCAGACCATGTGTCAGGTCTAGGGTGAACCTGGCCGTAGCCAAGTACATGGCCGCACTAGCCAGGCACTGGGTCGGTCCGGCTTGCCGGATGAGCTTCACAATGCGGCTGTGCAGCCCACTTCAGGCCCATTTCAGTACCCATTCGGCCTTTCTCAGCCCTTTTCTTCCAATTTCACCTCTTTTGGGCCCCTTTCGCCTGCCCGAAGATCACATTGGGGAATGGAAACAATTAGAAGTTTTCTTCTGAATTTATCCATATTCCTCGCAGTTAATTGCTAATCAGATTGAAACCCTTCGAAAATGGGACGATTTAGATGGATTTTTTTTTTTTTTTTTGGATTTAGATGGATACTAGTTGATTTTCTCTCTTTTTTCTTCTTATAATCCTTTCCAAACACTATTAGCAAATCATGACGAAAAAGTGAAAGTGAATAATAATCAATAACTTTGAGATGTTTAATAACTTTCCTCAAAGTGGCATTTGCCCCTGCTACATCGCTTCCATATTAAGGCAAAGTCAATTATAGGATACAGCAAAGCCACCAAATCACAAAGAACCAATATACCTATGATTTTCTTATGAACATCTCTTTAATTTCATGAAAAGTTCAAAGATAAGAGAATTCCATTAAGAGAGCTCAAGGATGATTGCACGTGACATTGTAATCAAGTAATCATCTGTGAAAACACTCTCATCCATTTCATTATAGTCATTCCATTTCATGTAAGGGACATCTTTTGAACGAAATAATGAGCTCTTGTGTTCTTCATTTAGTAATTTATAAAATATTACATTTATCTCTTTTTCATCGCGATTCTCAGCTACATCTTTGAAAGTCCAATAAATCTTGGACTTCCAAGTTTAATGCCTCTAAATATAAAAGTTAATTGACCACGGAGAAATCATTGGTCTCGTCACTCTCTTCATCATCAACCATGAGAATCAACCATATCTTTCTCATTTCATGTAGTCACGTGAGAAGAATTCATCAACATTCACAATCTACATCAACTAAAATGATCATTTTATCTTCTTTCATTTCCCTTGCTATCAGCCAACAATAGTATTAGCTTAGCTAGGCATTTCTGCATTGCCACAATAATCCAAAGTCCGAAACTTATTATACGAATGCTTTCCAGATTTCAAGATTTTCTTACTCAGAAGCCGGCATTGCTAGAGGATCTTAATTAGCGACAATCATCATCAACTTACATCACATTGCTTGTGCCTCATAGGAAGATCCATCTCGACTGGACAGCAGAACTTTATTAGTTAGTAAGACAACAAAGTTGATGAAATCACGCCAAGAGTAAGTTTAAGAGAGATCCAAGTAGAGGACGAGTGATTCGGTAAGAACGAGCAATTAGCTCGCAAGCACTTACGTTGTTGTCGTGCATATCCGGCTCTTCCTCTCTCTCTCTCTCTCTCTCTCTCTCTCTCTCTCTCTCTTCCACCTCTTTTCCATGCTTTATCATGGGAAGCCATTTTTGTTCTATTGTCTTTTCCTTTCTTTTTTTCATTTTTTCTGCACAACCCTTTTGAATCGGTCAAATCAGCGCTAAATGACGCTAAAACTCGAACCCATAATTGCACACATCACCAAGCATTCAACAAATGAAACTTCATCCCTCGAGACAGAATCTTCAGAAATGAAATCATGAAAAAATTTAAAATCGAAAGGGGTCATGTCTTCTCTTCTTCTCGGACCATTTGCAGATAGGGGACATGCAACATAATGCCATTTTGTCTAAAATCGATTTAATTATTTTGCTTCTTTCCCATCTTAATCTTGTAGCACGTGTTGGTTATTAGGTCGATGGTGAATCAGCCTTTCTGTATATGATTAGAGAATATAAACTAAATTTAAGGGCGTGATTACGATTCTTAGCCACGCTCGAACTTCCTAATACACTTAAATTAACCTACTCCCACATAAGCATAGAAACAATCGCTCTCGTGCCAGCTCCTCTCTTGGTGCACACCTTGCGGTCTCATATCTTCTGAACAGGACTGATTGCGATTATTGCCAAAAATAGAAAGTCCTTATTCGTCTGTATAATTGTAAGTACAATCAACATATTTAAAAATAATTTTACATATGAAAAATGACTGACAATAAGATAGATGATCATAAAGTACACACGTAAGCCACTTATGAGTGATTAACTTGGAGCAACAAATTAATTTACCATACACGCGGCTGATGCAAAGAATTTTTTTTTTTTTTTGGCGGAGACAATGGACGGACTATATTGTTCTCCAACCATACTACCAATTAGTGGGTTGCAAATTATGGTTACGAAAATCACGTATTTGCAAATTTGACTAAGTAAAAATATAGATGATGTCCATGTCTAGAACCTACAAACTAGAAGACTGATTAAAGGGAATTTCTTTTTTAAATAGGAAAATATGATTATAACATAAATCGGTGACATGTGATAAATAGGTTCTTCTGCTTACATAAAATAGTAAAGGCACGTGAAAACAGGTTAATAGAAAGGGAGAATTACATAATTGGTTCTTAAATTTATCCCAATGTGTAATGCGTCCTTGGACTTTAGCTTTGTTCAATTTGATCCTTGAACTAGTATAAATGTTCAATGTAGTCCTCCGTTTACTCAAAAGACAAATCAGATTTTTTTATGATGTTGATCATCAGATGTTGAGTTGGATTTTTAATAATGATAAGTCGACATGTTTCTCTTTATATCCACCTACTTTAGAAAAAAAAAAAAGAAAAAAAGATTAGCGTGTTAACATGTTTATCATTATCTAGTAACATGGATTATTATATCTTGATTTAAGGAGAATAACTTACTTAGATAATCTACATGTAACTTTTCTTTTTTATGTAGTAGTAGTAGTATTCTATTTAAACTTAATGAATTGGAAGTTGTATCAATAGATTCCGCTAACTTGAATTAATGGAAAGATTACATTAAATATTTTTTTTATATATTCTAGGAACTAGATTAAATATTCACTAATAATTCAATGATCACATAAAATTTATTATAAATTCAAGGATGACCTTGCACAATGAATCAAAGTTTAATTACCATTTGTGTCATCCTCCCTTATAAAAACAAATAAGGGTTAAATTTACGAACTATAATTGAGACTCGTAAATAGGGAAAAGCCTGAAATTTGGTCTTGTAAATGGGAGAAATTAAATATTCATTGGGGGCCAAGACCTGCAGACTAATGACTACATCTTGTTAATTATTTTTTACTAATTTAAGCAACGAGGAGTTTCTCTTAGGAAAAAGAAACTTATATAAAGACTATTTATATGATAGATATTTCATTAGTTCATTTCTATGCACCAATGTTTTTTATAACCTCTTCGTAAGTGTAGATTTCATGGGGCTCAAAATAATTTAAATTTACGATGTCATGCTCTAATTTCATAGAAATTTTGCAAGACTATTACCAATTACTTTCAAAGATAAGTTATTAAAGATTGAGTGGTTTAAAATTTAAATAATGTATGAATTTGCGGGAAAAAAATCCTTAAAAGAGAGAGAGAGAGAGAGAGAGAGAGAGAGAGAGTTTGGAATGATTTTGTACAGCTATGAGTAAAAAGGACATTAAAACAAAGAACAAGGGGCGTGGGAGCTATCGTCACATCATGTCAATATATTCATCACCAGAAAGCACCTCATAACTATTGCCACTCGTGATATGTGTGTATGTGTCGATTGGAGATAGACGCGCATGCATCATGCGAAAGGGATCTCTGTACGTGAGGACAAGTGCAAACTCCAAACACAAGCGCACTGTTCCTCTTCGTTTTGTAACGTCAAGGAAGGTTCCTCCACCTTTCCTCAAATCAAATTATATATTTATTTTATAAGAAAGCTCTCCAGCTAATTCAATCGGGAGCTCTTCATCACCCAAGTCCTTTAGCCATCATGATGAGACGACCAGCTATTTAGTTTTCTTTTTCTTTTTCATCACACTTCATCAACGAAGCACTTTGGGAGCTTCCAAACGGTAGCCGAAACTAACGCCTTGTGGCTTCCCGTATTTGACCGCATTTTCAACACGAACTTGCCCATTGTAAAGACCGCCAACCCGGAGGATACCCAGACCGGTGCATCTAGGTTAAATAAAGATTAAGCGCGTGATCATTCATCCTAAATATCAATTGGAGAAACAAAAGCAGGAAGCATTTTAATCCAATATGGCGGTAGAAACGAGTTGTCACGATCCCTATGGAAGGAAGCGCCGAACTACTTGAGGGTTCTCTTCCCTATTTGATCCTCGTACAGCATTTCAATCAAATCCGTTGTTTGATTCAAGTGAATGGGATTTAAAGCACTTTTAGGAGCTCCATATGGTAATCATGATCAGCGCCTTGGGTCACTAAATTTGATCGTACTTCAATAGGAGCATGCCGTTGGAAAAGACAGCGATAAGCCACCTGAGTTAAAAGGAAAAGGTTAAAATGAAAGCATGAAGCATTTTAACCCAGTATTCGAGGTTGGAGTTAGATGTAGTAAAAGTACTAATCATTTTTTAATACGAACCTAGCCGACAGAAAAGACAACCACGACCCTACTAGGTGAAAAATAATTCTTTTTAAAACATTTTGATGACTTGGAAGGGACTCATTTCGGTCTGTTCCATATAGGTAAGTTAAAACTGAGCTTAAATATTGATAGAATAAAGAAAGGATGAAGCATTTAACTAATCTGACATGGTTGAAGTTAAAACATAGAGATATACACCATGTTTATAGAACAAAACACAAAAATGAGGTAAGACCAAAAGTAGAAAGAATCAAACTTGAGATGTCCAAAGATGACATCTCAATGAAGGGATGGGAACCCTCTACCTCCATAGGATCCTCATACGATGTTCCAATCATCTCAACTGTCCATTCAGATGGCTATGTTTTCTTTAGAAATTTGTGATTGAAACCCTTTAGGATTAACTAAGTTGATTAGGATGTCAAGGGATTACTAACTCAATAACTAGAGAATATTTGTTCGAATCCTACCAATTGTTTGCAAACTCTCTGAATTAGGGCTACCTACATATGCCAAACGTTGAATTTAACTAGTTTATGGGTTTGCAAGGTATTCCATGTGCCAACAGGGTCCATGCTTAAAATATTAAGGAGGCCCCCCTTTTGAGTTCATTAGGGTCTATGAACTCTTTAAATCAAGGCTATCTCTATGTTCGTGCTACTGAATTATAAAATAAAAATAAAAAAAAATTATGAATAACTATGTCAAAAGGTTGAGATTATTTGGGCACCACAGGGTTTACCTTGAGGCCATAAAGGATTTTAATCCATATTGAGTTTGAGTCCATAAATATTTGGATCTAAATACTTGAACCGTTAAAATAATGACTAGGTGCAGCCCTCTTTTAAGTAAGGGTTACTATTAGATTTATTGTTGGTGAAATAAACACTTACACGTTTACCATTGGATGAATGACATATTTGTTTGAACTTACTTGTGGATCGAAATTCTATGTGTAAATAATTCAATGGTGTGTGTAAGTTATTACTTATATTGGGAATGGACCCAATAAAAGCCTAATGAAAAAAGTGGAAAGTCCTTAGAGAGAGAGAGAGAGAGAGAATTACTTGTAATTAAGGATACTGTTTCCTTTTCTTTTGGTTGTATGTATTTCTTAATAGTATGAAATGATAATGCTACAGGTATAAGAATTTCAATACTTAAAGGTTATGGTTTGTACTAGTGATAATATAAATGAGTATTCTCTAGCTCAACTTCGAGTATCTAGTCAGATATCTTACATTAGCACAAAATAAAAAAGGCTGGTCAGGTATCCCAGAAAGCGTTACCTTTCCACATCATTAATTTAGTAAGCAGTATATAGTTAATTATTGTGGTGTCCCTAGTACTAATCATTGAATATCTAGTTTAAGGCCAATAATATATATACTTAGGCCGGCAATATTTAAATAAAAAGGAGAGGCTGGGTTGAAGTTGATATAAAATGGAGAGGAGAAAGATGGAGTCTTGAGAGCCTAACAAATAACAATGTCAAAATAATCAGAGCATAAACTGTGCATGACTTCATAAAAAATTGAACATACTTCCTAAATATTTTCAAGATGCTTGTGGAAATGGGAAATAGGAGCGAAGAAAAATAATGCTTGTGGTCCAATTGAAGCCTAGGGACTAAATGATATGATAAAGTCTATTGAATGAGTTTGCTGTTAAGAATACAATGCTCAGAAAAGAAAAGGGATTTGTTTTCAACTTAGCTGAAGAACAGCGAACTTCTCTTCTCATTGGCAGAAAGGCAAAGTATAGCAGAAGATGCATGCACCACAATATGAATACGTTCCCAACACGTTCAACTGTCAGAACATATCCAAATTTAGGAAAGTCATATATATATATATATATATATATATATATATATAGAGAGAGAGAGAGAGAGAGAGAGAGAGAGAGAGAGGACAAAAAGAAGACCGCGTTAAGGAAAAACCCCTGGTTGATTGCTACAACAGCATACATGGACAGATAAACTCTGCGCTTGAAAATGTTGATAATAATAATTAGATATATGAAATAACTGTCTGCTAGGGGAAAAAAAGGCATCAACTACAGCCGGCGAACTAAATCTAGAATTTTAATCTCTCTCTCTCTCTCTCTCTCTCTCTCTTTTTTCTGACTTTTCTTCTTCAAATCAAACGACAAACAAAAAGCCTTCACTTCCTTCACACAAGCACTCCTCCCATGTCTTTTACTTGTCTCCTTTCTCATTATAAGAAGACCCTTCTAAGCAAACTCTTTTAGATTGATCTCAACTCCAGCCCAACAACTCTCAATCATCTCTCATCTCAAACCCCACCATGGAATTCAGCCACTTCGACGACTCAAAAAGCTCCAGCGACGACACCGACCGGTTAGACCCAACCAACGACGAGACAGGGAGTGCGGCGAGGTCCTATGGCTGTGTCTTCTGCAAGCGAGGCTTCACCACCGCTCAGGCCCTGGGAGGGCACATGAACATCCACAGGAAAGATAGAGTCAACAAGTCAAGGCCGTCAAACAACTCAGGCTTCTCTCCGCTCCTGAGCATAAACCCTGACGAGAGCTATGTGCCCCTCGGATCGTTCCTCCCTACATCGAGCTATCCTCCATATTATTGTGGGTTGCCAGAACCATCCACCGTCCACAACCCCATGTACTTGCCGGCGTTGGTGTGGGGCGCGAGGCCCGATCTACATGGGCGAAATTGCAATGATAATAATCACTTCTATGTGCCAAGGAATCCATCCGAAGAGAGTACTTATGATGGAGAGGAGTGGCAGTGGGGGCGGAGTTTGCAGGTTGGCCCTTCACATGAGGTAGATGACAGCAAAGGGAAGAGATCACAGGGCGGAGTCGAAGATGATGGTTTGGACTTGGAGCTTCGACTTGGTCACCACCCCTAAAGAAAATTAAGTACATTAGACGTATGTATAAATACTAACTTTTCCGATGATTTCACTGCCTCACTCTGTACAGCTTTTGGATTTGTCCCGAAAACTTTTCGGTGTTTCTTATGTAAGAGGAGGAGTTGGAATGAAGTTATTAATAAGAGGCATTTCGCTTTCGCCGGATCAATCAGCAAGTGTTTGATGATCATACGTGTTTGTGGGAGATAAACTTTTTTGTGATGAAGAAGCTTCAGAGAGGCGTTAAAACTGTGTTATCAGACACAGGGAAATTACTTGAGAGAGGTATGATTGTTTTGTCTGCCAGCTTACACACACCCCTTGAGAATTTCCTGCTAGTACTTTTTGTCCTTCTATTGCTTATGAATTCCAAGATTGATGTTCCTAATTGAATTGATATCTTCTTCTTCTTTTTTTCTGTAAATTTGATCCTTTTGTCACGTACCATTCAGTTTACAGAAAACCATGATTTGCTTGATGGAATAATCAGATACATACTGGCTAGATAGAAGTAAACAAACTCATGTACTTAATCAGAATGGTTTGTGTGTGTGTGTATGTGTGTGTGTGTGTTTTTTTTTTTTTTTTTTTTTTTTTTAGTTGGGGAATTGGGTTTTGGTTATAATTGACAAACCAAACAAGTAAACTTAACAAGCATCAATGATCATCGATTTATCAACATTCCACATGAAATTTGCTGTGTTTATGCATACAATTTAGTAAAGAGATGCTGATTTTTCCCTTGTTAGGCCACCGAAAGGAATTTGAATTTCTTTTGTTTCTTTTCTGCCCCCATTTGTTTGTCTCCGAGATGATATGTATGTGGGGCTAAAATCTAATGGAGGGTTAGGTTCATCCACGAGGAATTAGCTTTTCACTAATTTACCTCACACATTGGTTCTTGTTTTTTGTCTTTTAGAACACTATACATCTTGAATACAACGACTTTGGATTTTATCTAACGTGTAACTTATCTTGCTATGTGAAGCTAGCTTAAGAGGAAAAGTTATAAAAAAAAAAAAAAATGCAGCACAGATGTGGCGAATAGAAGCCTGGGATTTGGTTGTCTAGCTAGAGCTTGTAGTTCAGGAAATATGTTAGGAAAAAGAAAATCGCGTACAGGTTTAACGTAATTTGAAGATAGTGAGTAAAACAAGACATAAAGTTGATAAGAGATGACTTCTTTACATGACAGCCTTTCCTTGAACCTTGGGTGGCTATTAACGAAAGTACCATTATCCCCACACGCGCACAGAGAGAAAGAGAGAGAGAGAGAGATCAACATAAGCATGCATGATAAATGAATTGGTTGTGTTAGGTTATTCCATGATTTCATTTCCTACTTTGGGCAAAAACAAATTTATAAGGATTGAATTGGTGTTAGAAATTATTACAAAGTTTAGGTGACTGCTTATTGAATCCTAGACCTGCTTTTGATGCTTTGTTTGTGTCCTGGTGCCGTGTCTGTGTACAAAGTCTGGATTTTCAAGACCAAAACTGAGTGATTGGAGCTTGAAAACTCCGAGGACATGTAGTTTTAGGTACGCAAGAATTATGTTCACTCTCTTTATATATCATTGAGTGGTAAGTTGTGCTGATCATAGGGAAGAAACTACGCAGTACTCTTTCCATGGCTGTGAATGCTGTGAATCCTATAGCTCAGACATATTGTTCACTCTCCAATTTGCCGAATCTTTAAGACTGAACTAATGTCTATATTTTATAGACTTGTATCTCGATAAACATCTGCTTAGCGTATATGGGAAGTCTCGGTTTTAAACCATGATAATGTTACTGGTTTGTCTATTTGTTTGCTCTCATTTGATTTCAATCTCTTTGATCTTATCTTTATTTTTGGGCAAGGCCCTTCGATTTCAATGTTATTTTGCTTGATGAGCCACTGAAGAATGAGATGTGCTTTTGTAAAGTTTCATTATATGTAGAGATTAGTATGTTAATCGAATTTTTCCAAAGAAAGTAGCGGCTATTGTAAGTTTAATTTGAAGATGGCAGCTGTTGTCTTGGAAGTGTCATCTCTCCCAATGCATGTTGAAACACTTTACCTTTCCATCCAAAGTAAAGAGAAGGAGAAACTTTCTAGCTTGAGGACAATGCATCTATCCTTATGTAATGTCAATCGAATGGTTTACCAAAATATCGATTCTTTCAAGCCATCTATGTTTTGACATGATCATATCAAATTGTTGCATGATCAGTGAAACAAGGTAAAATTAACCTCCATGAAGAGCGTTTTACAATTTTGCCATATCAAATATGTGGCCAATATACTTTAGTAGAATCTATAATGACACCATTGAACTTTAATTTCAATCAAGCCAATGCACTGACTTTGGCTATTCTGCAATTTATGTACCTTGGCTGGATTCCAACCAATATTTCGATGAGCTGTTGATCTTGTGCACATGTCGCCAATTTTAAAGTTGTCACATCATCGCCAGCTTAGTAGTTCAACGAATTTCATCCAAAGTGCATAAACTAAAATAAGTAATAGCTTAGTGCTTTGGGTTTTACGGTGATTGAGATCAAAGTTCAGTTTCCTGATTGCAAATTCCACTAGTTTAACGATCACAAGCGAAATGTATTCATTTTGAATTAATTTCAGCTATAATAAACACTGTTTTCTGTCCTCCGTATACTTTCACTTATATTAAGCCATGTACTCAAGAGGATTCATAATCTGTCTTTACTTCCCATCCAGCTGAACTGAAGGTTTCATAAGTTTGGCTCTTTCCCAATTCTAGTTTGTAGATATGATGTTCAAGAAATACAAGATTGATCATGAATGTTTAACTTAGATCATATCCACTACGATCGCCATCATATATCACACCGCAACTCTTTGTCGTACATGCTACAATTCAGCTTATAAGTATGGGAAATTTATCAAAATGTCAGTCTACATAAGTCATAAGTATGCCAATCACCATAAGATTAGCTGATTTTAGTTTGCATAGTATTTGCAATTGAATTGTTACCTCTCCCGGTGTTAAATGCACCAATTCTTTTGATCTATCTTTTGTGGAGACCAACTTCTAACCACTCCACCATTATGCACCTTAGTCCTCAGCAGCATCTTATTGATGTTATATAAATTCACTAGAACGTAACTGCTTTTCTCAGGAAGAACTTCATGGAGTTAATGATGTGGCAACTCTACATAATTGGCTACTTACGTGAAAGGTTAAACCAAGTAAAACTCCACTTCGGGACCCTAAAATTACGAAATGTATCCAATCAAGTTCTCAAACTTTTAATTTGTCTGATCAAGTCCTTAAAGTGTTGCTTAACCATTCTAATCAAGTCTCTTTGACTTCAAATTCAGTCACTTAGAGCCTACGCGTTTGTCAAGCCGACAATAGTACAATGTGGAGAGTTAGTGCAAGGTTTATGTTGAGAAATCTCATCGTGCATATGATTGTGATCTTCATCCTTGGAGAGCTGTAATCCCAGGCAAAATGACAAAAAGCTTTCCGGGGTTGGATTCTTGCCGGCTTTAATAGAGTGTCATCTCGGATTGATCACATCTGGAATTTGAGGAACTTGATTAAAATATTATGCAAACAAAAATACAAAAGAAAAAAAATGTGTAATTTTGGAGATCAAAAGTGGACTTTTACCCTTAAAACCATTAGATGGAAACAGATTTATTATTTAAAAGGTTTTAACATTTCTATTTATCGAAGAAAATGAGTTCTAACAAATTCCACTGATACATAGTCCTAAATCTATTCAGAGAAATTAAGGCGAGGAGTTTGATTACAAATTGGGAGACAAATGAGAAGTGATCTAGATATTTCCTTATTGATCAGCTTCACATAACTGTCCTGGTAATTATTATGAGTGGCTATTCAACAAGCAAATAAAGTGAGAAAACTAACATATGCTTTTTTTTTTTTTTTTTTGTAATTATCTTCTAAATGAGACTATTAATTATGTCATTCTAAACACAAAAGATATTTACTAATGTCAATGAGAGATCCGTTTACAATCTTGTGCCGAAAGAGAAGAAAATGGCATCGATTGACACTATCTCAATATAGTGGTAATTTCTAAAATAGTGCTTTTTTATATAGATATAATAATGGTCGAGGAACCTAGGAAAACAAAATGCGTTCTTGATGTGATTATGCTCCTAAACAATTTAATTTGTCAAATTGAATTTAATCAAAACTCATACATAAGGACATCATGACCAAGCCGGCGTATACTTTGAATTTCAAGAGGAAGAGTGAGTTTTCATGATGAAGTACAACCTTATGCTAGAGAACCCTCACTCCAAAGTCCACAAAGCTGGCGAAGGAAATAAATCTAAAAAAAATAATAAAAAAAAAACCTGCAAGCCGATATAAAGCTTTTTTTTTGGTAAGATCCTATATAAAGCTTGTTAAAACGTAATATATACAAAAATGATGCAAGATTATTCTAGATAATTAAACTTTGCACGAACTCTTTATTTTCCGGTCTGAAATTCAGGAAAGTCAAACGTGGGTTTAGAAATTAATCGATTATTTGTGGAACTAATAAAGTCATTGCCTTGATTTGCACGTAGAGTCACACAGATGCTGACATGATCGATATAAATAATAATAATAATAATGCTTAATTAAATATGCTAACATCGCCTTTGTTTCTTGTGTCACATTCGTAGTGTATTAGATTCATCTGCAACGTAAGCCAAGTTAATGTCAAGAATTAATTAAGCGGGGATTTAACGAATGAGGGGAATAAATCAAGGCAATAATCTTTGCGGATTTGTTGGGACTGCTTTGCTGACAGCTCGACAGATGGACGCGATTTGGAACGGAAGACCAAAAGCAAAAGAGGGAGAAAATATTTTCTGAGACCACCAAAAGATGACAACGATGTCACTGCCTGCTAAGCCTCTGTCTCTTTCTCTCTCTAGATTGGACCAGCCTGGTCAATAGTCAACCCTCCGCTCCACTGTCCCTGTCTCATTCATAAGTGGGATAATTACATTTGGCACCCTGGTTTTTTAGGGATCATCTCAGTCAACTTTCTAGAATTTGGTTTGTCTCAATTTAACTCCTCAAAGTCAGCAGTATATTTAGCAGAAAACCATCTATGTTGAGAACAGCTTTCCTCATGGCAATTTCGTCTGCTCCTAGCATACTCCAACTTGGCAGTTTTCACCGCTCATTCAGGGTTGAGCCTCGAGATTTGATAGTGGGACTTGAAAGGGTCACTTGTAGAAGCTTTATGTCCAATCATTCCTAGCATCGCTTGAGATAATGAGGGAAGGGAAAATATTCTTGTAATCCTGCGAAATTGTATGCTTAAATTTTAAAAAATACAATTTACAATTTTTGTAGAAAATAAATTCATTTTTTGGAGTCCAATATAATCTAGATCATCATCATGATGAGCCATGCCATTTGGATTTGGAACCCCGATGTTTGGATCAAAGATCTCAAGGGCTAGATTCAAGACTTCGGCTATTTAAGCAAGGACATCATGGTCCAAACCCAATAGTTCAAAGTCTAACCTAACATATTTTGTGCCAAATCAATCATAAACAGCTTACAGGACAAAGTAGACCAGTCTTTTATCTCAATTTTGAACATGATCCTTGTTTGTTGGCCTTCTTACATGACAAACCTAAAGCATGTGACGTCACTCACATAACACATGAGCCATTGAGTAGCTCCTACTAAATTTAGGTCTAATTTGAATACGACATATACTTATTAAACGTGTCATATTCTTAAAATCCAAACTGTTTATTAAAGGGGCTATACATCACATATTTCAGATATGCAAGAAATAATCTAACATAAAAATGAGGAAAAACAGGACATATATTACCGTATCTAGATATTGATAACCATGTCGTGCTGACAACGTTAATATGTTGAACTTATTAATAAACATGTCTGAGCGTGTAATAATGAGTAAAAAGCGTGTGATAATGAGTGAAAATGGTTGCTTACGAAAAACGCATTTAATTCTATTGTGCGAACTTGATCAATCCATTTATAATGGAAACCCAACCAAGCACGTCCGAGACGCACTTAACTACATTTCGTGCAGACGGGTCCTTCTGAGCTCATTCGCCTTTACAAATACGCTAAGTTTCCAGGCAAAAATAGTTGGTTTCGTCAACACGCGGGGGGAAGGGGAATCACCTTTACGAAGATTGTAATTTGGAAGCGTGTTTAAAACAGCGACGCAATATTGGTAGCGAAAAAAAAAAAAAAAAAAAGGCGAAATTATTTCAACGCAAGCTGTGTTGCATCCCCAATCGATAAACTCAATTTACATTTTAATTGGAGAAAATACCAAAAATCCCTTCTAACGATTAAACCAAGGTTGGTTCAGAGATATTTGGGTTTCAAGCATTTCTAGAATAGGAAAAAAAGTCATGAAAAACCCTAAACTTTGCCCAAAATGACACATTTATCCCAAACTTTTTTTTGACGTGAAAAACCCCAAATTTTCCAAACCGTAACACATTTACCCCAAACTTTTTTTTTTTGACACAAAAAAATCCTGAACTTTCGTTACTTGACACATTTACCCCAAAATTAGAGGGCATTTTGGTCTTTTCATTTTTTTAAATTTTTAAATTTTTTTTTACTTTTTAAAATTTTTTAAAATTTTTTTTACTTTTTAAATTTTAAATTTTTCTTTTCTTTTCTCTTCCCTCCGCCGGCTGGCCGGCGAAGGGAAGCCGGTGTTCGGCGAGGGCTGCCCTCGCCGCCGAAGGGAAGCCGGCATTCGGCGAGGGCCGCCCTCGCCGACGTCGGCGAGGGTCACCCTCACCGGCCTCGGGCTAGGGCGACCCTCGCCGGCGTCGGGTAAGGGCCGCCCTCGCTGCGTCGAGCGAGGGGTGCCCTCGCCGGATCCGGCAAGGGCCATCCTCGCCCGACGCCGGCGAGGGCCACCCTTGCTTGCGTCGAGCGAGGGGGGGTGCCCTCGCCGGTTTGGCAAGGGCCATCCTCGCCCGACACCGGCGAGGGTGGCCCTCGCTGCGTCGGGTGAGGGTGTCTCGCCCTCGCCCGTCGCCGGCGAGGGCCCCCGCCTACGTCGGGCGAGGGTGTCCCCGCCCTCGCCGATGTGGCGAGGGCCGTCCTCGCCCGTCGCCGGCAAGGGCGCCCTTGCTTGAGTCGGGCGAGGGTGTCCCCGCCCTCGCCCGACGCCGGCTTCCCTCCGCCATGGCCGGCGGAGGGAGGAAGAAGAAAAAAAGAAAAAGGAAAAAATAGAATAAAAAGACAAAAATGCCCTTGATAAGGTAAATGTGTCACGGTTTGGAAAGTTTTGGGTTTTTCACATCACAAAAAAAGTTTAGGGTAAATGTGTCACTTTGGACAAAGTTCAGAATTTTTCATGACTTTTTCCCTCTAGAATAACAATAGATATCATTTTCTTCGCTAACAATAGATATCTGTTTCTTCGCTAAACTTTTATAATTTCGAAAATATCCTCACTTCTCACAACATCGTCAGTGAAGGACTCAAGCCACCAGAGAGGCCAGATCTAGTGCCGGCAGCCTTGCTTGAGGTCGCGCGACCCCAGGCCAATGTGGAGACTTCAACTTCTTTAGGAAATATCTTTGAATCAATCTTCTTCATCTCCACTCCAAAAAACCATGTAACTCTTATAAACGATTTATCCAACCGTTTCACTTTTATTGGAGAAAATTTAATCTAGAATTTTGAAGTGTTGAATAATGAGGTATAGCCAACTTCTTTCAATCAATTAGTATTTGGATCACATCATCCAAACAATTGAAGATTTTTTACTCCACGAAAGCTTACTAATTAGGTGAAATCACCCACAATTTAATTAGGTACTTCTGTCGAATCGATCTATCTCCGATTTCTAATCGATTATAACGGTGTCGTATTGACCCTTGCCGATTAGCATGGTCAAGCAGTTAATTTCTGATCAAATTCTCAAGTCTGTTGCGTTTATATCCTTTAACGGCTTTACCTGGTAGATCAGTTATCTCGTGAGTAATCAATTCAGAAAAAAAGGATCATAGGTGCATCGATGAAAAGCTCATTTTATATTATCGAAACATGGTCGAATTTTCAAGATGTCACACAACAAATGCGACCTCAAAAGTTGCAAGACCGAATCGCCCATCGCCAGACAAGATGGGTGACCACAATCGGGGGCCAATGGCGCGAGTGGAGGAAAGTGGGAGTGTAGCAGTGGCCGTAGATGCTGAACTGGCGATCGCAAGAGCAAGCAACAAAATGGAAGCTCTGTCAAAGATCCTACCATGAAAGGTGATGAATAGAAGACAACCTTCAAGATGAAATGAGGCCTTTATGAATGACTAGTGGTGTAACATCCTCGATTCCGAGCCTGTAAGGATTGGCCATAAGGTCCAAAAAGGATCGATCATGGGCCATTAGCCATGGATCGACCAGTTCAATCAGCAAGAAATCACGGATTGGTCATGGTCTGACCGACCAACTAATCGACCGATTGACTAATCGGTCACGAATTGGTCGAAGTGTCGATCGTGAATTATCTATTGACCATATTGAAGGAATAGGATCACCAGCTCATAAGATGACTTTTTTATCACAAGAATTGGTCACGGGATGATTTTGGAATGGCAGATAATCATGGGTCGATTCAATCGATCATAGTGCCCGACTGCAGATAATTCTACCTGGCCATGCATCAATACACAAACAATATGACTTGATCAAATGTGATCGTCTTCCAATAAAATATTAATCATTCCTTATCTAATTTTTAGTGATCGAAAAGGAATCTCGAATTGGTGATGTCTGATCGTGGATTGGTAATGCACCAACCATGAACTCTACCGATGGATCGGGTGTCGACTGGAATGAGCTCAGGAATAGATCTGGCTATTCCATCACAAATTCTAAGATCCACGAGTACCTTGGCTTAGTGCTAGGCCATGGGTAGGTTTAGAATTGACCTCAAACCGACCAAAGGACAACCGACCTTTTTGGCCGACCAAACCATCCAAAGGAACGGATCGGGCAAGAATGGGGCGAGATGGCTAGGTATATGTGATTCGGTTATTTGAAGTGTACCTAATGATCCCTTTCTCAACCTCGAAATCAACTTTGACGATAGAATTCTCTATATCATCTTCTTGAGGAAGCAAATGATAAAGTAAAAGAGAATTCTAAAATCTCTTCATTAAATGAAGAAGGATGAGGTCGTCCCTTGACTTTTCAAATGCCATGATGGAGTTCAAAAATATCTTGGAAGTTCTAGAAAATGTGACACACACTTGGACCAATCAATACATGGAACTCTCATTAATGACTGAAGAATCTAGATGCCAAGTTGGCAACTTTGATGGCATCTTATCCAAACATATACTCAACTTGTTTTGGGTTTGGTTCGTGTTAGGATGGTGTTTGGATTGAAACGGGTTGGGTTTTTAGACAACCCTGGTCTGAACAATGAGGCCTGATGCAATGTGGTGCCTATGGATGATAATCACATTTGTTTAGACCGACCTTCGTTATACGATCATAATATGGATCATCGTTACAAACCAAAATAGTCTTTTCATTCTCTTAAAAGAAGAGGGTACCGGTGAGCGACTAATTTGGTAATGTGCAACAAGGTTAATAGGTTGTTATCAGCGGAAAAGTTTTGAGGCCGAAAGTAGAGAAATGAGAGTCGTACATACATTTATCGACAAGCTAGCGAGTAACGACCAGCCCCCAGAATTTTGCCAATTTCCCCTTGACTTTAGCAGATTTTGGAGAATTTCGCAGAGATAGCCGATGGCGATGCGCCACGGGGCTTACCACCTTTGAGGAGCATTCGACATGATCCCCGGAGGGCCTTCATCGAACCTACCAGGATCATGCAAAGGCAGAAAGAAGAGCTACTGGCTAAGGGATCAGCGCGAGAAAGCCAAAAAGTCCTTGTGCTTGTCCCGCTTTACTTGCTCCGAAGAAGGATGATTCTTGGAGGATGTGTGGATAGTTGGTGCTATAAACAAAATCACTCTCAAGTACATACTTCCCATGCCACGATTTAAAGACGTACTTGAAACAATTAGATGGTTCAAAGGTATTTTCAAAAATTGATTTGAAAAGCGAACATCATCAAAGCAGGCTGAAAATTCATGATAGATGGAATATATCATTCAAGAAGCCCGATGGGCTTTATGAGTGGCTAGCGATGCCATTCGAACTTCCCGATGTGCCCTGCACCTTCATGATTCATGGCAGAGGTACTTAATCCTTTCCTGAAATCATTTGTTGTCGCTTATTTCCATAACTTGATTTACAGTCAGAATGAGGATAAGCACTTGAAACACTTCAGTTAAATCTGATGCCACAAACTTGGAGGAAATGGCAAACCCCAAGTCATCCTTACCAATGTAAAGACAGTCATTTACATATTTATATATAGATTGTGAAGGAAAAGACGGTGTGGATTAGTTAGGCAGGTACTATTACTACTATTATTACCACACAACATCGAAGCCTTTGACAACAGTTCAAACACATCCAGAGATCTTTAAACAGAGGAACACGAACTTACAAGCCAGAAACAGTATTTACTTACAGTAAGGAGTTCACAGTAACCCCCCCAGTTTTAATCTCTAGCAGCTTTCAGCCTTCAACCTATTGCGATCCATTACCTAGTGAGATAGTAGACAACTAGGAAAATCACCACAAATGATGCAACAAGAGAAAACATTCTCTGGCTTGATTTTGTCTCAAACACCTGATGCAAAGCCAACCAAAAAGAAATTATTAACCCCTTTACAGAGGGGAGTTGCAGCATCAAATCCATTGAGAGGGAGACAGACAATAAGTTACCATTTTAAAACGATCCATCGTTCCTGACAGAACTCCCCTCGAAGCATCCATCTCATTGCCCTGAACAAATATAATCCCTGTAAACTATACTATAGAGAGAACTTGTTTGTTGGTGTGATATTGAAAATCCTGCATTAAGTGAATTAAATAACCTATAGAAAGGACTTGGGGCGCTGATTCATACCATTCCATCCAACATGCGGTTATGTGTCTCCACTTCTTCATTTATATCACCAGACAACTGTTGACATGACATGCATCAATAACTCTCGTTGAAAATTAGAAATGGAAGAGCATCCAAAAAATATTTTCATTTCCTCTCTGAATTGGAAGATAAAGTTCGCAATAAAACATGCTTCAGATGATATAAAGGACAGTGCTGCATCTCAGACAATGTGACAAAAAGGATACACTATACGAATTCCATCCATATATTGCTAGTGAAATCCATATTTTCTTTGTTGTGCCTCACTTCACCGGTAAAGAAGTGAAAACTGCATGACTATAGAAGAAGCTTCATATGGCATTGAGCAGTTTAATGCATATTAAAAGATCACATAACAATAGAATATTACTTCAAAACACTCACTCTCTTTAGAAGATTGACTCTATCCTGCAACCCATCCATTGCTCTTTCATTCTCATGCTCATCAATCTCATGAGAAGAGTAAGAAGATGATGCCCTAATGCCACCTTCTTCAATGCCATCAAAGAGAGCTGCTCTATTGCCACGGACGTCCCTATAGACAAATGTATTATTCAACATATCAAGTTTAGCAAGTCAACACAGCCCATGAACAATAAACAGTGAGGCTTGATTTCATAGAAGTCAACTTAATCCATAAATTACTGAGTCAGTTTGTACACTAATGAACAAAGAATTGCACCTAAAGCATCATACAGATGGAAACATCACTCTGATAAGGTGTCATAGCAAGCAGACATGATTTTGAGAAACTGTAAACATCATAACTTCCTCATGGATATTAGAAATAGCAAATTTATCGCAGAAACAGTGTCAGCAGCACTTTTATGCAAACACAAGACAAGGACAGTGACCAATTGAAAAGGTATATTGAGCCTTGACAAGCCTCTTATCAATCAACAGTGTATATCCCCTGGAATTAGGTTCGCAGTGCACGGACAGTGAATCAAGAGTTGAGACCATTTGAATAATCAGCACCAATTATTCATACACTCCAATCAGGACAAGGATTCGTCCTTTTCTCTGTTCATATCAGGAATGCAATCGAGAATTTCACCATTCAGCTGGATTCTTTCTATTCAAATGCCAGAGGAATGTAATCCAACAGAAAAATTATAGAGAGTTGAAAATACCTATTTGAACAGAAATTAATTTTCACATTAGCAACCTAATTTTTAATACATTACAAATCATCTGCCCCTCTTCACATAGCAGCAGCAGCAGCAACAATGACAACAACAAAAACTATCAGCCCACTGGGTGGCCCCATAATATGAATCTTTTGTCGCCATGCCTACTGTTCAATATAGTCTTTTATAAGCTCTAAGCACCTCATACTTTTCTTATAGTCTCCTTTCACATATTTTTAGGGCTTCACCCGCCCTTTCAACCGAAGTCTCCATCCATCAATCACACATCTCCTTATTGGAGCACTGGAGGTCTACGTTCTAAATGACCAAATCATTTCAAACAAGCTTTTCTTGTCTGTTCCTCAGTAGAGTTGCTATTACTTTTCCTCAATACCTCCCCAGTTTACTTCATCTTTTCGGCAACCATCCTTCTAACATCTTGTGAAATCTGGTGTGTTCAATTCATTTCTAATTTTGTTTCTTTTCATGTGCCTAAACATCCACCAAGGCATTCTCATATCTGCTAGACTAGTTTTGCGAACGTGTTGGTGTTTAATTAGTATCCAATGCAATGAAGCATTGTTGGCCTTGTTGCACTCCTATAGAATTTTTCAAGCAGTATTCAACAGTCGCACAAAACACCAAACACTTTTCCCCACTTCATCCATCCTATATGTACTCTATGGCCAAGATATCCATCTCTTGCCAAGTGCATCCTAGTCATTTAGCATGGTCAGTCTTTGGAAATTCTGATCACTAATTCCCATCAAGTGTTGCCGAACTTCTACTCTTGTTGTCCGAACTTCTAGTCTTGCTGAACTTACACTCCTAGTATTCTAGCTTTGACAAATTTACTCTTGCTTGTAGTTCATCTACCAACATTATATCACCTACAAAAGCGTATACCAAGAAATATTTACTCTTGCTTGTTACACATTGTTTATTTACCGATACTTTTCCATTTGCTAGGTCTCCTGCGGTCTAAAACAAGAATTAACAACCAAGAAATTATAGCAAAATTTTAGGTAGACTGTAAAAGAGAAGTTTATGAAGTATTTTTGTTGGAATCACGATTTTGACTGTCACGGTACGAACTTATGATCCTAAATCAGCTTTATGATCTCAACTTTTTCCAAAATTACGTACAAACAAGATCATGGTTGGCCTGCATTCAAGACCGTAAAATGGTATAAATAGAACAAAATTATTAAGTCGTACTAGCTTCCATCTCTGTCGACTTTATAGTGTTTGTCCCAAAAAGAGTAAAATATTAAGCTAAATAAGGTTAAGTTAACAATTGAAATGTTTAAAGAAGAAATTCAAAAGACTAAAGCAATTGAATTGTGTTATATTTATCCTAACTATAGTAGATAAATCCAGGTTTTGGCTTTCGTATATGAACATTTCAATGCATCCAACGAAAGTCTGCTCCATGGGTGTCCTTTATGACAAGGGTAACAAGGAGGAGCAGCAGTGATGATGAAATAGTGCCCTTTGCTAATAAATTTTAGTATCATTAGTATGGAATATTAAGCTTCCTTGACTTGTCTCTCCAATGAGTTTGTTTTATACATGAAGTTGAATGAGAAAATTGCGTTTCTGTCATTTCTTTCACCTATTACATTTACTTGGATTATACTAATGTTTTGGTTTTTAGTGCTTGTCACAATTTCGCACAAGTTATTTCACAATGATAAGGATGGCATGTTTCAAGCTATTTTTTTAGTAGTTTGCGCAATATAATGATTTTGAGCTCTGATATCACCATCCAATTTTACCAGCCATACCCTGACCTCACTTAAAAAACAGAAAGCAATTTGAACAGCCCTGCTTGGGAGGATATGTGCTCCATGAAAGGTGGTTCCCATGAGGATTTGGTGAAAAGCAGTCACCAACAAAAAAGAATATTGTCATGTCGAAGGACTAGCATATTTGCAAGACCAACAACAGGTATTTCAAGCTTACACTCAACTCACTCCAACTGCTTGAACTGAACTCACCCAAAATTCCAATCAATGTGAGTTCCGATCTTACAAACAGTGAAATTTATTTACACTCTTATACCAACTATTATTGTCCAGGCTTACTTCTCCATATTGTCGACCAGAGTATTATTTGGTTGGCTACCATTAGGATTCGAGTCATCAAATTTTTTGGATGATCCTGCTCGGGGGAATCTGAGTTTTAAATCTATCTGCTACACTGACAAAGCTATAGATTGCACGCCATTACTCTAGCAGCTTTGGAAAAATCAACCACTCATTATGCCTAAGAAACCAATGTCTCACAAAACACTCAAAATTTTCAGTTTTACCATAGATCAGTCAGATAAAAGACGAGCATTGACATTAAGTAAAACCCGTCTGAACATTTCCCCTAACAACTAATGGTAGCATCAGACAAAGCAAGCAACAGCAATTCATTTCAACCACCATCCCAAACCCCAACAAGCCAGTGAATCCACGAGTTCCAATTCAACACGCAGAAAACCAATCAAAACTGGTCCATTCGAGTTATTAAAGACTGCGATAGCGATTGGACCGAGGAGCACGATCAGAAGCAAATAAGCGAATCAAAGTAGCAAACACCAACCTTCTGGTATTCATTGCTTCCAAGAAAACAAGCCGCCGCCGCCGCCACCCCTACTCGGAGACTGCTTATCACCGCGGTCCAAACCTTACGATTCCCGGTCCCTGAAAGAAATCCGCCCGTATCCTTCTCAATTCCCAAACTCAAACAAGAACCGAGTTCAGAGCAGAGAGCACCGCGATCGTCGGCACGCGAATGCCGGAGCGACGATCAAATCGCGCTCCGATTCCGGCGCAGGGAAGGCCGGAACGAGCACGGAGACGCCGGCGGCGCGGGAAGAGGTAAGGACGATCCGCCTGCGGATCCGATCGGATCGACGGCGGCCCGAGCGCTAGGGCTACAGAGGAGCGTGCTCAGATCGAGAGAGAGAGAGAGAGAGAGAGAGAGGGGGACGGACCTTTGGAGGGAAGCTGGAGAGCTCCTTCGAGAGCGCTGAAGCTGGGAGCTCGAGGAACCACCGCGTCCAGGATAGGCTGTTGGTGAATATATACCTCCGGCCCTGGGGTGTGACGCCATCGCGGCCGATGCGTTATGCATCCTTCAATGCGCCACGGTTTTTCAATTGGGAAAATATCACAAAATGGTCTATGAACTTTCATCATTTATCTTTGAACTTTTGATTTACTCAATTTAATTTTTGAATTTTCATTTAATTTCAATTTCATCCATGTTTTCGATTTACTCAATTTAATCTATAAACAATGTTTCATCTAGTCCTAACTATTTGAAAATTGATAAATTCTCCTTTTTTTTTTAATACCAATTTTTTTAATAAATAAAAAATAATAAACTGGGTTTTTTTTTTTTGTCGAAAAATACCATATTTATGCAAAGTAATAAAAGTCAATATTTATTTCATTTCTCCATATTAAAAACAAATGGAAAATGGGACAAGTAAAAATAAACAAGGTGAATTTTGCATTTTGATTTCTTTTTGTATATGCAAATTACTTGAATAATATACAAAAGCCCATCAATCGATTTCTTATGGTGCCCATCAATCGATTGATGGGTTTGTGTACATTATTCAAGTAATTTGCATATACAAAAAAAGAAATCAAAATGCAAAATTCACCTTCGTTTATTATTACCGTCCCTTTTTCCATTTGTTGTTAATATGGAGAAATGAAATAAATATTGACGTTTATTACTTTGCATAAATGTGATATTTTTTCGACCAAAAAATAAACCAGTTTAGTATTTTTTTTATTTATAAAAAACAGTTTGGTATTAAAAAAAGGGAAATTTGTCAATTTTCAAATAATTAGTGACTAGATTGAATATTATATGAAAGTTCATGGACCAAATTGAACAAATAAAAAACTTATGGATAAAATTGAACATTAGATGAAAGTTCGGGGACTAAATTGAGCAAATCAAAAGCTCGGAGATGAAATTGAATATTAGATGAAAGTTCGGGGGACCAAATTAAGCAAATCGAAAGTGTATGGATTAAATTGAATATTAGATAAAGTTCGAGACCATGTGTAACATTTTCCCTTTTCGGTTCAAAAAATTGATGATAAAATTCCGGAAAAATTCTAAAAATAATATATTTTCATTTTCTCAAATAAGAGTATGAAGTAAATATTATTTTAAATAGAGGTTTAAAGTGTCATTATTTTCTCAAATAAGAGTTTGACGTAGATTTTATTTTAAATAAGGATTTAAAGTGATTATGTCAAAAGCTAAAGTGACTAGTCCTAGTATTTTTGTTATTTATCTTTTTTTTTTTTTTTAAAAAATTTTCCTTTTTTTTTTTCTTTGATTTTTCTTTTTCTTCACACAATGGCCAATCCTCAAAGAGGGCAAGGTGAGGTCACCCTCACCCAATCTAGTGAGGGCCACCCTTGTTGGTAGCACTCAACCCCCACAAGCAAGGGACAACCTTGTCAGATCTAGGCAACAGTCACCTCGCCTAGGAGGTGACCCTCGCTCTAGGGGAGTCCACCCTCATGGCCATCGGCAAGATTGACCCTCGCTAGATGCCTCACCAATGACCAGTGGGGGATGACGTCACTTAGGCAAGATAGCCCTTATTAGCAATTGATGAGGGTTGCTAAGCCCTTACCAACGGCTACCAGCCCTCGCCAAAAAGGAAAAAAAGAAAATAAAATTAATAATAAATAATTTAAAATTAAAATTTTGTTTAAACGAAAATGTCTTTTGAACTGTAAGTATATTTAATTGGCTGGCAACCAGAGATATTTGGTCTTTAGTTAAAACAATTATGGTCATTTCATGTCTTTATTTGAAATTATTTTGATCACTTCATGCGCTTATTTAACACAAGCTTGACTTCAAATTCTTATTTAAGAAAATATGTACTAGTTTTTAAAGGTACTCAAGCCAACCAGTATGGCATGGCATGATTGGACCCGTTCCTGGCACGACCGCTCAATGTGAAGATCGCATGTGATCAAGCCTGGTAGAAAAATGAGGGCACGCCAAGCACGATACCTTTGCTCTAGGGCCAGCACCTAAGCACTTGTCCGAGTCAGCCTGGGCTAACCCGGGGTCGAAATTTCTTTTCAAGTTTAATGCACTAATTGAGCCTACGTGGCCTCGGGTCCAAAAAATAAATTAAAATGGGGCCTCAAAGGTGCCGGCACAGAGGTTCGGGCCATTGAGTAGCGATCGTCTAACCGTACTCTGCCCGAAATAACAAGTAGATGAAAAATTTTCCTCACAAATTCTCAAGAATTCTTGTGACAAATTCTGACTTTATATACACAATTCCCTCTCTATTTTCGATCTTGCAATAATTTCAATCTTGCAATGCACCACAACAGCTATCCAACCTACTTCCTAATCGACAAGTCAGTAAGGTGGATCGCCACCCATCTTGAGACGATGGCAATGCCCCTCCCCTCTGCAAAACCTCTATCCCTGACCCGAACAGTAAACAAACTCCGAATGATGCCGTCGAGACTTGGTGGTAACGAACGTCCACTCTTTGGAAGAAATTGAAAATCAAGGTCCTCCTTAATGGCAAGAAGGCGGTGTGCATGATTTCTAGGAATAAGTTATCCATCGAATCCAGAGGTAGGATGGGCCACCTAAGGAGACACCAGAAGTGCGACAAGGCAATGAACCAATGAACCCACGGCTAATTGCATGTTATACACTTGCCGCCAAGCCTTTAAGCTTCGCCAAAGACGTGAGGTTCGTTCAATACATTCATGTAAGGCATGATACAAGCGCGATTTAGGTTCATTAAGCGGTTGACAAGTGAAATGGACCAAACTTAACAATTAAGATGGTGGTGAATTGGATGTTATAAGATTTTTAAAACTTTTGGTATAAAATAACACTTTAGAGAATGAAACAAAGTTAATAGACTTAAACATGTACTGGAAATCAATTATCTTTAACATGTAAAAGTGGTAAATGATGCAAGAGATTGCAATGCAGTTTATAGCGGCTCAGCCTTTCATTCGACCTACTATACTCTCCATCTCTAAATTCGGTTGAAAAATATGTTCGAACAAATTTATTAGATTTTAGGATGCATTTATTGCACAAAAAAAAATGAGTGATTTAGAAAACATTTTTCTAAAAATGATTACCTGTATTACTTACAAAAATGAAGAGCAAAAATTATTTTTAGTCCACAAAAATGCTTAGATATAGATTGATGTTGACAACGTAAATTTTTTTCAAAGAAAATATTTTTTATTGATTAATTATTTTACTTGATATAAGCGATTTTTTTTTTAAAGGTTTTTTAAATCATTTCTTTTTTTTGTAAAACAAACAGAGCTTTTAATCTTGTATAGCTCCGTGAGGTTGCTAATCAATGCATGTTTTAGGCCGTTACACTGCCTAAGAAATCTAGATTTATTCATAATTAGGTCGCTGCTATATTCAAAATTCAATTTCAATATTCAATTGTCGTTAGAATTTTTATTATTGTTGTTGTTGTTGAATAAAAAATATGGAGCTATGAGGGCTGATATAAAGTGGCTGAATATTCGAAGTGCTAGAACAAATCCCTTGTTTTGCAAAGCCAGCCCTGGGGACCCGATACCATGAGGATTGGTTCGCATATAGGATAAGGCTTAAGGCAATGTGACTGGAGGTCAAACGCATCCTACGCGTGATTGCCATCGCGAAATTTTGGAGCCCTACTTGCAATTAAAATAATGACTGTCATTATTATTCGAACCCATGAACTATGGCCCTGCGCATGGTGTTCGGCCGAAATTGAATCCTCGATGAATTATTTTTCACCGAATGTCATTTCACTTTTTGTTATGAGAAAACGGCTTTTATGATGATTCTAAACGGGAGTCTTAATGAATCACTAGGAACAAATATGCTTCATCGAAATTTAATTAACAACAGAGTACAAAACACTTTGTTGGAATTTATTGGACAATAAAGTGAAATGATAGAAAGATATGACATTAGAATTTAATCAACAACGAAGATTTGAAAACTCCAACTAAAAATACACACCGGAATTTAATTAACATGAGATATTTGAAACTGCAACTAAAGTATAGGAATTGAAAGATATTAAATGGCAGAAAAGTAAGGATAAAGATAAATTGCGAGAATATTGAATTTTTTGATTTATTAATTAGGGTTTTACAAAGAATACCTTGGGGTATTTATATTCTCTATAATTGGTTACAACATTGGAATTCAAGTGAACAAGTAACTTCCTAGAGGGCGACCACTAAAATTTACTTCATGAGCACTTATTCAAAAAAATTTACACGAATCCTAAATTAACGGACATGGACATAACCACCCAATGATTATCTTCTTGTCAATTGCTCACCATCGACATCAATGGCTTTGTTGAAAAACATCAAGGCTCTCGTCAATAACTTCATATTGTGTTGTTGATAACTTTACTAGCGAGTTGTCGATTCCCTTCAAGTTATCAAATTATGTTCTTACATAACTCTTTACTAGCAAGTGTGGCCAAATCAACCATCTAAACCTCAACTAACATTCTATAAAATTGAGAATGGAATTGTTTCTCCATCTTTGCCCAATCACACACCGAATTAGGTAGAAAATCAATGTGCCAGGTAAAGCCGTTTTCAACAAAGACAAAGGAAAAAGCTGACTCTTAGAAACTCATTTGTCCTTACTTTTCTACTTCGGGCTCTAAATCAACTAATGTGTTCAATAGTCGATTCTTCATTTTCGCCAATAAAAATGGCAAATTCAGCAATATTAAAGCCTCTTGAAAAAGGCTGGATATTGACCTACTTAGGATGTAGTTTTCTACTAATAGGTATGATAACACCCTTGCCTAATCTCAATTGTTATTGAAATTCTTCGACAAATTAGGTTCAATATTGGACTTGGTTGGCCATTTTGTCCCTAGCTAGTAATGCTAGTCTTGCTAGATTATCAATAGGAATTGACATGTTAAGCCTAATAGGAATATTTATGTTGAGTGGAAATGGCCTTATATCTTCAATATTCGGCAATTAACTAGATTGTTGACTAGTGTGATTTGCCAAATTATTGTCACCACTATGGCTCTTTTTGTTGGGGCAATAAAACCTAAAGAGGGGGTGAATAGGTCGTTTTAAACACTTTGACAATCTTTCACAGAAATTTACAGAAACTAAGTAAAGATCAGGTCAAGATGATGTTTTAAAGCTTGTGATCAAATTGTGTGCTTATGGAAATAATGATAGAGAAAATAGTAGCACACAATATGTATAGTGATTTGGCTTTATCCCCAACTTCAAACTAATAGCCACAAATTAAGCTGGATTGTACTATTAATTTGTTCAGTAAATTAAAATTGGAAAGCATTGATCCTATTACATAATAGATCACACTATCAAAAATTAACTACTGCTGATACTCTTGTACGCTTAATCTTTAGCATAATTACTAAGACAACAAGGATACAACACTCGGAAATCAATCAAATAAGATTATTTTACTCAAAGCACAGCTTCTAGTAGATTTTTAGTTTTTCATATGCATGTGTCACGGGCCGACAGTTTCCTTGGTCGCAGAACGACTCGTGAGATGCCTAGTGAGCGGGATTCGCCAAGCCAGCCTTCCTTCTATAGTTGTTCCAGTGAATAACAAGGTGAATGCTTTTGGGCGTCTAGTCCATCGAGTAAGATAGTAGATCTCTTTAGGCTCAACAACTGGTTTCGGCTTGCCATGGTCTCATTAGGAAAGCGGTATCAGCTCCCGACCATTTTGTGCACGGGAGGCCTACCCTGCTTTCAAAGCTCCTAATTGTTATAATCCTTCTATCTTAGAACTCCTAGCACTAACTGTCCTGATGCCACTCCCACGAACCAGTTATGTTCGTCCCCTCTACTTCCTCACTTTTCACTCAATAACCCCAAGCACCACTCACAAGGTCATATGAGTACAGGATGATTCACAGACCGTGACACATGTGTCTAACATTTGTCTTTAGAGATCTTCTCTTTTATGCTCATCTTCAATCTTTCCATTGGAGGTAGTATGGAAAAGCAATGAGCCATTAGAGTTACCGTTAGTGTCCCATTTGTGGCTGAACTATCTGTGCGGGCCAAAATTGAACTCCATTATTCCTCCATTTGTTTCCCTAAAGGACCTTTTATTTGCCACAAACGGTCTCTTATCTTGACGAAAGCTCGTGGAGATTGGCCATCTTGCTTAGGCTGTTCATCAATAACTTGGATCTTGCCTTCCTCCAAATCCTTCTCTACAATCTGTGCTCGTTCGTAACGTCATCATGGTTACGTATCTTGTGGCCCGCCAACGGACTTAACATATGCACTTAGCCCTGCCTGAAGTTTCTTTGCTTCATCTGCAGGATCTGCCACCAACTAAAGGACAACTCGGAATAACTCTGAAAACCTCGCCTCATATTCATCCACGGTCAGGTCACTTTGTCTCAGCTCTGCGAACTCTGCAGTCTTCTTGTCTCTAGTATAATCAGAGGAGTACTTCCCAAGGAAAGTTATAAAAAAGCCTTTCTGTGTCGCCCCTTTTGACGAGCGAGATATTCGATGGGTAGCGTATCTTTTTAGTTGAAACTCAGCCAAATCCACCTGATCTGCATCCTTGCAATCTAGTAACCCAATAATTTGCTCTATTCTTTCTGTCTATGCTTCTGCCTCTTATGGGTAACCAGAACCAGTGGACTAAGGAGGATTGAGCTTTAAGTGTTGCAATGTTAAGCGTTTCTGCAGTTGATCAGAAGTGTTCAAATTAGTTTTGTTTCTGCTGAAGGGCCTAGAATGTCCCTCCCATACGAGGGTCACGTTCTGGACCAGTATCTGGAGGGATACAATAAGGTATCAAATTGACACACACTCATTCAGGAGTCCAGATTTCAACATCAATACTCATGTATCAAATTCAAAACTGAGATATCTTACTTAAAAAAATAAGAAGCTAAAATCACTTCCCAGAGACTGCATCTTATGACTGCATCAGACAAGCGCACCTCATAACTCCATCCCTAGCTCTTACACCACAATTGTGGCAACCCAAATTAGAGATTCACCAATAATGAAGGGACTGGTTCTTCGGGCTTGGAGGGGGAGGAAGAGGCCTTGTAGTGAAGATGAGTCCATGAGCGGAGGATTAGGGCATGTTTGGTAACCAACCAAACAATTCCAGAATCTATTCTTTTGTTTTCGGGAGTAGTTTTAGAACAGAATCGTTTTTGGTAAAAATTTTGTTCCCGAGAACAAATTTGGAGTAGAATCAATAATAATAAAAAAAAAAAGTTGATTCTTTGTTCTCGAGAACAATTTTAGAATCAAGTCTACCTATTCTTTCTTTTTCCTCCTCTTTCTTCTTGTTTTTCTTCCCTCTCTCTTGTTCTTCAAGTGCTTTGTTGTCGCCGCCATTGCTTTGTCTGTCGCCGCCCCCGCTCCCCGCCGAACACCGCCGTTTGCCGCCGATTGCTTGGCGAGCTCGTTGGTGGCTCGCCCAATTGCCGGCGAAGCTGCCGTGCTCGCCGGAGGTTCGCCCGGCCACGGGTGAGGCTCACCTCACCGGTGGCCAAGTGGGCCTCCGTCGGCCATCGACGAGCCACGCTTGGTCGAGCAAGGCTCGGCCTTGTCCAAACTTGTCGAGGCCGAGCTCGCCCGGCCAAGGCTCGGCCAATGAGGCACAACCTTGCCGAGGGCTAGCGACACTCTGGTGAGGTCGCCGGCCCTCATCTGGGACGACCGGCAACACCGGCCACCTTGAAGAAGAAGAAGAAGAAGGAGGAGAGGAGGAGGAGTAGGAGAAGGAGGAGGAGCAAGAGAAGGAGAAGGAGGAGAAGGAGGAGAAGGAGAAGGAGAAGGAGAAGAAGGAGAAGAAGATGGAGAAAAGCAATAGAAGAAGATTGATGGTTTTATTAATGATGGTTGGGCTTAAAAGCCCGGCCCACGAAATAAGTGCCTGTGGATGGAGGGACGTATAAAAGGGAGGAGAGAGAGGGAAGACGCACCTTTTGGCGCATAACGTACGTACGTCTTTTCCCTCTCCCTCTCTCTTCCAAAAAAGAAAACAAGTAAGGCTCCGGCAACGTTTTTCTTCCCTTCAACCACGATTTGGCGTCATCGGATCGAACAGGGCCAAATTCTCTTCCTCTTATCGGCGTTGGTATTTAATCTGTGGCAAAAAAGGTACGCTCGAATCCGTGGTGTGCTTTAGGATCGGTGATACGTGTTGTTTTCCCGGGCTCGTCTTCCGCATTCGTTTTAGGGGTTCGATTTAGTGTCGAATCCGATTTTTGGGAATTCGTTATTCCCAACATTGGTATCGAGCCATAGTTCACGTTTTCTCGACCCTTTTCATGTTTTTTGATTGATTTTTCGAGAAAGTAATCGGCCGGTACGGATCGGGGCAAGAAATCCCAACACCCGAGCGCCGTTCGTCCATTTTTTCGAGTTTCGTAAGTCGAAATCAATTTCGAAAGCATAGGGTGAAAGGGCTTGTCGAGACGAGTTCGTCGACATGTAGTGCGTCGGCCGGGAGACGCCGCACGAGCCCACACGCGTGGCCAGAAGCCGTTGCGTGTGGGCGCAACGCGCCCGGGCGCTGGCTCGGCCAGCGCGTGCGGCACACGCGCCGGTTAGTGGACCGGCACGTACGCGCGCCGCCGGGCGAACCGGCACGCGCCGGCCGACGAACCAACGCGTGCCGACGTCACGCGCCGATGTCACCGTGACGTCACCCAACGGTCGGTAATCGCGAGATGACGTCATCGCCGACGACCGGCCGTTGGCCGGCCGGCCACGGCCGGTCGGCGACCCAACTCGACCCGACCCGACCCGCGCAAGCCGGGCGCATGCCGTGCACGTGCCGGCCGACTTCGCATGACGTCGGCCGCGCACGCGCGCGCACACGTTCCAGGGCCGGTTCGTCCAACTCGGCTCGACTGGTCGGACGACCCAACGACCTGACCGTTGACCGTTGACCATTGACCGATGACCGTTGACCGTTGACCGTTGACCGTTGACCGTTGACCGTTGACCCAAAAAAAAGAGAGGAAAAAATGTGTTTCTTTTTCAATTAAGTCTATGTGGATTATATATAATCCCTTATTTGTTCTGCATTTGTTGTAGGTACAATGCATCCCCTGAGGTTGCGCACACCTATTCGCGCAATTACCGATGAACAAAAGGAAAAGCTGTCTAAGTTGATAACTGAGCTGACTGATCATCGATGGGAGAGTGGTGACTTAATTGATCACGTCCTTGAAGTCAACGGGAAAATTCAAAAGGTCATATGGAATGGTCGTCCTATGCCACAGTCAGAGATGGTGCGATTTTTCATGAACACTCTTCCACCTAAATGGCAAGATGTGTTGAATCGCATATGGGATATCAACGGAGCTGCTTCATATAAGAAGATTGTGATGGATTTTGTAAATGAATATTACTGGATTATTACAAGGGAAAAGATCAAGAAATTGAACAAAAGAGGATCTTTCCCAGTTCGTGTGCTGACTTGATGTTAGATGTATTGGCTGATCTTTGTTAAGTGTGCTATGTGGACATCTTATGTAATGTTTACTACCTGATTGTTGTTGATGTAGCAACTGATATGTTATTTGTATTATGTGAGAGCATTATTATTGTATGTCAATTATCTGTTGCTTTCTGTTATTGCTGGTTGCTGTGGGTAGTTATAGAAGTTTTTTGTAGTTTCATAGAATTTACTTTGCATAAGACAATTATGTTAATGATAATTTTAAGTTAGGATTTTTGGAGGATGATTGAAAACATAGTGACATTTTGATTCTAAAGCCTTACTTGAAATTGTTTATTAATATGATGGGTCTGTGCAAAAGGGATGCATAAATGATAGGCATTAATAAATCGTTCATATATGTCGATATGTTCGAATCAATGGCTTCACCACAAAGAGCATAGTTGCCGAAATGAACAAAGGTGAAAAGCTCAATGGTGACAACTATGAAATTTGGCAAATGAAAATCTAGTATGTCTTTGGAAGAGCAAGAAGCACTTGAGGCTCTTAACCTAACTATGGTAGAACCTGAAGAAGGAAGCACTGCACAGCACAAGAGAGACAATGAAGCTTTTGTTGCGTGGAAAATAAAGAACTCTTTTGCTCGCATCATGTTGCTGAGCAGCATGGAAAATGATGTCATGCGAGAGTTTAGGCGTTTTGACAATGCCAAAGAAATGTGGGAAGCATTGGCGGCAAGATTTGATCATACTTCGGTGACCGGGGATCGATGCGGCTCACTATTAGGTTTGACTCTTATAAGAAGCCTCATGGTCGACCATGAAGCAACATCTTAGAAAGATGTCAAACATGATAAATGAGCCGAAAGATGCTGGCCATGTCCCGACAGATGAGCAGCAAGTGCAAGCGATTCGTTCCTTGCCTCGAGTTGGGAGCATATGAAGATGCACCTGACTCATAATGAAAATATCAAAACCTTCGAGGATGTAATGCGTCATCTTGAGCTGGAAGAGGACCGCCTCTTGGCGGCTAAGCCGGATGCTGAACTCTATCATGCTAGTTCTAGCTCAAATAGAGCTTTAAGCTCCAAGTGCAAGCGCCCTAACTGGTTTGATAAAGGGAAAGGCAAGGAAGTAGGTCCTTCAGGGAAGAAACCCAAGTTTAACCAACATGAAAGAGGAAAGCGTCCTCGCATGAAGAAGCTTGCAAGGGTGAAGTGTTACAACTGTGACAAGAAGGGTCACTATGCTCGCGACTGTCGTGAGCCAAAGAAGGTAAACACCCCTTGTACTTTTCAGAACTTTGCTTTTGTGTCAAGTTCTGTATTCTTAACTGAGTCTGATCCTTTGTGGACTGTGGATTCAGGAGCGACGGACCATGTAGCGAAGGATAGAGAATCTTTCGTGGAATTCCGACGAGTACCAACTGGAACTAAGTGGATCTATGTGGGAAACAACTCTAGAGCTGAAGTGAAAGGAATTGGCACCTGCCAACTGAACATGCGTGGTGGACGCACTTTGTTCCTTCATGATGTATTGTATGCTCCGGAGATTCGTCGGAATTTAGTGTCTGTTTTAGTGTTGGTTAGACTAGGTTTTAATATCAACTTCTATAATAGAGGTGTGGATTTGTTTTTGGATACAAATTACTATGGTTGTGGTTATTTTCTGGATGGTTTCATTGTATTAGATATTGACTATGTTAATGCAAATGTTTGTTATTCCCTTATCACGTCTCCTAATTCATATGATAATGATGTGAATGTGTGGCATGCTAGACTTGGTCACATTGGCCAACAACGTATGAATAGACTAGCCAAAGAGGGCTTGTTGGGCAACATTGAAAAAGTCGATTTGTCCATATGTAAGCATTGCCTAGAAGGGAAAACGACAAGGAAACCATTTGGGAAAGGTAAAAGAGCTTAATTTCCTCTGCATTTAATCCATTTTAATGTCTCGTGGTCCAATGAATGTGAGAGGAAGGCATGGGGCTGTTTATTTCATCACCTTTATTGATGATTATACTCGATTCGGATATGTTTATTTGATTTCTCGTAAATCTAAAGCAATAAGTTGTTTCAAAAGGTTTATGAACTTGGTAGAAAATCAATTAGACAAGAAAATAAAAGCATTGAGATCTGATCGAGGTCGAGAATATTTATCTGATGAGTTTAGAAAATTATGTGATGAAAAAGGAATAGAAAGACAGTTGTCTATTCCGTATACTTCTCAACAAAATGGTGTTGCGGAGAGAAGAAACAGAACCCTACTGGAAATGGTTAGGTCCAATGATGGCACATGCTAACTTACCTATTACTTTTTGGAGTAATGCATTGTTAATCTACGCCTATATACTTAACCGGTGCCTTCCAAATCGGTTACTTCCACTCCATATGAGTTATGGACAGGTAGAAAACCGGACTTAAATTTTCTTAAGCCATGGGGTTGTGCTGCCTATACACATGAGTCCTCTCACAAGTTTGAGAAATTGGGTCCTAGAGGAAAGAAGAGTATTTTCATAAGATACTCGGAACACTCGAAAAGGTATGTGTTCATAGGTGAGCAGGAAAGTGGGAGTATAACTAAATTAGAATCACGAGATGTCACATTCTTAGACGATGAATTTCCTAAGAAGGGCGAAATATGGGAAGATTACTTCTTATTTGAAACATTGGATCAAGATAATGACATTAGTGGAGTTCGTCCAAGTGGGAGTAATATGAGAAGTGATGAATTGAATTCAACTTATTCTCAATTACACCCACATGATGAGACGACATCATCATTATCTAATCCAAGTGGGAGCATAATGGGGAATGATGTGTAAAGTGTACAATCTCCCATACGGCGAACAAGTCGCCAAAGTATTCCCCGTCGACGTTTTGACATTGAAGGAGAAACTTTTATGATTGCTCCACAAGATGAGGATGAGCCAAGAAATATTAATGAGGCTCTGAATTGCCCTAGTAAGGAAAAATGGATTCATGCAATGGAAGAGGAAATTGAGTCAATGAAATCAAACCAAGTCTGCGAACTGGTTGATCTTCCAAAAGGACGCAGAGTTATTGGGAACAAGTGGGTTCTCAAAATAAAGCGAAATGCTGATGGCTCGATAGAAAGGCATAAGGCTCGCCTTATGGCGAATGGGTATAATCAACAGGAAGGAATTGATTATGAAGATACATTTTCTTCTGTAGTGAGATTTACCTCGATTTGCATTATTTTGGCAATAGTGACTAGTATGGATCTTGAGTTGCATCAAATAGATGTAAAGACTGCTTTCCTCAATGGAGAATTAGATGAAGAAATATATATGGAACAACCTGCTGGTTTCATAGTGAAAGGCCAATAAGAAAAGATATGTCGACTTTTGAGATCGATATATGGCCTCAAGCAGTCATCGAGACAATGGTATATATGTTTTCATAATACCATAATGGCATATGATTTTACAATGATTGATGGGGATCATTGTGTATATATCAAAAGATCCAATGATCAATTTGTGATCATATCATTATATGTTGATTTGCCGGAAGCAATATGGAGTTTGTTAATACTGTCAAGAGTTGGTTGTCTTCCAACTTTGAAATGAAAGATATGGGTGAGGCTGCATACATTCTTAGAGTTAAGATTTCAAGAGATCGTTCGAAGAGATCGATGTCTCTTTCGCAAGAAACATATATAAATAAGGTTCTTGAACGATTTCGTATGCAAGATTGTAAACCCATAGACACTCCTATTGCAAAAGGTGAAGGATTGAGCCATAGGCTGTGTCCAAGGACTTCACAAGAGAAGGAACAAATGAAACATGTTCCTTATGCTAGTGCTGTTGGGAGCTTAATGTACGCTATGATGTGTACAAGACCCGACATATGTTTTGCAGTTGGAATGGTGAGTAGATACCAATCCAATCCAAGTCCAGCACATTGGAAGGCCGTTAAGAGAATACTGAGGTATCTGAAGGGAACTGCTGATTACAAGTTGAATTACCAAGGAAAGGATCTGCGACTTGAAGGCTATTCAGATGCTGATTGGGGAGGAGATTTAGATGAAAGAAAATCTACCTCTGGATTTGCTTTCTTACTAAACAATGGCGCCATATCATGGAGTAGTAAGAAGCAAACGTATATAACCTTATCCACGATGGAAGCTGAGTTCGTGGCATTATCAGCAGCAGTACAAGAAGGAGTTTGGCTTAAGAGATTTTTGGATCATTTAGGTGTTATTGAGAAAGCTGCAAATCAATTATTGGTTAACTGTGATAGCCAAGCAGTTATAGCATACACTAAAGATCCAAAGTATCATGGCAAGACTAAACATATAGATACCAAGTATAATTTGTAAAAGATATGGTTGCACGAAAGGATGTGAACTTACAGTACATATCTATGCATAGAATGGTAGCAGATCCTATGACAAAGCCAATACCTAGAGATGTGTTTTGTGGTCATGTAAAATCTCTAGGATTGCGTAGAGTCGATGTCTTTGAATTGTAATTTCCCGAGTTGTTCACATTTATGAAATTTTGTTTTTCATTGATTAATGCCTATGAATCTATGTATGATCTTTATGCATCTTAATGCTCAGTGCATTACTTTAAGTTGAGAAAGTATGTCAGACA